>SSNQ01000483.1:112398-127977 GCA_006942095.1 Nothobranchius kuhntae | reverse complement strand
CACACACACACACACACACACACACACACACACTGAGCTAGGGAAAGGACACACACACACACACACACACACACACACACACACACACACACACACACACACACACACACACACACACACACACACACACACACACACACACACCAACAGCAGTCAGCCCTAGAGGCAGCTGGTAGGAGATTTGTGTGAACTATACTACCCTGGTTAGCTTTCTAAACGCACCGATGCGGTCTTGTGTCCCATCTAAGGGTGAGCTTCGTCATCTGTAATCCAGCACAGCTGTTTGCTATGCGTGAGCTTTTTCTTTATGCTGAAGGATTGTGAAAGGGCAAAAGAGAACAATCCCATAAAACAAGACTGAGCAACACTGCTTATTCCAAAGGACCAAGCTGTACTAATGTGGTTAAAGAGACTAGAGGTAAATTCATGAGACACAATATGGCAGCCATCATTAATGCCGCTTAAAAAATGAATTTTAGCCATCCATCCACTCTCTACCACAAATCCAAGGTCAGGTCAGAGGCATATCCAGGACTTAGGCATACTCTTGCTCTTTTTGGGGGATCCCAAGGTGCTCCAAGGTATGACAGGGCAACGGTGGCAGAGGAGACCCGTAACTGGAGGGTTACAGGTTCGAGCCCCCCTCAGTCTGTCACAGTCGTTGTGTCTTTGGGCAAGACACTTCACCCTCCTTGCCTACTGGTGGGGGTCGGAGGGATCAGTGGTGTCTGTGTTTGGCAGCGCCTCTGTCAGTGCGCTAATGGGCATCACCACCAGGGTGTGAATGGGTGAATGACTGGTTGTGTTGTAAAGTGGCTTGAGGAGTTGTGAAACCCTAGTAGGCACTATATAAATTCAGGACATTGACCATTTATAATCCCTCCAGGAGGAAGTACCACTGAATCTGACATTTTTCATCACCACAACAGATCTAAATGAAGCATCATGACTGTGAATGATGGTCTATAGATTTCTGCTGTTGCAGCAAGACACCAGGATCGCTGCAGTCGTCCACTTCAGGCAAAGTTTCACCCAACCCTTTTTCCTTGTTGAAAGCCTAAGCCTTAACCCTCCCACTGTCCTATTGGGTGACCCCGCCAGGAAAGTTGACCATTGAGCAGGGTTGATGGTTTATCCCTTGAGGTCCACGTGACAGGGGTGGGGGGTTAGCACCACCTCCTAAACACCTTCCTACCCTATCACCTATGCCTGTTGTGGCCTTAAGGCGTTCCTCCAGTTGTCCTCATGAAAGGCACCAACGATCTTCTGGCCACCACACCTGATAGCTGCATCCCTAGCCTGCAGGTAGTGTAAGCTGAAGTTCTGATGGATCTGGGCCTCCAGATCTTCCTAGTTCACTTTCAATAATTTGGGTTCATTAGGTCAGTCGTATCTCCTTCCTGCCCCTGCACTCAAGCCATTAATAGTTTCTACCATTCTTTATTGGGTTGCCAGTTTGTACTCAGGCTGCATCTGTGTCAGCCGTTGTGTCCTGGGGCAAGGCACTTCCCTCTTTGCCCTGCTGGTGGTGGTCGGTGGCCCAGGGAAGCCATGTTCTCAGCATCACGTGAATGTGTGTGGATGATTACTGCAAAGGACTCTGGAGTCCCTGGCTAATTGTTGTTTTCTGCTTTTACAGTTTTTTGTGAAAATGTTTCTTTAATAAATGTAAAAAAAAATCTCAGAAAATTAGATTTTATGACTCTTTGTCTTTAGATATTCAGGCACTGGTTTCTCCCTCTCCACATTTAAACAGTTGGTTTAGTGAGGAAATAGAAATGTCTGTGCTGTAGAACATTAAAGCAATCAGTCTGCGTGATTTAACAAGAACCTGTGCCCATTAAATGAACTCCATCGCTATCGGAGAAAAGAGAAAAGATACACAACACATCAGCAGTTTCCCCGCCGTCCCCAGACAACACAGACAGGCCCTGCTCTCCAGATTCTCCCCAGAACACAGGAGGAGGAACGACCTGCAGCAGGCTACTGATGTACATCACCAATGGAAAAACAATTACATCAAATTGATAGAAAGATGAAAACAATTTCCAGGAGGGGGGGGGTATGTCTCAGTGTGTCTGTGTCTATGCGGGGGGTGAGGGAGTGGGGGGGTAACTGTCTGTCTATCCCTGTTTGTATACCTCCTGGAGGCACAAATGTCAGCTTTGAGCAGTTTGTGGACTCCCCACAAAGCTCTTGGACTGCTCTGATCCAGACTGGTTCTATCTTCTGGACTCTTGGCATACCGCACATGAGCTGTGGCCATCAATGTGTCATTCAAATGCCATGGCTTCACACTCGCACACACACGTCTCTGCTCATGGATAACAGGGTTACTATTATTTCCGTGCACTCGTCTGCAGGGGAAACAGAGAGCTGGTGTCTGCAGGTTAAGCCCTGAAAAGATCACATTTAAAGATCACCATCTGAGTTTCATTTCCGATCTTTTTGTATGTTTTGCCTTAAAACGAGGATTACAGGAGCCTACAAGTGATCCTGAAAGAACAAGATGCCGGATGGCGTTTTCTAGTGTTGGTATTTTATTTACTTATTCATATTTAGCTGTATGTGAAAAACGAATGCCTACAATGAAAGTCAGGAGTCTGCATGAAAACCCCACAAACCTTTATTTTTATATTGTGTTTAAAACATTCAGACTTTTTCAGAATGGTTGATCATGAACTCAAACATTCATTTAATTCAAGTTGAAGATTTTGATCCTAATATTTTCTTATGCCTCGGACGTGCTTGAAAACGTATATAAACCATCTGAATAGAAGACAAAATTGTTTTATCCCAATAAAAAACAAACAAAAAGGCAGATTACACCCAGCAGCACCCAACTTACAAAGCTATTTCTAATTTCCATTTCCAGTAATGAAACAGATCTTAATCAATCGTGTTTTTATCTGATCATTTCTCTTGAGAAGAAGAGAGCTAAAATTATTTTGTGTGAAAACAAACTTGTCTGATTTTCTGTCGAAAGTAACACTCAGAGCATCATTACATCAGGTGTCATTCTGAATTTAAACATGAAATGAAAATAATCAGACTCTGGAATTATAAGGGACACGACCCCCCCCCCCCCACACACACACACACACACACCACCACCACCACCACCACCCAAAAAAATGAAAAAACGTGTTGAACAATGAGACTGTTATGATTAGGATAAAGAGAAAGATCTGGATCTAGTTAATGACCTTTCCAAAAAATCAGGAGGGACAAATAAATACCTGAAACCCCAGCAACACGGTTTAGGGCCAAATCTGAATGAGGGATTATTAAACAAAGAAATACTATTGTGCAATATTATTATTATTATTATTATTATTATTATTATTATTATTATTATTATTATTATTATTATTATTATTATTATCATGGCTGCTGGTTTTAAGGAAAGCTGATGAAAACGAGATTTTAAAAAAACTCAAATACAAATGATAATGAATAAAAAAAGAATCACTGCGATGTTAATTACATCAAATTAAATAAATAGAGCAAATCAACATTTTCTAAAACGTTAAATTAAATATGTTTTGAATATGAAATAAAGGAGCAACGATGTGAAAATGCAACGCTATCTTGCAGCAGAAGAGTTGTTGGTTCCTTCCTGGCTGAGGCCTTCCTGTGTGGAGTTAACATCGTGGGCTTTTCTCCTGGTTCTCCTTCCTCCCACAGACCAAAAACATGCATGTTAGGATAACGTGTGTGTGTGTGTGTGTGTGTGTGTGTGTGTGTGTGTGTGTGTGTGTGTGTGTGTGTGTGTCTCCCTGTGACCATAAACAGGTAAATTAAAAAAATCTGCATTAAGAATAAGATGAGATGGAAGATCGTACGTGTTCTGAGGGACATAAATCACATCCAAAGTGAGGCAAATCAGGCTCCTTTTGTTGCTACTTTTGTTTTCTTGTTTTTTGTTGTCACCTCTTTTTCATCACAGCATTAACTATTGAAGACGACTGCCAGCAAAACTGATGATGCCAAACAGAAAAGTGGGGAAAATAAAGACACAGCTAAAAAAGTGCTGTCACCATAAAACGCAAGTGTTCTTAAAAGATTCTTTACTTGTTTTAATGGAAGAGGTGGTAAGAGTAGAAGCTGCTTTGGCATGAGATGACAGGATCAGGGGAGAGAAATAAACAGTCGGCACACTTTGTTTGTTTCTTCTTCTTAAAACTATCCGTTCTAAATCCTGACGCTCCGTAGCGGTGCTGTGCATGGATGAAGGGGATGGAAGGAGCGGATGCGTTTCAGCCGGTTGCTTTGTTTGTTGTTTTTGTCCCATAGCTATCACTACCCTACCCTATGGGTGTTCTCTCGTCGTAGAGCCAGATTGCTCTAAAGAAAAGAATTAGTACTCCCTTTCAATCGGGTCGCAGCCGGCACGGACATGACTTTGCAAAGTGTGAGCAGGAGGAGAGGGATGGTGAAGTCATATGCTCCAAGTTTGGTTTCAAAACGCTCGCTCCTTGCTCGGCGCATCTTCCTTTGATCCCCACTGCCAACCATAATAATCAGCTTCTCCTCCAAGTACGTATCAGATAGAACACAGACAAGATTACATTGAGAGCAAATACGTGTCCCTATTATCCTGCCAAGGAAGGGCTCACCAGACTGACAACAGAAGAGGTGACAGAGTGAGACTTGGAAATGCAAAAGGGGTGTGGGTGGGGGTGGACGCGGGGGGAAAGGTTGTTGCTGAGCGGAGAAGTGCAGCAAAATAACAACTCATTATCCCAAAACCGAAAGCATCCCAAGCACACACAAGCGCGTACATAAAGTATGCACTCTCACTTCCAGTCGCATTTTGTACACCACTTCTGTTTGCATGCTCTGTCTCTGTCATCGGCTTTTACTTATTTATGGGACTTTACAAGTTCCTCTGCAGAGATGCACAGCGTTGCAGTTTATGTCTAATTTAGTAAATATCCTTTCGCCAGTCAGGCCTGTCAGCCATTGTTTTTGTCTCCTCTCTATACCATCCCATCTTTCCCCCTCGCCTTCACTCGTCTCCCCCATCTCCGGGTGCTGGGTGACAAACAGAACCACGTCTGGATCTAAATGATACACATCCGATGTCTACATTCATTTATATAGTCTCTCTGACTCGTCTGATTCGTGTGAAAGTTTACCTCCTGAACTCAGACGAGGCCAGGTAACTAGTGAACGCCGCCAGGCTAGCTGCGTAAGAAGTGTGAAAGCCTGATTGTGGGTTAATGCAGGAGGGGTGCGACGGCCAGTATCCTCTGCAGTACCCTTCGTTAACAGTCGCAGCGTGGCGGTGGTGGCATTCAAAAGGAAAGCAGAGAGAGAGGAAGCACGGACAAGAGCAGGAAAGATGAAATGTATTTGGAATGTTTTATGGAAAAACAATCTGACATAAAGTAATATTCATCCCCTATGAATCCAATATTCTTTTAGGAATGATATTAGATGGTATCTATTAGATCTTCCATTGTGTTCCCATCTGCCCTTTTCAGGATCTAAATTATGTGCATTAGTACGTAAATGGGCTAATGCCTGTCTGTATTTAGCTGGCTACATGCCGTGAATATATTCTCTGCTTCAAGAAGTAATTGGTAATTACAGTGGTCATTTAGGCAATCACTGTCTCCCTGAGATTCATGTCATTCTTAAAAATAACTAGCTCTTAACCTTTGACAGAATTCTACAGAAACTGTTCATCATCGCCCCCGCTTTGATTAATTTTTACACACACACACACACACACACACACACACACACTTGCACACAGAGAACACAAATACGCTCAGAGACAAAGATGGACACACACCTGCAGTATGCACTCTCACTCAAAAGTGTGTGTGTAAAGAATGGAGGCATCTTCATGCACCCAGGAGGAGATATTTCCCGTGTGGAGGAGAAGTCAGAACACCCCGCCTCCAGCACTATCAGTGCCATCCCATAAACAGTAAGACTACACATAAATACAGGTCATTTAACCTCTCCGCCCGGTTCCTCCTCCCTACATCCATCCGCCTCTCTCCCTCACTGCAGCATCACCTTCATCTCAGCTCACTCACAGCAAACTGTTACGTGTTTCCATCCGTTGTGTCCTCCTGTCTGTAGCCTCTCCTCCATCCCTTTTCAGACAGCAGTCATTTCCGTGCATAATGGCCCACCGTAGACAGTGGTGGTGGGTGCTGTAAAACTGATATTGTATGTGAGAGATCATCAGGTTGGCAATATTAGCATTGAAATACTTACCCATTTACTCTGATGCCCTCCATTACCGTGTTCTCCATACAACTCGGGCATCTTCAGAGGCTTCAGTGCGCAGGAAATATATCAGTGTTTTCTTCTACTGTCACCCACCAGCAGATCAGCAATTTTACAGTAATATGGAGGCTTGGGGTATGTTTCATAAATTCTTCATTTCCCTAGTAGTGGTTATATGAATCTTTAATGTGGGAGCCAGTGACCTCAGGCTTGATTTAGAAAGTATAAACCAAATGGAAATAAAGGCCCTTCATAATCTTTAGTAAAACATTAGCAGGAGACTTTAGTGACATGCAAAGACACACGCGGCCTCCTCCCAGCTGATCTGGAGTCGTTCATTAGGCCGGTCCCTTATGCAGGAGGTGTGTTAGTTAGGAGTCAATCCTTCCTCGTGTCGTTTAATGTTCAGTTCATTTAGATAAAGGCTCAGTTATGAATGTGAAGGAAGCAAATACGGTGATATTTGCCAATGTTCCTAATAATAGAAGGTATGCTTGTGTAACTGAAGGCAGGTTGATCTCAGACAGATCCAGTCCAAAGACGCAGATTTAGTAATTTAGGGCCCAAAGTTGATCACAAAGTCAAGGCCCTGCATTTCTCTAACAGATCGTTCTTTTTTCTCCTCGTGTCTGTCAAAGACACACCCTATTTATAGCTGCATGTAAATCTGACCTTCCAGGTTTTTTTTTATACTCAGTCTTTCTGCTGTTTCTCCTCCTTGAACCTTATCGTGGTGGAGGAGTTTGAGTGCCCTAATGATCCTAGGAGCTATGTTGTCTGGGGCAATTTGTGCCCCTGGTAGGGACTCCCATGACAAATTGGTCTCAGGTGAAGGGTGAGACAAAGAAAGGTTCACAGGATCTTTCATGGATGTAAATTCAAAGAGTTGGAGTACCCGGCCCGGAGGGTTACCGGGGTCCCACCCTGGAGCCAGGCCTGGGGTTGGGGCCCGTAAGCGAGCACCTGTTGGCCGGGCTTTCGCCCATGGGGCCTGGCCGGGCCCAGCCCGAACCAGATACATGGGCTCATCCAACTGTGGACCAACCACCCGCAGGAGGAACATGAAGGGTCCGGTACAATGTGGATCGGGTGGCAGACCGAGGCGGGAGCCTTGGCGGTCCGATCCACGGACAAGAAAACTGTTTTTTGGGACATGGAACATCACCTCGCTGGCGGGAAAGGAGCAGGAGCTTGTGGCAGAGGTTGAGCAGTACCGGCTAGATATAGTCGGACTCACCTCGACACATAGCATTGGCTCTGGAACCCAAGTCCTTGAGAGGGGTTGGACACTCTCCTTTGCTGGAGTTGCTCCGGGTGAGAGGCGGAGGGCTGGGGTTGGCTTTTTGTTAGCCCCAAGACTCTCTGCCTGTGTGTTGGGGTTTACCCCGGGGTACAAGAGGGTAGCTTCCCTTTGGGTTGGGGAACGGGTCCTGACTGTTGTTTGTGCTTATGGGCCAAATATCAGTTTAGAGTACCCACCCTTTTTGGAGTCCCTGGGACGAGTGCTAGATAGTGCTCCATCAGGGGACTCCATTGTCCTGCTGGGGGACTTCAATGCTCACGTGGGCAATGACAGCTTGACCTGGAGGGGTGTGATTGGGAGGAACGGCCCGCCTGATCTGAACTCGAGTGGTGTTTCATTATTGGACTTCTGTGCAAGCCGCAGTTTGGCCATAACGAACACCATGTTCGAACATAAGGTTGCCCATCGGTACACTTGGTACCAGGGCAGCCTAGGTCGCAGGTCGATGATAGACTTTGCAGTCGTATCATCTGACCTGCGGCCGTATGTTTTGGACACCCGAGTGAAGAGAGGAGCGGAGCTGTCAACTGATCACCACCTGGTGGTGAGTTGGATCAGATGGCAGGGGAAGATGCCGCGTAGACCTGGCAGACCCAAATGCATAGTGAGGGTCTGCTGGGAACGCCTGGCAGAAGAACCTGTCAAGACGGTCTTCAACTTCCACCTCGGGCAGAGCTTTGACCGTGTCCCGAGAGCAGTGGGGGACATTGACTCTGAGTGGACCTTGTTCCACTCTGCGATTATTCAGGCGGCTGTTGCTAGCTGTGGTTGCAAGGTGGCCGGTGCCAGTCGTGGTGGCAACCCCCGTACACGCTGGTGGACACCAGAGGTTCGGGGAGCCATCAGGCTGAAGAAGGAGGCCTACAGGGCGTGGCTGGTCTGTGGGTCTCTGGAGGCAGCAGAAGGGGACCGGATAGCCAAGCGGCGTGCAGCAGTGGCAGTTGCCGAGGCAAAATCTCGGGCGTGGGAGGAATTTGGTGAGGCCATGGAGAAAGACTATCGATCGGCTCCAAAGAGGTTCTGGCAAACTGTCCGGCGCCTCAGGAGAGGAAAGCAGCAACTCGCTCACACTGTTTACAGTGGGAATGGGGAGCTGCTGACGTCAACTGGGGCTATAGTCGGACGGTGGAAGGAATACTTTGAGGAGCTTCTCAATCCCACCTATGCGCATTACGAGGAGGAACCAGAGCCGGGAGACCTGGGGATGGACTGTCCAATCTCTGGGGCAGAAGTTGCTGGGGTAGTCAAACACCTACACAGCGTCGGAGCCCCGGGGGCGGATGTGGTTCGTCCTGGGTATCTCAAGGCTATGGATGTTGTAGGGCTGTCATGCTTGACACGTCTCTGCAACATTGTGTGGTCATCGGGGGCAGTTCCTGTGGAGTGGCAGACCGGGGTGGTGGTCCCCATCTTTGAGAAGGATGACCTGAGGGTGTGTTCCAACTATAGGGGGATCACACTCCTCAGCCTCCCTGGAAAGGTCTACTCCAAGGTGATGGAGAGGAGGGTCAGATCGATAGTTGAATCTCAGATAGAGGAGGAGCATTGTGGTTTTCGTCCTGGCCGTGGAACTGTGGACCAGCTCTATACCCATGCAAGGGTGATGGAGGGGGCATGGGAGTTTGCCCAACCAATCCACATGTGTTTTGTGGATTTGGAGAAGGCTTATGACCGTGTCCCCAGGGGCACCCTGAGTGGGACGCTCCAGGAGTATGGGGTGGGTTGCTTAATAATAATAATAAATAATAATAATAATAATAATAATAATAATATTAAATTTTATTTCAAGCGCCTTTCAAAGCTCTCAAGGTCACTGTACAAGACAAAACATAAGGAACAGCAAGCAATACAAACAACAAGAAATAAGTGCAAAGAGTACTTCCCAAGAGTAGAGCCAGAGCAGTGCAATGGATAATAGACTAAAAAAGAGTAGATGGAAGGAGGACAGTTACAATGCGTAAGCCAGGCGGAACATGTGAGTTTTGAGTTGAGACTAGAAGGTTGAGAAGGAGTTTATATTGCGGAGGTCAGGCGGTAGAGTGTTCCAGAGTTTTGGAGCTGAGTGGCTGAAAGCTCTGGCTCCCATAGTACTGAGGCGAATGCGAGGAACAGACAGAGAAGGTGAAGATGATGATTGGAGAGAGCGAGTGGGAGTGACAATGTGGAGGAGATTAGAAAGATAAGGGGGAGCGAGATCACGGATGGCTTTAAAGGCACAAAGAAGTATCTTATAGTAAATTCTGTATTTGACAGGGAGCCAGTGAAGTTGTTGCAGGACGGGGTGATGTTATCATCTGGAGGTCTTAGTGATTATCCGGGCAGCTGGATTTTGGACTAACTGTAGCTTGTTGAGTGATTTTAAAGGGAGACCGGAGAGGAGGGCATTACAGTAATCGATGCGACTGGTGACCAGGCTGTGGACCAAAATAGCAGTGGAGTGCTGACTGAGGGAGGGGCGGATCCGATTGATATTGCGAAGATGAAAATAAGCAGTTTTTATTGTGTTGTTAATATGAGGAATGAAGGATAAGGTGTTGTCTAAGATGACACCCAAGCTCTTAGCTTTGGCGGTGGGGAGAAGTGTGGTGTTGTCGAAGCTGAGTGAGAATGAACTGGTCTTGGAAAGAGATGACTTGGTGCCAATGAGGAGGATCTCAGTCTTATTGCTGTTGAGCTGTAGAAAGTTAGAAGAAAACCAGGATTTGACTTCGGTGAGGCAACTGAGAAGGGAGGATGAAGGGAGCGGGGGGTTTGGTTGGATAGAGAAATAGAGCTGGGTGTCATCGGCGTAGCAGTGAAAATGAATATTACATTTCCTGAATATATTGCCAAGTGGGAGTAAGTAGATTATGAAGAGAAGGGGACCTAAGACTGAGCCCTGAGGAACTCCAGAGTTAACTGGCTTGTGGTTAGAGTGGAAGGTGCACAGTTGGACAAATTGAGTGCAATTAGATAGATATGATTTGAACCAATTTAGAGGAGTTTTTGAAATGCCGATGGTGGATAGTCTATGGATTAGAACTGTGTGTGAGATGGTGTCAAATGCTAGCCTAGTGAACTAGACCAAATTCTTGCTTTGCAAAGTTTGGTCTAGGAATGCTCCACTGGAACCTCTGCAGCCCCAACAGCATTCTGGCTGGCTAATCACAGTTCTCTAGAGGGGTTTCAAACACATAAAGAGCTGTGATTGTTCCATAATGGTGGGCCAATCATAGTGCTCTATCTGCTTAGTGAGCAAATCACAGAGCTTTATCCACTTTGTGGGCCAATCAGGGCACTCTATATGCCTGGTGGGTGGGATGATGCAACAGAGTGAAACAAGAGTATGTCACATTCATCGTCCAGTGGAATGCGGAGATCATTTGAAAGACAACGGTAGATCCCGCCCCACAACTGAGAGCCATCAATGGAGTGTTGCCAGACTAAATAATACATTTATTTAGTCTGGCTTGCCAGGCTAGTGAAATGCTGCACTGAGATCGAGTAGGATGAGGATGGAAATCTAGCCTGTCTGCTGCAAGAAGGAGGTCGTTTGTGATTTTGATCAGATCTGTTTCTGTGCTGTGGTGGGGCGGAAACCAGACTGGAAGACTTCGTAGAGGGAGTTGCTGGATAGATGAGAGTGTAGTTGGATAGCTTTCTGTTAAGGGCCATTCAGTCCCTTTACCAGAGGAGCATGAGTTTGGTCCGCATAGCCGGTAGTAAGTCGGACCTGTTCTCGGTGAGGGTTGGACTCTGCCAGGGCTGCCCTTTGTCACCGGTTCTGTTCATTACCTTTATGGACAGAATTTCTAGGCGCAGCCGTGGTGTGGAGTGTGTGGAGTTTGGTGGCAGGAGAATCTCGTCTCTGCTTTTTGCGGATGATGTGGTCCTCCTAGCTTCATCCAGCTCTGACCTTCAGCTCTTGCTGGGTAGGTTCACGGCCGAGTGTGAAGCGGGTGGGATGAGGATCAGCACCTCCAAATCTGAGACCGTGGTTCTCGACCGGAAAAGGGTGGCTTGCCAACTCCGGGTCGGGGGAGAGGTCCTACCTCAAGTGGAGGAGTTTAAGTATCTCGGGGTCTTGTTCACGAGTGAGGGTAGGAGGGATCGGGAGATCGACAGGTGGATTGGTTTGGCATCTGCAGTGATGCGGACGCTGAGCCGATCTGTCGTGGTGAAGAAGGAGCTGAGCCAGAAAGCCAGGCTCTCGATTTACCTGTCGATCTACGACCCAATCCTCACCTATGGTCATGAGCTTTGGGTAATGACCGAAAGAACGAGATTGCGGATCCAAGCGGCCGAAATGAGTTTCCTCCGTAGGGTGGCCGGGCTCAGCCTTAGAGATAGGGTGAGGAGCTCGGACATTCGGGAGGGACTCGGAGTAGAACCGCTGCTCCTCCGGATCGAAAGGAGTCAGTTGAGGTGGTTTGGGCATCTGGTCAGGATGCCTCCTGGACGCCTCCCTGGGGAGGTGTTTCGGGCATGTCCTGCCGGCAGGAGGCCCCCGGGTCGACCCAGGACACGTTGGAGAGGTTACATCTCCAATCTGGTCCGGGAACGCCTTGGGGTCCTGCCGGAGGAGCTGGTGGAGGTGGCCGGGGAGAGGACGGTCTGGAGCTCCCTAGTTGGGATACTGCCCCCGCGACCCGGACCCGGATAAGCAGAGGAAGACAACGACGACAACGACGACTTTCTGCTGTTTGTTGCCATGGATGTTTGAGGATTCTGTGAATGGACATGCAGGACATTTTTAACATGGATGTGGCTAAAGTAGATTTGTAAGGTAGAAAATTAAACTGGGGTTCCTCAAAAAGGGGAAAAAAAGACATTTATATAAGGAAATAAGACATTCCATTTCACAGATCCAGTGAAGTTATTTCCCATTTATGCTGAAACATAGCCCCATCATTTCCCATCGTTAGTGTTCGGTTAGAAATGGGAAATTTATGCTGATCATCATGTCTGAAATAACTTTTTAACTAGCCTAGAAATCTAGACCATCAGTTGCTGAAGCAAAAAGATTTTGCCCTGCATGTGGGTCTAGCCACGCTCCTCAGGCGCCTCGGCAGGTCTACCTGAGCACTTTTGTGTTAGGCCAATCACAGCGCTCTATCGGTTTGGTAGGTGAGAGGATGTGACAGAGCAGAACAAGATGAAAGTGGCTAGTTCAAAACGGCGTTGATATCAACTCTTGACTATTTAGATGGGCTCTTTTTTTGAGTCAAGGGCAGATGGAGGTACTTTAGTCCTTTCTTTAGAAAAGTGATGTGTTTGTGTCTTCTTCAACACTGTATGGAAGACTGTCCATTGGGTGACATCCACAGAGGTGAGTACGTTGCATTGTTTGTTGTCCAATAGCATGTGGAGACGTTTGAAAGACAACCGTAGATCCCGCCCCACGACTGAGCTCTGCCAATGGGGTTGTGGCTAGACTAAAATCACATTTATAGTTTACCAGGCTAACTTTTAACGAGAAACCAGAATATTTCACGTCTAAAATACTTTTGGATGTTAAATTGAAATGTTGACGTAGAAGAATGAAATTCTGAACATCTGCTGTGAAGATCCTGTTTGTTTAATAATACATTGGTTTGACATCCTGGGATGGGTTGGACTCATAAGTGATTTTTGATCGAACCTGTCTGTAAAACACCTCCTTAACACATTTAACAGCACAAACAAATCATTGTAGACCATTACGGATGTAACCTCCTGAGACACGAATTTTTATTTGGTGTGATGGAAAATAAAATAAAATAAAAATCTTAACAGGTTTTCTAGATAAAACTGAAAAGAGATGTTTTTACCTAAATTTGATATGAAATGTTTCCAAATGATGAAAAACAAGGTCTAATTTGAAGAGAGTAGAGTCTTTCAGTGAAAGACGCCAATGTGCACACAGGGTCTCAGGAGCATAATGAGGTACTTAGTAGCTGCCTCGCTCATTAGTGTTTTGGTGCTGGTCTAAGATGTGTCACTCCTGGGTCGGGAGGAGAGGTCACTCATCAATCCAGACACCAAGGTTCTGTAAAGCTGCAGTTAATAGTTTTGGCCTAATTAAAAAAAATAACTTTAACCAAAATCTTGTTACATAACCTGGTGTTAAAACTCACCCTGTGGTTTTAAACACAAATAGATGTTTTTGTTTGCCAGTTTTCTAAAGTTAACTTTAGGCAAACAGGTGGAGCCTACTGAGAGACAGAGAGAAGCAGGCCTGGTGCCGTCTGCTTTCTCAGGATGTGCTCCTATGGAGGTATTTTAGTGCTGGCAGAGAAAAGCTAGACAACAACTTGCAGTGTGTGCACAGCAAACATTCAGACATGAGAAAACTGTGACAAACTGTTACAGTTTTAAAATTCAACGACAAAACTTAGCAGAGCAGGCAATCATTGGCTTAAGGAGGAGCAGAGCTGGGGGGGGGGGTCCTTGTCTTGTGACATCAAAGACGATGTGTTGCCATGTTGTGTTTCTGGAGCCAGGGTTTGCTAACACTAGTCTGAATGTTCAGCTGCAAAATCCTGGTATTTTAGTTAATAATATAATTATTGTACAGGGCCGATGGTCTCTTTTACCCTGAAACTGACGGGTTGATGGTTTGATCCCCAGCTCCCTTTCTGCTAGTCGTTGTGTTCCCGGGCAAGGCATTTCACCTGCTGGTGATGGTTGGAGGAACTGCAGGTGCTGACTATGCACACGCATGCATGCGGATACATGGGCGAGTGTGTGTGTGAGTGATTGTAGTGTAAAGTGCTTTGGAGTCCTCTTCCTTGATAAAGTCTTAACACAGAACATTTACCAATTATAACTGAACATGAAATAAACATGCATCTCTGGCTGGGTAAGGCTACAGTAACAGACCAGAGGCTATTCTGAAAAACGGTCTTTCATGTGGTTTTGCTTGTAAGTCACTTTTGCTTCCTTTTGTGCTGCTATGTGGGTCTCTACTGCCTCTACAAACACCAAACCATTTCCTGACAGTGTTTGGTTCCAGGAATCATTTGCTCTGCAAGCTGTATAAAAATATCACTTATTGTGATGTCACATGAGGAAAACTCTCTCACTTGTGGCCGTGGAGTAGCAGCAGCTCTACTCCAAGCCCCTGCTTGATTCTCACCTTATAACAGCCAATCAGGGGTCAGATCCCTGAAATGGCTCATTCCAGAGGCAAGGCTGTCATCCACTGGAGTGCTAAGTGTCTTGTCCAAAGACACAATGGCAGCATTCTCCTGCAACCCTCCAGTTGCTGGGCAAACATCTCTACCTCCCGAGCTACTGCTGCTCCATATTCAAGAGTTGTCTCCATTAATTTTAGAACACGGATTTAAATGTGCCATAAAGGAAAAGTACATAAAGGAAATGTTTTGTCAGCAAACAGTAAATAAAACCAACAAATCAGAAATAAACACAAAGATCCTGATGTTGTCTCATGTAGATAGGGGGTTAGTGTCCATGTGACCTGGGGGCATCTGGGTTATGGACAAACTGATGATGCAGATGAGCAAAGTGGATTTGCTTTGATGGATGTGACAGAAGAATGGAGGGATCACAGGGTCTTTTAAACAAACATCCATAAACATTAATATTCATCCACGCAGCTCCCTGAACATAAATATATCCACGTCAGCGCTGATGGCAAATAAGAAGCTTGGTGAGGCTGAAGGTGGATGTCAAATGATGCCATGCTTTCTGCATGCCTGTGTTTCTGTTCTGTGCAACAAGATGCTGACTGTCAATGAAAGGCAGACTATGTGTGAGAAAATATGAAAAGATGGAGTTCACTGCCCAATTGGGACTTAAATGTCTTTGCATGAAAGGTAGAGATACTCAGCCAACCCTGAATCCCCTCCAGAGGGGGGAAATCATCACTGATGGATATAATTTTAGAGGAAAAATGAGTCAAAGAAGCAGAGAGAGGATATAAAAGCAGATTATATTTAAGCAGTAATCAGGACAGTGAAGAGCTTGGGAGATTTTAATATGTTTAAATGTTCTTAATTGGGCTCAGAGTGGAGTGGGGCCCCCTGAAAGCATCCGCCCAAAACAGC
>SSNQ01000483.1:86432-103932 GCA_006942095.1 Nothobranchius kuhntae | reverse complement strand
ATGAGGGTTTACAGGCAGAGACACACATGGGCTTGCGTATGCAGCCATAAAGATCTATATAGAAACACTCATACAAACATAGACGCTGAGCCGCCAAAACCTAAAGAAAATCTCAAATACAGCAGCTAACCAAGAAGATTTAAACTTCCACAAGGACTAAAGTTTTATCTTAAAAAGGAACAATAGGCAAATATGCCACCCAAGTGGGCATTGTGTTTGTTCTTTAAATGTCAGAATGAAAATCCCTCCGACTTTGAAGAAGATAGGGCTTTAATCAGCCAGCTAGAGCTGTTGCATCTGTCATTCTCTGGTTGGCTCGACCACAGCGTGAGACTTAACAGACAGCATTTACTCCAAAGCAAGTAAAAGATTATCAATAACTTCATAATCTCGTGCTCCTTGCTCATCCTTTTGTCTGTGAGGAGATGGACCGAGAGTGAAGGGTTACAACCACACAAGTCTGGCTCACTGACTACGCTAACCAACATTCTCTGTTATCACCCCTGCATGGCACACTCATTCCCCCGCTTCTGTCAATTATTACTTTACAGCACAAGACAAAAGAGGAGGAATTCAGATGAGAGGGAGTTTCTTAAGGTCACACAAACAGTGATTCTTCCTGAAAGCTTGGCTGTGTGATTGACAGCAGCACTGGCTTAAAAACCAGGACTCGGCTCAGAGCTATAGGGTGCTGACTGTAAAGAAGAAAACATTTTAAAATGCTGCTCTTGGTGAGCTTCTTCAGTCTGAGTTTGCATGTGTTTCCAGATGAAAACTGTCATATTGCAACACATTTTCACACCCGAAGCATCAAAAACTGACGCTGGGTGACCAAGCATGTTTCCGACACTTTGGGACTCCGAACGCGTATTTAGATGTCCATTTCATTTAGATTTCAAGCTGATTTAAGGCCAATTTACAATATCAGATTTTTGATCATTTTTGTCTTTTGGTTGTTTTATTTTTATTGGTTTGGGGAAATAAAAGTTCATTGTCTAATTTTCAATCTGTATGTTTTGGAGTCATGGTGATATTATAAGGTAAGAGGGGTAGCTGAACACTATAAGCTTAGCTTACCTACAACCCTTAGGATACATAGATCAACTGGATTCAGTTGTTACTTGTACTCAAAAAATAAATTAAAAACAATTATTTTTTTAAACATTTACTGCTTATTTTATAGACTTTCATTTGATTCTCAATATTATAACAGTATTGGCCTGTATATATCTGTCTTCAAAACATTTAAATACATTTAGACATTGCTTATATATTTTATGTGTTTTTTGTAGATGTGTTGAAAATTTTAAATTGCACTTTGATGTGTAATCAGTATCTAAATATTTAGAATTAACCTAATTTTTGTTTTGTTAATACAGTTTACATAACCAGTTTTTTTGATTATATACATATATAACGCATTGACTGGAATAAAGGACGACCCCGATTATAAAATGACCCCCTTTCCAACACTAATCTTCAGTAAAGGACAAAAAAAAACTTTTTAATTAAACTATTTTTATTGAAAATTTGAGAACAAATACTGAGCAAACCTACTATTTTAATGCAAACTATCAGAACTTTGCTGACATGTGAAATCAAAAGTCAAATGAGGCTTTTACTCAGACGCCCTCTGCCTCGCTGTACCCACTCATGCTGCTGCGGTCCTGGTGTAGCTTCAGATCGCTACCCCTGCCGACTCCTTACTTACTGCCATCCGAGGCTTCCATGTTTGACGCCTCTGCTGAATTGATCACCATCATCTTAGAATTTGCAAAACTCTGCCTTAATATGTTAACTGGACCTCTCATCTCAATTTTTTTTCTCTTGTTGAGAACATACAACCTGGCGCCCTCTGCTGTTGTGAGCGTGTAATGGTTAGACCCCGATTATAAGACGACCCCACATTTTAAAATTATTTTCAATGAAAATAACTCATCTTATATTCGGGTCAATACAGTAATTAAATCTAATATACATATATATAAACACACTCAATGGCCACTCTATTGGGTACACCTTTCTAGTACCGGGTTGGACCCCTTTTGCCTTCAGAATTGCCCTAATCCTAATCCCTAATCCTTCGTGGCATAGGCTCAACAAGGAACCGGAAACACTCCTCAGAGATTTTGGTCCATATTGACATAATAGCATCATGCAGTTGCAGCAGATTTGCCGGCTGCACATCCAAGATTCAAATCTCCCGTGTCACCTCATCCTAAAGGTGCTCTAGTGGATTGAGATCTGGTGACTGTGGAGGCCATTTGAGTAAAGTGTACTCATTCTGATGTTCAAGAAACCAGTCTGAGATGATTCAAGCTTTACAAAATGGCGCATTATCCTGCTGGAAGTAGCCATTAGTAAATGGGTAAACTGTGGTCGTTGAGAGATGGACATGGACAAGGCTGTGGCATTGCAACAATGCTCATTTAGTTTTTACACATTAGCACTTACACATTAGGGTCAGTACAGTTGGTTACCGAACTGGAATTTGGTTTCACACCAGGGTCAGATATGTGTGTTTTATTCTGAGGTGATTACTTTTTCAGACCTCTTCCTTGGAGGTCCGACCAAGGTGACACTAAGGACTGACTGGCCAGCTGAATTCATGCCTACTGCTTCCTATTGGCAAGGAGTATCAGCCAGAGAGGGGTTCTCGCATGCACGATTAATTTTATCCTGGATACTGTTGAGTAAATATCTCTGTTTGTAGCACAGAGCTCCCACTCAGTGGGATAGGAAAAGAGAGTTATGTGTGTGTCCACTGAGCAGCAAACATCTCTGCATACAAAGCTCTCGCCACAACTGTTCAATGGGAGGAGAGAGAAGCAAGCATGTGTCTGTGTGAGTGGAGTTTGAACCACAATATTTTATTAATTTGCTCTCTGTTCTCTCACTGCTGTGCTTGTCCTCAGAGTTACCAAAAGTAACACAACTCACACTCGCCTTTGTTTATCTTAATAAGGAGGACACCACAGACTTTCCCATGTGTCTTAAACTCCGCTCACACCCTCAGGCATTCCTGAGAATTCCTTTGGAACTACATGTGAACACCACACTGCCCGTATGAGACTGAACTGATGGTATCCTCCCAGACTGCACTAACCCTAATGTGTAAGCACCATAAGAGGTACAAAGTGCGCCAAGAAAATGTCCCCCACACCATTACCACCCCACCAGCAGCAGCAGACTGAACCACTGATACAAGTCAGGATAGATCCATGCTTTCATGTCATTGATTCCAAAGTATGACCCTGCCACCTAAATGTCGCAGCAGGAATCAAGGATCATTAGACCAGGCAACATTTTCCAATCTTTTCTTGTACAATTATGGTGAGCCTGTGCAAAGCCTCAGTTTCCTGTTCTTAGCTGACAATGTATACTATGTAAGGGTCAGAGGTGGCTAAAATAACCACTGTTATCCCGTAAGCACATTGACCTACTTGGTTCAAAAATGTCCTGCATGAGACACTCAGTTTGGCAGGTGTGGCTCAAAGGTTTTTGCAAACCCCATCCATCCATCTATCCATCCATTTTCGGCCGCTTATCTGGGATTGGGTCACGGAGACAGTAGCCTTAGCAGGGAGGCCCAGACTTCCCTTTCCCCAGCCACTTGGGCCAGCTCCACCTGGGGAACCCTAAGGAAATCCCTGGCCAGCCGTAAGACAGTCTCTATACCGTATTCTGGGTCTTCCTTTAGATCTTCTCCTGGATGGACATGCCCAGAAAACCTCACCAAGAAGCCGTTCAGGAGACGTCTTAACTAGATGCTGGAGCCACCTCAACTGACTTCTCTCGATGTGGAGGAGCAATGGGTCTTCTCCCAGAAGACCAGGCTTTTCACCCTATCTCTAAGGGAGAGCCCAACCTCCGTGTGGAGAAAACTCATTGTGGCCACTTATATCTGCAATCTCATTCTTTCGGTCACTACCCAAAGCTGGTGACCATAGGTGAGGGTTGGAACATAGATCGACCGATAAATCTCTCTTCACTACGACAGATCGGTACAATGTTCGCATTACTGCAGATGCAGCACCAATCCGCTTGTTGATCTCGCACTGAAACTTTCCCTTACTCGTGAACAAGACCCCGATACTTTATATATATATATATATATATATATATATATATATATATATATATATATATATATATATATATATATATATATATATATATGTGTGTGTGTGTGTGTGTGTGTGTGTTTGTGTATACATACATACATATATACATATATATATATATATATGTGTGTGTGTGTGTGTGTGTGTATACATACATACATATATATATATACATATATATGTATATATATACACACATACATATATATATATATATATATATATATATATATATATATATATATATATATATATATATATATATATATATATATATATATCACCCTCCATGTGTAGTCTCATCTGTCAGGCTGGAAGTCCTCCACAATCATTTTGTGAGTTCTCTTGGAAAATCATCTACATATAATATAAATACACAGGAAACATAATTTGCTATCTGTCACAGTCTCCATCTCCCACCGCACCTAAGATTGGAAATCTAATGCCCAGGACTCCACTTCTGGGTAGCCTTAGCCCCTTATGTCATCTATAAGTACATGTCACTTCCTCTGGAAGCCACTCAGCCATCGTTTCATCCTGATTAGTATCAACAGGATCTAGCTTACAAGCTTCTTGAATCAGCCTGCTTCTGACAAGTAAGTCAATTTGTTTAACTCTCAGGAGCAGTGCTACAATCTCGATTCTCTTCCAGTCTTGTGCAGGTGTTCCTAGATCAAACCGCATGCCAGCACCTTCCAATGGTAGCTCTTCTGCATTTGGGCCTGATTGCATGCCACAGCTCAACTCCCAGCTAATTCAGTTCCAGCGCCAAGATGACAGAGTTTGTTTTAGACCCTGCAGAGTTCGAGCAAATGCGAAAGTAGCTGTCACCTCCATATCATCCTCGACCGGCAGAACACCAAGTCAGAGTCATTGTCAATAGTGACAAAGCTATCGGCTTCAATAGCCTCCTTCTAGCATCAACAGGCCTCAGGCAAACACAAATCCCACAATGGCCTCCAGATCGCTGGAACAGATAAGACGGGAGCCCCGCCAGGTTGTTTGCCACCCTTTACATTCTTTTCAAATGTCAGCCCAACAAGTACACCACGGCCTACTCCAGAGTGACTCTCCTTACCTTGCTGCTCGCTGGACATGCTCAGGAATTGGCGGCTGCCATGTATAACTACAAGTCACTGGCTTACAATGATTATCTGGCCTTTGTACAGGTATTACGCAAGACCTCTGTTCCCCCAAATAGCTAGGTTGGGGCTGAAACCTAAATCCTACAGCTATGCCAGAGGGATCGGATGGCCAAAATGTGGCAGAGTTTTGGACACTAGCTTCCAATCTCCAGTGGGAAGATGCCACACTTAATGCTGTGTTCATGGAGGGAGTCTTCACCTGCATATGGGATGAAATGCTGTGACGCGAGGTCCTAAGACCCTTGACAAGACAGAGGACCTGGCATTGGGAATTGATCAACGTGCCATTGCTCGCTCCTCATCGAACATTTTCTCACCCGACGCCCTGTATCCAAGAGGGAATGAAGCCATGAAGCTAGGCCACCTGTCTCCCTAGAAACAGAGATGCTAGAGAGAGGGCAAGTGTGCATACTGTGGCTCCCTAGAACCTTGCTGGAGCCATTACCCTGTAAGGCCGACTGCATCTTCCCATGGATGGCAGACCACTCCATCCTTTTGCCTTCCAGCATTGAAATAAACCCATCTGTATATGTATTGGGGAGCATGCTGAATCCATCAAGTTCCTTCTCATCATGGACCCTTCATCCCTGCTCATCTTGGGTCATCCCTGGTTCTGCCTCCATGACCCTCACCTTTCTTGGTTCACCAACCAACACCTCAAATGGGGGCCCACGTGCCAACACAACTGTCAGCCCATTCTCATTGGCATCCAGCCCTCAACTTGAGGTTTCGAACCTGGACAACGGCCTATGCCATATCAGAACCTAGCTCATGTGTTTAAGAAAACACCTACAACCACCTTTCTGCCTCATCATTCCTACAATATGTAGATCAGACTACAGCCAGGGACGACACCACCACAAGGCCACCTCTTTTCACTTTCTGCCCTGGAGAGCTGAGCCATTGTTGAATACAGTAAAGCGCTCTAGAAAGTTCATCCAGCTCTTCAGATCTCAAGGAGCAGCCTGTTTCTTCTTTGTGAAGAACAAGGATGGTGGGCTAAGGCATCGACTACCGAGGGCTAAACAAGATAACCATCTGGGATTGACATCCACTGCTCCTCATATTTCCCAGACATTGGACTCCCTGCCGCAAGCCCGCATCTTCTCCAAGCATGACCTACAAAACAAATTGAGGAGGGTGAGGCATGGAAGATGGACTTCATCACTCCCACCGACCACTAAGAGTACCTTGCCATGCCATTTGGCATGTGTAACAATCCTGAGGTCTTCCAGCGTCTAATCAATGACGTACTCTGGGAAATGCTTGGCTGGTGGGTATTTGCCTACCTGGATGATATCATCATCTTCTCACTTAATGAGTCTCAGCACATCCACCATGTCTGGGCCATCCACTTCAGGTTACTTCTCCTGTAAGCTGGAGAACTGTTCCTTCCACAAAAGCTGTTTAAATAGGACCATAGTGTTTTCAAAATGGGATTTGCCGCGGCACCCTGGGGAGGATTTTGGCATTTATAGTAGCAAAAATGAAGCTAGAATAAACTGCCATCAGACACCTCTTCAACCAAGACGGGATATAGGGAGGTCGCTGGGCGCCCCCCGCATGTGACGTACAGGGTTGCGCATTCAGCGTCAGACAGAAGACACGTCAGACTGATGAAATTTATTTTTCAGGACCTTTAGCTTGGCTGTGACCTGCTTTTTGTCCTGCTTGACACCCCGCTCAGCCAGTGTTTTCACCACTCTGTCAAACAGCTGGCTATCTCTCACCGTCCCCGTAAAAAGGCGACTAATCTGTTCGTCCGCTCGCACAGCCACAAGCTCCATGGTCTCCGCGTCCGTCCAGCCGGCTTTCCTTCCGGCCAGCACCCGGCACGCAGTACACGTGACTAACACGACCACCCTCTTGTGTGTGTGTGTGGGGTGGGGGGTGGGGGGGGGTTGGTGGTTGGGAGGCTCCCGCTCCCACAGTCGCTCCAAAGGGATTAGCGGGACTGACACGGGTTTAGCCGTCAGAGGCGAGGGCTGATGCGACAATATTACTACCAAGTGAGGCTGAACGACTGCCACAATATTTAAGCAACGCCATGCCGGCATGGCGCGTTTATAGACATACCATTGCGGTAATATTACACCGATTTGTTGGCATGGTGTGTCCTATAAAAGCACCTAATGTCAATCCCATTCCTTGGCCTTATTATCTCCTCGGTCGGCCTCCTCACGGACCCACAGAAGGTCTGAGCTGTTGTTGAGTGGCCAGAACCTGCCAGTCTTTAGCACCTCCAGAGCTTCTTATGATTTTCCAACTTCTACCAGAGCTACAAAAAGAAGTCCAGCTCTGTCGTTACTCCCCTCACTTCCTGTACCAAGTCCACCACTACTGCTCAACTGTTCCAACTCATTCTTGAAGCCACCAACACCTTCCAAGAGCTGGTCTTTTGTTTCACTTCCACTCCCATTCTGCTCCACTCTGACCCGTCGTGGCCTTTTGTGGTGGAGGTCAATGCCTCTGACATCAGCTCTTTCCTGTCTCAATGGGGCCCTGACCACAAGTTCCACTTCTGTGGCTACTTTTCACAGAAATGTTCCCAACTACCCAACACAAGTGTGGTGTTGGAGACTGGGAACTCCTAGCATTCAAATGAGCCCTAGGTAGTGGCTCTTGAGTACACCTGAACCTTTCAAGATTTGAATGGAACACCAAAACCTCATTCACTTTCAAACCGCTAAGCAACTCAATCGCTGTCAAGCTAGATGGGCTCTGTTCTTTGAACCATACCAATTCCTGCCCACATTCCACCCAGGATCAAGAAATCTCAAGGCAGATGCCCTCTCCCGCCAGTTTTCCCATTCCGTACTGTCACGTTTGGAAGGATGGAGATGGTGGACCATGTGTGGTGGGGGTTCCGGAGGCAGAAGAGAAGGCAACGGATGAAAAAATAAAAATGGTTAAATTAATATGGCAGGTAGGATGGTACAGCAGGAGCAAACGTAACACGGTGAAAACACAACAATGATCTGACAAAGGACAGCAACAAGGAGGGAGGTGTAAATACATGGGGAAAATAAGGAACACCTGGGCAGGCTAATAAGGGACAGGTGAGAACAATAAGGGTAATCAAGGCAGGAGAGGAACACAGTCAGGAAGGCAGGGGCAGATCGTGCCAGTACCCCCCCCCCCCCCCCCCCCCCCCCCCCCCCCCCCCCAAGGGGCGGATATCAGACGCCCACAAGGCCACACAACACAGGAGACTGGGGACTCGAGGACTTGACCGGGTACAGGGACTCAAAGACTTGACCGGGGACAGGGACTCGAAGACTTGACCGGGGACAGGGACTCGAAGACTTGACTTGACTGGAACGTGAAGACTTGACTGGAACGTGAAGACTTGACTGGAACGTGAAGACTTGACTTGACTTGAACGTGAAGACTTGACTATGAAGACTTGACTTGACTTGACTTGAATGTGAAGACTTGACTTGACTGGAACGTGAAGACTTGACTTGACTTGAACGTGAAGACTTGACTGTGAAGACTTGACTTGACTTGACTTGAATGTGAAGACTTGACTTGACTGGAACGTGAAGACTTGACTGGAGCAGGCGGGGGACCCAGCAGAGAACTGCAAGAGCAGGCGTGGGACCCAGGCAGAGAACTGCAAGAGCAGGCGTGGGACCCAGGCAGAGAACTGCAAGAGCAGGTGTGGGACCCAGGCAGAGAACTGCAGGAGCAGGCGTGGGACCCAGGCAGAGAACTGCAGGAGCAGGCGTGGGACCCAGGCAGAAAACTGGAGGAGCAGGCATAGGACCCAGCAGAGAACTGCAGCGGCAGGCGTAGGACCCAGCAGAGAACTGCAGAAGCAGGCGTGGGACCCAGCAGAGACTGCAGCAGCATGAGGCCTGCAGGCATAAGCCCCACCAGCATGGACAAGGAAGTGGACAATCTGCAGAAGCGACGCGAGGAAACCAGGATCGGCGGTAGGCACTCGACAGCCGGTCAGAGCAGGTGCACAGCACGATTAGCTGGATCTCAGGCAGAGGCTTGGGTGCAGAGAAGCAGGAGAAGAGCGGGGAGACCAGCCCTACCACCCCGGAGAACGATGGCGTGCGTAGGGGGTGTAACTCCCTAAAAGCTCCAGGATCCGCGGCTTCCATGAAAAAAAAACGGGACGGGGCAGAAAGCAAGAGAGGAGAAGGGTTTGACCACCACAGGAACAAACTGGATGCGTCGAAACCCACTCAAAGGTTGACCACCCCGGAGAACAGGTAGGATGCGCCAACACCTTGGGTCAGAATCTCCTTCCACTAAAAGGAGAAAAAAGTAAAAAATAAATCCTCCAAAAAACAGGTGTTAGCTCACCACAGGTCCAGGTTTGGTCAGATCATTCTGTCACGTTTGGAAGGATGGAGATGGTGGACCATGTCTGGTGGGGGTTCCGGAGGCAGAAGAGCAGGCAACGGATGAAAAAATAAAAATGGTTTAATTAATATGGCAGGTAGGATGGTACAGCAGGAGCAAACGTAACATGGTGAAAACACAACAATGATCTGACAAAGGACAGCAACAAGGAGGGAGGTATAAATACACGGGGAAAATGAGGAACACATGGGCAGGCTAATGAGGGACAGGTGAGAACAATAAGGGCAATCAAGGCAGGAGAGGAACACAGTCAGGAAGGCAGGGGCAGATCGTGACAGCTATCAGATTGGATGCTATCAGATTAGCACTCCCTACTGATCACAACGCCTGAGACAGCTGTCTCTTTGTCCCAGTCAGCTGCTGACGAGATGCCCTTCTCTGGGCCCACTACTCTTGTGTATCCATGCAACCAGCCAAGCCCACACTTTGAAGCTTCCCCAGTGTGCCTTCTGGTGGCCTGACATGTCCAATGATGTCAAAGACTTCACGACAGCATGAAAGACATGTGCTTGATCCAAGAAACAACCAACTACCTTTTGGGATTCTTCAACCTTTTCTTTTTCCCAAATTGCCTTGTTCCCACATTGGGCTCAACTTCATTACTGGACTTCCTACCGTAGACTCCTACAACACCATATGCATGATCACGGACCAAATCTCCTAGGTGGGTCTTCTGGTGGCCCTCCCTGGCATGATTAAAGCCAAGTGCATCACTGAGCTCCTTCTGGTACATGTTGTGCACCATCATGGATTTCCTTCGAACATGGTCTCTGGCTAGGGCACACAATTCAAAGCCAAGTTCTGGAGGGTGTTTTGTTGCCTGGTGGATGCCTCTGCATCCTGTCAATGGGCAGACTGAGAGGGCCAACTGATAACTGGGTCGATATCTCCATTGCTTTGTGTTGGCTGAACCGTCCCAAAGTTTCTCATGTGAGCTGAGCTATTGTATAATCTGCACACCTCCTCGACCACAGGCCTCTTGCCATTTGAAAGCTGTTATGGTTACCAGTCTCAACTCTTTTCTCATCAGGAGCCGTGGTTAAGGCTTAAGCCACCATCAAGGCTGCCAACGACCACTACGCTCACCAGCACAGGCATTGCCATTAACCGGGCTCTCACTGCAGTCTAGGGGACAAGGTGTTGCTGCCCAAATACAACCTGCCTCTCAAGTCGGAGTCCTGTAAGCTCACGTACAAATTCTTCAATACCTATACCATCTGCAAGTCCATCAACCCTGTCACCTTCCACTTCAACCTCCCATCCCATCTCATCATTTCTTGCGCTCAAGCCCTATTTGTCTTTCACCATTGCTCCCCTTCTTGTCTCTGCTCCTCTGCCTCACTTCAAGGACGGTGACTGGGTGTACACCATCTGCTGATTCCTGAACACTTGTCAATGGGATTGGCAATATTGTAACATTTTCTAAGTGGTTACTTTTACTAAATTGTCAATAGAATATGAAGGTATTCAATAAAACATAATATTCCATAAAAATATGCATTATCAATAATATTAAGCCTTTAATATTCTATTTATGAAGAAACTAGGTGATTTGGATATGCCAGGGAAATAAAACTTTATAATAACTTGACACAGAGGCAAAATTATAGTTGATAAAAAACAATTTATTCCTATATTTCTATTATCAATAATCATGAAAGACAAATGATTATAAATGATATTCAAAATGATATGAAATGAGATAATGAATAAACTCTGAAGAAACATGACCATGTATGTTTTAAGAGCTTCACCAAGTGACTCAGAAAGGTGAGATGTCTGGGTTTGCAAAATACATGTGGCTTTTTGTTTCATATGACTTAACAAGTTATCAATTACTATTAACCACTCTGACGCCATTGAATAGCTTACGCACCAGGATAGTGGACGTTCTCGGGGATCTGGTCTGCATCCTGGACCCTTCATGCCATTCATCTGGAGCTGTCCGGGGAGGGTCCTGTCAAGGTCTCCACCTCCTGCCTCTCCTCCAACCAGAGATCCATTGCCCAGGACTCCACTTCCCAGTAGCCCTACATCATCACACTCATCTATAAGGACACATCCCTTCCTTGGGATGCCACTAAGTCATCATTTCAGCATGATTTGTGTCAAGAGTATCTTGCTTTCAAGCCTCTTCGGTTAGCCTACTTCTCACAAGTAAGTCAGTTTGTTTTGCTCTCACGATCACTGCTAAAGTCTATATTTCCTTTTCAGTCTTCTACAAGTGTTTGCTAGCTTTTTAGCGTTTGGTTCTGATTGCATGCCACAGCTCAACTCCCAGCTAACTCAGTTCAGTCCAGCGACAAGCCTGACTGGATCACACGTAATTGAATGCTTCATCTTACTTAGAATCAACAACTTACACTAAAGAGAAAGGAAATGGGAGTTTACATACACCTGCTGTTTTATATAGAATTTGACTGAAATTAATGTAGCAACAGTTGAGAGGAAAGCTCCCTTTTAACACACACATATGCCCACACAAATCATATATATCAAGTAGTATTTCTATGGCTACATTGTGATTTCTAAGTAGATTTTCTATTTAGTGAGAGATACTCCTTATTGTTTTTATCTCAGCCGAATCTATAATTAACTCATTCACTGCCAGCCGTTTCCTGATCGCTAACGGCCTTCGCTGCCAGCGTTTCTCACCGTTTTTACTGTTTTTTGAAGAGTCACAGAACATTGCGAGCTAGGATGATGCCGACGCCAAAACAACCAAAACAAAGAGGAGACTCACCTCTTACATCAGGAAGAATCCGCGTGTTTCGAGCATTATCCATTCTTTCATAATCCGTTGTCGAATTGTGATCGGCAGACACTTTTCCGGTTCGCGCCTAACTTTTTTTACAGGAACGGCCCAAAACGATCTCCTAACACATGGATGGTCTGCTTCCTGATCATGTGACGTGTGACATATGCGGATGAAGATAGGCTTCAGGGCTGAGATGTTTGTTCTCTCAGGGGCTCGTTCTGATGCTCAAAGAGTAAAAAAATGCAAATGACGACTTGGATCTAAAATGACAACTTTAGTCATCAATGGCAGTGAATGAGTTAATTCAACAGGTGAACTAGTAGTAGCACATTCCATGGCAAAGAAGGGAAAAAACTATTATCAGGACAGGGAGAACATTTACAGTAGAGCTGAGGAAAATAATCAAATAATCGATGCATCGGGATGCGGACATAAACGATTCTGTATTGTAGAAGAGTACGCCATAATCGATTATCGTGGAATGTAGTTTTGTGTTTTTTAACGGCGGCACCAGCGCAGCATCCACATCTGTCAGAGTGAGCGTCCTCCACATTTACCAAGCGGTTCCTCCTTAATGTGGTACTGCAGGGCTGAGCGCTTGAGTTGTAACCTGAGACCGAACCGGAACCGAATCAGCCCGACCGGCAGGAGCGGATTTAGGACTGAAGAAGATCCAGGGCTTAACACATGTGACACGCACTAGTCAACATCATATATGTCTTGTACCACATAATATTTAATCTGAAGCTACATATTAAGCATATTCAGGGCAGAGTATTGTTCCTGTTAGTGTTTAGTGTGAGATGATAGTAAATATTCCCTTTCTTTCTCCAACAACTTTACCTGATAGTAAGCTAACTTTAGGCAAACCAGCAGCACAACAAATATTTTCAAATAAGATTCACAAACCTGAGTCAACACCAGTCTCATCAAAGCTGGGGTTCTGTCGTTGTACTTTTGTCTAAAAAACGTCCTCATGTCCATCGTCACTCATGCGTTTCAGGCAGAGTGTAGCAGAAGCCGGCTGCTGAAGGGCTTCTTCTTCAGTGGTGGAGGCTCAGGCAGGCTGTATACAAACTACTGCCAGCTGCTCCCTCTCTGTTGGACTTTGGTACTGCATGTTACTTCTGCGATTTAGATCCGGGGCTTTTCATAGAACATCCAGGGCTTCAGCCCAAGTAGCCGGGCCTAACACCGCCCCTGCCGACCGGTTCTGTTAGATTTGGGCCATGAATTATGTTAATTGAGCAGGTTGTCATGTGGCGCGCTCCGCTCGCTCGATCAACGACTAAGAGAGAGAGAGACACTGTCTGCTCACACAAGAGAAAGGATCGGAGGACGCTCCTCCAAACACGCATTATTTTCATTATGTAATTATTATTTCTCCTGGAAGCGCTCAGTCAGACTGCTTGTTGTAATGTAGGGAGATACGGTCTTGGGGAGGGGGCGGGGTCAATGACGGCGGCTGCAGCGTGATCGTCTGTCTCTTTTGTTTAGGGACACGGAGAAGTTAAAAGGAGAGAGAAATAGAAAATATAAGTTCTTGTTCCACTTTATTCTTTTGTTCCATGATGATAAACTGATGTTAAATTCAGCTTAAAGAGAAACTGGGAGGAAACTTTGGTTCATTTTAAGTTACAGGAGGTCTTGTTTCATATCTGCTCCTCCAGAGACAGCATGAGGGTCACATGGTGAGGATGACACAGGACAGGTTAGTGGAAAGGTTTGTAGTTAGCTGGTTAGCGAAGGAGATCCACCAGCTGGGTAATTTAATCCTAATCCAGCCCACAGCCTTCTGCTGGTGTTATTATCAGCAAGAATAAAACACACATCTTAAATATTATTGGAAGTGTAGAATTTGTTTTATGTTTTATTATTTTCTGCATCAAACAGAACTTGATTCATTCTCCAACATTTCAGAAACGAACCACTGGGTTCAAATAAAATAAACAAAGTCAAACATTTCATTTGGTGTTATTTCTGACACCCTTCAACTGTGGCATAAATATTTGACTCTAGAGCTAGTCAGAGACATTAAACACTCCTATTTGAACCCATTATGTATTTTATTATTACGTTATGTGTCCTGTAGGTTTTTAGTACCTTTTTAGATTTTGTGAGTTTTTGCAAAGCGTGTTTTCTCAGCCTGAGGCGTGGTGTTGAACGAGGAAACAGATGTTTTACTTTGTTAAATCTTCTTAAATGTTTAAAATATTTTGTCCTAACCTGTTGTGAATGGAGAGATTTTGAGGGATGGCAGGTTGTGTCAATTAAGTTTTTGATTTTAAAAAAAATTAAAAAATTAAAAGCAGTTATCTGACATCTTCTATTTATCGATGAAAACAAAACAATATGAAATAATCGTGATGCATCGGGATATCGAATCGAATTGAATCGTTGACCCAATAATCGGAATAGAATCGAATCGGGAGACAAGTGAAGATTCACCTCTAATTTACAAAAGTGGTCAGCAGCAGTGTGCAAGCCAATGGCCCTCTCCATTAGGTCCACCACAGCTAAACAGAACACCATTGTAGCTTACTTTTCTGAATTTAACAGGCAGGAGTCTTTACAGCAATCCTACATTTCTTTACAGCAATGTAGGGAAGCTAAGACAGGAGAGATATGATCTCTCTTTTTAATTCTCATCAGAACTCTCGCTGCAGCATTTTGGACAAGCTGAAGACTTTTAACTACATTCTGTGGACTTCCTGAGAGTAACGAATTACAGTAATCCAGTCTTGATGTAATAAATACATGAACTAGTTTTTCAGCATCACTCCTGGAAAGGATGCTTCTAATCTTAGCAATATTCCGAAGGTTCAATTAAATTCAATAATTTTATTTCACTCAAAATTTAAATTTACAAACTTCAAATCAGAATACAATTGCCAACCAGAGTACAAGCATTCCACTGAATACAATAATTCGAGTGAAATAGGGGGAGGAAGAAGAAAACATCTTATATGACCTACCCCCTTTAACTAAGACAAGATACATTACAAAAAGTACAAAATGGCCTTATACACAAAAAATAAACTGCTCTCTTTCTTCCACAAATAATATCAATACTAAAACATTAATCCTCCTTCCTCAACTCACCAACTCATACAATTTTAGCATTTTATCTTTATACATTTTGTTTGATTGATCAGTAGTTGAACATTTTTTTAATTCCTCATCCAGGTTATTCCATACTTTCACACCATATATTGGAATACACATTTGCTTTAATGTACTACGAACAAATATCCTTTTAAACTCTGGTTTCTTTCTACTCTTATCATTTTTTGGGATCAAAACAAAGAACCTTTGTAGGTTCGTTGGCAGTAAATTATTTCTAGCCTTCAACATAATTAGTAAAATTTTCAAGTTAACTAAGTCTTTGAATTTCATAATTTTTGATAGAATAAAATATTTGTTAGTATGTTCTCTCGGATTTGCTTTATATAGAATTCGCAAAACTTTCTTCTGTAACAGAAACAAAGGATTAGTGTTTGTTTTATACGTATTGCCCCAAACCTCAATACTAAAAGTTAAATATGGTAAGATAAATGAATAATAAAATGTCTGAAGCGTTGAAATTTCTAGAATAGTTTTGACTTTGTTTGAAATTCCAATGCTTTTAGATATTTATTGTTTTATATATTTTATATGGGATTTCCAAGTAAGTTTATGGTCCAAGAGAACCCCTAAGAATCTGACTTAATTTACTCTATCAATTAAAAAACCATCACTAGACAACGTAACTAAATCATTAGTTTTTCTGTTACCAAAAACCATGAATTTTGTTTTATTCCAATTGAGAAATAATTTATTGTCATTAAACCACTTCTTAAGTTTAGACATCTCACCAACCATTTTTTGAATAATAATTACTAAATCATTTCCAGAACAAAATATATTCGAGTCATCAGCAAACAATATGAACTGTAATACTTTGGACACATCACAAATGTCATTTATATATAGAATAAAAAGCTTAGGGCCCAACACTGACCCCTGTGGGACACCGTGTGTAATCTCTAGTGAATCTGAAATTTCATCATCTAACTGTACAAATTGATTTCTATTGGTCAAATAACTACTTAACCGGTCATGGGCGATTCCACATATCCCATAATTACTCAGCTTGGAGAGTAAAATACTATGATTTATTGTGTCGAATGCCTTTTTTAAATCAATAAACAACTCCACTGTATATTGTTTTTTTTCTATTGCTGATGAAAGTTCATTTAATTCCAGTAAAGCCAGGGATGTAGATTTATGTGATCGAAACCCATACTGACTCTCACTCAGGAGGTTTTCCTTCTCAGTAAAGTTATCTAGTTTCTGAACAAACCATTTCTCCAGCACTTTAGAAAACTGAGAAAGCACTGAGATTGGTCTATAATTATCAAACCTATGTCTGTATCACCATTTTTAAATATTGGAATTACTTTTGCAGTTTTCATTTTTTCTGGAAATGTACCGCTCTGAACAGACAAATTACAGATATAAGTGAATGGTTTAACAACATAATCAATAGTTTTCTTCACAATCATCATGTCAATCCCGTCACAGTCTGTGGATGTTTTATTTTTACTTTTCCTTACTATCGTCAAAACTTCATTTTCACTTACATCCCCTAAAAACATAGAGTGTAAAATTTTACTCCCTCCTTGTATTTTTCCAGCTTCATTAGTTTGTGTTTCTAGAGATTTGGCCAAACTCGGTCCTATGTTTACAAAAAATGAATTAAAGTTCATTCACCACCTCAGCTTTATCCCTCAAGATCTTTTTTTTTTTTTAACCGTGTCCTGTCTGGCTGTGAAGCAAGCAGAATTGATGTCTGAATGCTGGTAACAAGCCTTACAGATTTATTCTCAGGTGGAGCATCAAAGCGTCTGCTTTTAATGTCACGCCTGATACTTAAAACTTTATTGTTATTGTTTTTGAATGCTTTGTAATTCCGACCAGACACGGAGACAGAGGTGAAAGAGAAAGGAAAAGAAAAGGTGGGGAGAGAGGAGGGGGGGGATCCACAAAAATAAACAATAATGAACAAGAGTCTGCTTCTAGACCTGCAGAAAAAGACAAAAAAAGCAAAAGGG
>SSNQ01000483.1:50337-86397 GCA_006942095.1 Nothobranchius kuhntae | reverse complement strand
CAGGCCCGCCCGCAGCCTCCCACCCCCTAGCCGGCCGAGCCCGGGACCCAGCGACCCGGGACCCAGGGGCGACCACCCCCGCCGGGGACCCAGCAGAGCCCAGGGACCCAGACCCCACCAGGCAGCCACCGGGATCTATCAGGCAGATGCCAAAATCTTAAACCCCCAGACCCGGTTGCCACGAACACTCAGGCAGACCAAGGCACAACCCCTCACACCAGGTGTGGCAGGGGGAGGGGGGACGAAGATCTATATCATCAAAAGAAGTTCCAGGAGAGGGGAGGAGTCAAAGGCCCCGCCTGACATATACAGTCATACACAAACACAGTCACACACTCCCTCCCTCATGCTCACACATACACATACAACCAAAGACTTACAAAAATGCACGCCGGACACCCACTCATGCTCCACCTACACACCCTATTCACTCTGGTCCCGGTACTGCTGCACATCGGGTACAACCATCACCGGTAACCAGAGTTTGACCCTTTCTGCTGGGGTACTGATGAGCAGGCTCCCCCGCCCAACGCTCAGCACAGCAATCTACCACCCCAGACCCCAACCAGACGGCCAGACCTCCCTCCTAGCCTCCAGCCCCAGGAAGCCACACAACAACAGAGGTGGCTAAGACCCCTAGTCTCCCTCCGCCTGCTCCAATATAGTGTTGTGTGATCATGAGGTGTATTCCATGGCTGTGGTGAGTGGGCAGTGCGGGCATCATCCGGCCTATGCCAGCTGATGCCACCACACCACCCCACTTACACCCTCAGCCCTCGGTGTCTAAGTGCGGTTTAAAATTAGAAGTGGGCACCGGCACTCGGGAGGAGGCTGAGATATCCCCCTGCCTAATGCCGTTGAATGTGCTCACTCCCAAGGCCCTAAGTGTGTGTTTGCGTGGAATGTCGTCAGTGGAAGTGTATAAGGTGCAAATAAAATTGGGGGGCAGGTTGCCACAGGAATGCAGAAATGGGGTCCATACCCGCACTCCCGGACTTGCCCACCCCCCAAGGTCCTATGTGTATGTTTGTGTGATGATGTGAGGGAGCAGGGGGAGAGAAACATGCGGGGATGGGGTGGAATGGCTGGTTGGGCTTATCCCTCAAGATCTTATCTCCATTAGTAAAGAGATCTGGATAACGGCGGGCATGCTGAGACCTGGATCTTATGACACTATTCAGAATTCTCCATGTTTTTTTCATGTCACCTATGCTTTCCTTAAATTATAATGATTTTTTTTTTTTGCTTGTCTTATTAATGATGTCAATTTATTTTTGTATATCTTGTACTTCATTTCTGTGGCTTTGGTTCGGTATCTGACAAAATCTCTGTATAATTTGTTTTTCCTTTTACAAGATTTTAGTAATCCCTTAGTTAACCACGGTTCTGCATTCATATGTATCTTTTTTCTACAGACAACTACAGGGCAGTTCTTATCATATAAAGATTTATATGTTTTTAAGAACGTATCATATACCACGTTCACATCATTCACATAAACCCCACTCCAGTTCTTCTTCAACAAATCATTACAAAATGCTGTTATAGCATTATTCTAACATGTTTTATCTGATCTAACTCCTTAGGTTTTTTGAATACATTTTTATGTATTATAAAAATTGGTAGATGATCACTTATATCACTAATTAGGAGACCACTGTTAGCTGTCTTCTCAATTTCATTTGTATAAATATTGTCTATTAATGTAGCACAGGTACTGGTGATTCTAGTAGGCTGAGTGATCACAGGATATAAACTCCTGCTGGACATCACATCCATAAAGTCTCTAGTCATTTTGTTTCTCTGGTTAAGTAAATCAATATTGAAATCTCCATATATTAACCGGGATTTGTTGTCATTTAATCCATCTATGAGAGTTTCACATCTTTCTTTAAAACATTGTAAATTGGAGCCAGGTGTTCTATATATACAGGCTACTATAATGTTTCTAGTTTTTTTCCATTTCTATTTCAACAGCTACACATTCCATCACATCTTCCACAACTACTGCCATAGACTCCAGTATTTTACATTTCAAGGCACTTTTGATGTACAGTGCAACCCCTCCACCTTTTTTCTTTCCTCTGTTTGTATAAAACAAATGGTACCCTACCATATCAAAATCTGTACCCTTTTCTTCATTTAACCATGTTTCAGATAAAGCAATCACTTCACATTGGTGCTTAAATGTTTTCATACATGCATTAATTTGGTCACAACTAATGTAAAGACTTCTACAATTAAATTGGATAAGTGAGAAATGACCTAACTCTACAGAACTATTAAACTGATCATTTGTATAATATTTACAGTTATCATTAATTGTATTTAACAGATAACCATCTGGATCAATATTGTTTTCATAGTCAAGTGTGTTATATTCAGTAACTTCAAATCTTTTCAGAGTTTTCACAGCAGAATTTGCCATCAACTATTTTTCACAAAAGTACCTCAACTCTTGTGACTTTTCAGAAGAGTGTTGACTCCTTTAATCAATTCATAACCAGGGCTTGTTCTCCGTTGAGCATGCACTGACTCCCATCCTGCGCTCCTCAGCGTTGATTCCAGATCAGGAACCTCTTCTGGAATATTCATGTTTACTCCAAACTCACGTAGTCCAATAGCAGCAGCCTGGGGGTCACTATACACCTTCACTTTCCCATCTTCACAAAAGAGTTTCAGTCTCGCTGGAAACAAGATCCGTGACTTCACTTTTCTTTCGTTGAGTATTTTCCGCACCTCCTTGTATTTAGCCCGCTCCTTGAACACAGTGTTTGTAAAGTCCTCATCAAAATAAATCCTTTGGTCTTTCACTTGAACATTCCTTTTTCTCCAAGCATCCTCCAACACTTTCTGTTTCATGGCGTATGACTGGAATCGAACCATGATTGCTCTGGGGCGCTCCCTTGGTCCTATCTTTGGCCCAACACGATGTGCTCTCTCAATATTCAAATCATCAATCACGTCCAGTTTTTCACGGGCCAGTTTGTTCACAAACTCAATGATGTTATTTTCTTCACAACCCTCAGGTACAGAGTAGATTCTTTTTTTTTTTGTTTTGTTTTTTTGCGAGCTTGGCTCTCGAGTGCCTCACATTTCATTTCTAGTTGTTTTTGCATCTGAACCACTTGCATTAACACATTGGAGGTTTTCATTGCATAGTCTTCACTCTCAACAATTCTCTGTTCAGCTTCCTCCATTCTTTTTTTGATGCTTGTGAACTCTGCTCGTAGCTCTTTCAATTCCGTTTTTAATGCTCCAAAGCTGGCTGATGTTTCAGTTTGAAATTCTCTCAGTTCTTTGAGTATTTCAGCCATACCTGAAGATTTTGTTGGTGTCATGTCCTCAGCTGATTCCTGTTGATTGTTCTCCATTTGTTTGTGAGCTCCTTCTTCCATTTGTTTGGAGGATTGCTTTTGTCTTTGTTTTGGCATATTCCACAGCTCCAGTCATAAATTTATCAACTTGCAGTTAAAGATCTTGTTTTCAGAGGATTTCCACACAAGGTGGAAAAAGGAAATCCTACAAACCAGTTTATTGTGGGATTTGAATGGGATGTCCTGGTCAAAGATAACACCAAGGTTCTTTACTTTGTTCTTGGAGACTAATTTAATGCCGTTCAGATCAGGTGATTGACTAAGCAATTTCCTTTTCCGAATTTCTGATCCAAAGATGAGAACTTCAGTCTTGTCTTGCTTTAAAAGCAGAATATTTAGAGTCATCCAATTTTTTATGTCTTCAAGACCAGCCTGTAATCTACCTAACCGATTAGATTCATCAGGGTTAATGGATAAATATAACTGAGAATCATCAGCATAACAGTGAAAGTTTATCCCATGCTGTCTAATGATTTTACCAATTGGAACCATAAATAAATTAAAAAGAATTGGTTCAAGCACTGAACCCTGTGGTACTCCACAAGTAACCCTGGAGAATGAATAAGATTTGTCATGTACATTTACAAAAAGATATCTGTCTGAAAGGTAGGATTTAAACCCGCCTAGCCATCTTTCCTTGATGTTTTAAAGGCTGCTGTTTTGTATTCTATGGGGTTTTTATTTTAATAAAATATTAAAAAATGAAATAAATTTTTTTTTTAAAATCACGTGGGTTTTATTTGATTTACTCTACAAGACCGGTGACGTCATGACGCAAACATGGTGACGTCATCACGCAAACTAGATGACGTCATTGCGTCATGTGCTAATTAGCATGTGACGTCATTTGGCGGCATCTAGTGACTTTTGGGGGAAACTTCAGCTACTTTCAGTCAAAAACATTTGGCAACACACAATGGTACATGTCAAAAGGTTGATAAGTGTTACAGGCTAAATAAAAGTAGTGATGCAATTTTTAATGTTAAAAACAAGACGTGCTGAGGTGATGCTTTATAGACATATGTACTTCAGTGATGCTAGAATTCATGCTGATAAGCATGAAACAAAAGGTATTCATCTCCACACTACGTCACAAAATGCCGGAGAGCGGGTTGCATGGTAAGATGGGCGGGGTGGAGGATTAGTGCCACAACTGAAAACCAAGCTAAATTTAGTCCTACATGTTTATTTTTACACTTTGCATTGTAAATTAAGAAGATGAGGATGGAATCAGGGGTTATGTATCAGCTACATCTTTTTTGTTTCTTATTTGTTTTCCTGCAAATGAGATTGTTCTTCTAGATGAAAGCAAACGTTACAGCCCTGGGCACAGAGGAGATGATGCATATGAGATCTGTGCAATAAGAGGCAGTCTGAGCAGTGTGAAAATGTTTAAAAGCACTTGATCTTTAATTTTGTGTCATTTACTGCAGATAATGTGTCACAGTTACGAAACTCACCTTCTACAGGCAATATGAGCAAATTGTAATCTACATTACCTGAGCATGATACAAACTGCTTCACACACTGAAAAATAGGAAACCACAGGGTGACTATTACAGAGGAAAGCACCAACAGCTTTAAACAAAAATACAGTTGTTACATGTTAATATGCAACTAGTCCAATTTCATGCATAATGAATTGATTGCATCACTGATTGTTTTCTGATTTTCTGCATTACAAATGGACAAAGGGAGAACACTTACCCTACCTGTTAGCTCAGGAGGAGGTCTGTTATGGAGGATGCAAAAGTTTGGGCAGCCTTGTTAATCTTCATGATTTTTATGTGTAAATTGTTGGTTTTTAAAAGAAAAACACCAGTTAAATATATCATATAGGAGACACACAGTGATAATTGAGAAGTGAAACAAAGTTTATAGGATTTACAGAAAATGAGAAATAATTGTTTAAACAAAATTAGGCGGGTGCATAAATGTGGGAGCTGTTGTCATTGAATTGACTCCTAAACTTTTAGAACTAATTGTTGGAAATCAGACTTGTTTTGGTAAGCTCAGTGACCCTTGACCTCCATACACAGGTGAATCCAGTGATGAGAAAGAGTATTTAAGGGGGCCAATTGTAAGTTTCTCTCCTCTTTGAATATTCTCTGAAGAGCAGCAACATGGGGTCTCAGAACAACTCTCACATGGTTTAGAGGAAAGATCCAGAAAGCTGTCTCAGAGATTCCAGCTGTCTGTTTCCACCGTTAGGAACATAATGAGGAAATGGAAGACCACAAACACAGTTCAAGTTAAGGCTCCAAGTGGCAGACCAGGAAAAATCTCAGATAAACAGAAGTGAAGAATGGCGAGCACAGTCAGAGTCAACCCACAGACCAGCACCAAAGACCTACTACATCATCTTGTGCATCGCTCAACAATTCGGTACACTTTACACAAGGAGATGCTGCATGTGGGAGTGATGCAGAGGAAGCCTTTTCTCCACCCACAGCACAAACAGAGCTGCTAGAGGTTTGCTAAAGTGCATCTAAGCCAGCTTCATTCTGGTGAAGCGACATGAATGGCCTCATATTTGTGACCCAAAGGTCACAATTTCCCAGCTGGGTCAAGCTGTAGTTGTTGCACAGATTATCCATCAGGAGCCGTGAAGTCTGCCAAACATCATCTTTTATCTGTCTGCTGTTCCGTCCCAAGATGAAGGACACGTCAAGATTTTAAAACAATAAGTTTAATAAACTGTTTTTACTGTTTATTACAATCATCATAAATAATCATCATGGTTCAGTATAAATGTGTTTAATTACTGAAATGACTTCTTGTTCTTTGGGTTAATAATGATTATTATTTATGTTAATCAGTAATGTGTGTTCAGTAACCAGAAGCTCATTGGCACGTGTACACATCACGCAGGACTGAATTCAGGGTAAAGGTTAACTTGCTCTCACATGTCTTTGCTCCATGACAAAAGCTTTCTGACGCTGAGAGGGCGTGTTCTGAGGTTTTGCTAAAACCAAATCTCCGCAGCTCAAGTTCAGTTCTTGAACCAACCAGAGGACGAGGGACAGCCGCCCCAGCCTCACTAAGCTGTTCTGTCATGCCTATAGAATTGCTCAGAATAGACGCACCTGTAACCAGCTGACGCAAAAACTCCTTCAGAGTTATTGATTTTGAGACGCAAATAGTTTCATCAGTCGCTGTGACCCCGGAGACATCTCAGGACCGATTTGAGTCACACTAAGGTCCTCCTACCAACCTCGTGCCCGGAGTAAACCATCTCCACCTGACATCTCAGATCCACAGAGGGTCTCCTGAACTGGGTGAGGTAGGCAGTTTCCGACAGATGGCGTCTGATGCTGTTCTCTCTAAGGAACCACTGAGTTAGCTGCAAACTAATACTTTCCACCCAGAACACGTTTCTCTGTCTGAAAGAAATCTTCTGAGATTCACCCACTCATCCAAACCTCACATTTCGTTTTAGCTTTTCATTCAGACACAGGTTTGCTTTTAATAACAAGTTTAATATCAAGCTGTTACAAATTGTCATTTCTTAATTGTCATCTTAAAATTGTTAGTAATAAATTCTTACCTTTTTAAACCTGACTCTTCTTTGAAATGAAACGCAGGAAAGTGTATTTGGTTATTGAATCAGCAAAGAATCCATTAAGTCTATTGTTTAATAAATAAACTTTTGCTGTAAAATGTAATTATCTGAAATAAAAAAATAATCTTTGGATTAAGATATAGACCAAGACAGTTAGTGTATGAACTTCTATTGATTGTATTAATATCCTAGATATTTATGCATAAGTTCATATGCTAATGTGTCTGATCTTTTCTCAGGATCTAACCAATCTGATAGCAAACAGTGTTAAATCCTAGTATGTAGATGTGCCCACGCTACACTGGAATAAGCTGATGTGGACTGATGAAACTAAAACTGAGTTTTTTGGGCGTAACAAGGGGCGTTACGCATGGAGGAAAAAGAACACAGCATTCCAAGAAAAACACCTGCTACCTACAGTAAAACATGGTGGTGGCTGCATCATGCTGTGGGCTGTGTGGCCAGTGCAGGGACTGAGAATCTTGTTAAAGTTGAAGGACGCATACATAGATTTCACTCAATATCGGCAGATTCTGGAGTACCTTCAACCAGAATCCAGACTCTTGTTGGAAACTACAGGAAGCATTTAGAGGCTGTTATTTCTGCAAAAGCAGGATCTAAATATTGAGTTGATTTTGTTTTTGTGGTGCTCTAATTTATGTACCTGCCTAATTTTGTTTAAACAATAATTGTGTGTCCATATGATATATTTAACTGCATTTTTTCATCTTGACGACCCAAAATTTGTACAGGAAAATCACGAAGATTTACAAGGCTGCCCAAACTTTCGTATCCCACGGTAACTGCTCATGTCCTGTTGTATGGAACACAGATACACTCGAAACAAATCTGATCTGAATTAAAGTCAGAAGGTCATGAATCAAAGCATCAAAGCAACATGTAACAGAAACTGGGCAAGTGAGCCTCAAGAAATGTGTTTAAATTCGGTCAAATTTATTGAATTCCTTCGAACAGTGGGTCCGTTATCTTTCACTCACTGTTAGATTCATATAGAAAGCCTTTGCAATGAGTAAAACCAGATGCATTAGGGAGGGGTGACACACATGTCCTTGTTGTGTGGAAGACTGTGATTTCAAGATGAACATTGAAGACAGAAAAGTGCAATCTTCTCTCCTCAGTCTCTCCATCCTTATTTGTATCAGTGCTGCGCATCACTACATTAAAGTCTTTATTAATCAATCTCACCTCCTTTTTATTGTATCACCAAGCAATGTGGGAAGATTGCTAAATAAAAAGACATTTCTGCACGGGGAGGACGGGAGGGAACAGGGAGAAAAAATGCAACAGTATTCATTGGACCTTAAAATGTTTTGATGGCTTCTGGGAGCCACATTATATTTACATAGGAATGTGTCATTAACGTCAATGGTGCAGCAGAAACAATTAAGCTAATACAATGCTAAAGCCAACAACCTTGAGAATTTGATTACAGGCTTTTGTTGGGTTTTAAAAACCTTCCATTCTCCAGTTAAAACAAAAGCCTGATGGATTCGGCTGTGGTTATAATTCAGCTGTCAACTTCCATTGACGCCTCTGACTGTCACCACTAGACGACATTTACATACTTTATATATAAACCAAAATGAGGGGTCCACACGCCGGCATTCATAATAGGAGAAGCTAGTGCTCACACGGAGGCAGCCACATCCAGCGTTTGTCCTTCGTTTCAAATTAGACCGCTGCAATTTTGAAAGAGTCTGCAGGCATTGTTTGGTTGGCAAAGTGTTGCTGTTTTAGTGCATCTTTAATTCTGCTTTAATTGTAAAAGCGTCTTGCCTCTTTGCTAATCGCAGGCCTTAACTCATCGTTGCGTGGATGCTGCAGTGGCCTGTTAATGAGCTCACGTGCATCCTGCAAGTCATTGTGCGTAACCGGGGACCAAGTGCACCATCTTAAGGGGGACTACCACTACTACTATGCATTTGCTCTGCTTCTCCCCTGCTCCCAGCACGATGTGGTCGACTCTCTCAAGTAATTTAGTCCTGCAGTAATATGATGATAATGTATGACTGTGTATAGGTGGGGGAACACGCAGCATCCTATTTAGCACCTAGCTGTGTTATCCCCTGATGATATTTTCAATATAATTATGAAATTTCAGAAAGTACATGTGGGGATGTTTCGACAAATAGGAGCCACGGCAAAGTGAGACCCTATTTGTGTTTCATTATCTGTTGGAACACATTTTACAGTCATTGTGAGATATTTAACGTTGTTTTATCATACCCTGGAGACATTTTACACACTGATCTAATTAAAGTCACCACTTTGCTCAGTATCCTATTTAAAAAATCTATATATTCTATATAATTATGAAATTATGCATTATTTAATCTATAATCCCCACAGCTCCTTGCAAGTGGCAATAATTTTAATCAAAAGAGAACGAATAGATTTACTCTCTCTTGGTCCTGTTTAGACGCCTAATTGGGGAACGGAGTAATTCTTGATTGTTCACAGAGTTTTCCTGCCTAAATGAAAAATACAAGTGAGCGAATTAGTATGAAGGCATGCATGAAATCTAGTTCTAAATCATTTACGAGCCATGTAACAAAGTGAATGTGTTGACTTCGGACGCCACTTCACAAAGTGTACGAGAGTGCACGCACAAGGCTTGCATGTGTGCACGTGTGAGTATAGCACACTGTGCGTGTGCGTGAGTGTGTGTGTGTGTGTGTGGGGGGGGGGGGGCTGTGTCATCATTTTAAGGGAGAATATTATAACACAGACACACATTGTTGTCTCCAGCATTGTTGTGAAAGTAGTCCATTAAAATGCAAGCATGTATATTAAAGAGCAGCGCTGCCTTTTGATGGATAGTCGTCTGCCTGTGAATAAGTGTGCATATTGATTGGCAAAAAAGGTGAAAAGCAGTTTGACACAATTATTTCTGAAAGGCCCTGGTTATCCTGCATGATTTAAAAACCGTTTTAAACGCCTGTCACTTACGTTCCCTTCTGTGAGACCTTCGTGGCTCCTGAAAATAATAATTATGTAAAATGTCCAGGAGATATTGGCTGTGGCAGGTTCTATGCAGACGCTACGATATGTATTGATATACATCTATAAGAGAAGATGGGAAGAATAAGAAAACCATTATCAGAGCCAGCTCTCCTCTCTGTCACTCTGTCTCGCTCCGCTCCAGCAAATCCACATTTATTAAGCTGCTGAGTAAGCAGCCGCACCTCCTAATGTGGCAGATATCATTAAAAGTTACAAGTGCTTTAAAGTGAGCAACAGTCAATGCCTTTTTCCGTAAAGCCATGAATCTTATTAGGATGTTTTAGATTGACTGATTTAGCGGCCTACAGGAGTCTGTGTTTGCAGCCTTGTGGAACTTCTGGAACGTAATCTTTGTACTTTTGCGACACAACTAAAGAACGACAGGTAGCGATTTTCTGCTCGGAAAGGGCTTTAACTAAAAGCCATTGTCAACTATTCATCCCTCCTCTATCCAGTCTCTCTTATTTGCAGGATTAAAGGGTAGAAGTGGAGATTTTTCTGTAGGTTTTCAGATTTAATCAGTCGGCGACGCACTCACTGAGTTCTCTCTTCTGCATTTTTAGAAGGTCCTAATTTGGAGCCGAGAAGGCGCTGCTGAAACAGTTTTAAGTGTTGCTATTTGGATGCACGAGCAGACAGCCATCTGACGGAAGTGAACATGCATCCTAATAAACAATCATTCTGCATGAAGATGAATTTGTAAGCAGCGAGTGTCCCATCAGCCTAACATGCTCTGTTGTTAGCGAGTTCAAGAGGTGACAAAAGATAGGGCACATTATATGTGTGTTGCTGCTCATTAGTGCTCGTTTCTGAGCGCACCCCCCTACTAATCGTGTTGTCATCATCACCGCTGCTGCTCCCAGCTGCAAGCTACCAGAGAAATAACAGGTCTGATCATCGCTTTCCTCTTCTGAGGAGTCCAACAATAAGGCCGTTTTTATCATTCTCAGTGTTTATAAGATGAATGTTCGACTGGTAAACGTTTGTCTGACAACTCCTCACATACCTGATGTGTGCAATCACATGATCTAACTAAAATCATTTCTCTCCACCAAAGTAAATTCTGTCCAAAGCTCCAAAACAAATGCCAACGTCCTTTAAATAAAACTATTGTGGTCATTTCTGATACTTTAGAAAATGTCTACTTTTTTGGGGTCAATTTAAAATCTTAACTATAAATTTTAATTACACCTAACTTATAACATGAACATTTATATTTTGTCATTTAAAAATTAAGATAAAATAAGGCATGCATTGTTTTCATCAATTCTTTATTGTCTAGCTGTAGTTTGTGTCAGGATAACTTTCCATACATGTACAGGAAGTCTTATTTCGCTGTGTCAGAAACCGCTCTTTGTTTCCCCCAGCAGCTCATTTCATTTCTGTCTAAATGTTTAATTTTTGTTGGTGATTTCAGGAGGAGCTGGACAAGTGAAGTGACAAACGTATCGATCTTTGTCACATTCTGCCCAGTTTCAGTCACGTTTTAGCAACAACTCCAGAAACAAGCTAACAGTGGTTTTAAATATAAAAATAATTTCTTTCACACCTTATATGGTCAGTGTGAGCCACACCTTACAGACCCTTTATATATATATATATATATATATATATATATATATATATATATATATATATAATTTCATTTGTTTGTAGTGTGTCTTTCCACTGATTTATTTATTTAATATTACAATCTTTTGAGCACCTGATTGGTGATGTGTCACCACTGGAAAGAGTTTGGTGAAAGGTGACGTAAACACTCACCTCACCTTGTGCGAGTGCATGCGTGAGCAAGTATGTATGCAGGCGTGCACGTGCGCACGCATGTGAGAGTTTTTGTGTTTAAAATGTAACTTAGTCTCCACCCACATCAGTCATTCCATACAATTAACCCAATTCCCACTCAGTTTTCTGCTTTCTGATGAGAGCAGCATTGTTGGGTGCACAGGCAGCTGTTTCTGACCGACACACACATGCAACACTCACTCAGCTCACACACACAAGTGGGTTAAATGTCTCCTCCTGCTTCTTGAGCAAAATGCAAAAAAATATATAAAAATACATTTGTTTTTGGTGCTCAGAGGACAGCAGGTGTCAGAGCAGTGTGTGTGTGTCCATGTGCGTGTGTGTGTGTTTGTGTGTGTGTGTGTGTGTGTGTGTTCGTGTGAATGCTTACATGCATGCGGCTTTTGCTCATCAGCTATTTTCTCTCCCTCTTGCCTCTGACTGCCATCAGCCTCAAGTGTCATTTGTTTACCATAGCAACCGGATTAAATTAGGTGAAGTGATTAGGGCTTATTAACAGCCTAACGCTGTCAGTATATTCTTTTAACTTGGTATGTAAACACTTTGCTCTGGTGGCTCTCTGCTGGAAATCTTTATACAGTAAGACAGATGGGGGGGGGGGGTTATAAATATATAATTATGAATTAAACAATAGCCACTCGCTGCACCGCCATCTCCTCCAGTCACCAGTCCACTGCCCTTTTATCAGTCCTCGAATCCCCCCCCACACACACACACACACTCACTCACACACACACACACACACACTCACTCACACACACACACACACTTCTAAAGGAATAGATCAAATCTCAGGTACCAACAGAGCTCCACTTGTAATGAACAATAAAATAAAAGGAACCTTGTCTCGCCTTTCCTACTTGATTCTAACTAATAAACCCACTAGAATTAACATTCACACTTCATGTAATGAGGTGGTGGTGGTGAGGGGCGGGGGGGGCAGACCTTAGTTCTCCATATTGACTACTCTCGCCCCTAGCCCCACTTTGCATTTAATACAGTACTTGGAGCCAAAGTGATTGTCAAATTATTTCCTTGTTATGTGGAAAGATATTTGTAATTAATATTAAAATTAAGCATTGTGTTGATGCCGGGTGGTGTTTTATTACAAAAGCTGCTACCAAAAGGCCGCTGCGTGTGCCCATTGCTCTCGTCTCATTTTGGCTTTATCTTCCGTTTTTCTCTCCCTTTTCTTCGCTCATGTTGAGCATCAAGATAATTCTTCGCTCGCCTTTTAACTCACTCCTTCCCTGCTCTCATATCTCTCTCTTTCAGTAAACCCCTGTTGCTCCCCTCTTCCCTTTGCTCTTTTACTTACCTCTTCTCTTATCCCGCTAATATTTTTGCTGCCTGCCCTCCCCTCCCTTGTCCTTGAAGACATCAATTATACACCCACAGATTACGTTTTCATGGGGTGTCCCACCGGTTTTGGTGGAGCGCTTTAGAAACGCAGGATCATTTTAAATAAGCACCTACTCAAAGAGAAAGCAAAAGGGTGTGTGTGTGTGTGGGGGGGGGGGGGGGGGGGGGGGGGGGCATGAGAGATGGAGAGAGAAAATAGAAAAAGAGAGACAGGGGCTGCTCTAGGCCAAGAGAATATGAGCAGGTGCAGCAGGGAAAATGAGTGCTATAAACAAGCCCTGGTCCTCGTAATTTATCATTAATCTGGGTGCCGGTGCTCGCAGTGCCTGGCTTATTCTGCATGCTGATAGCTATGTCATATTTCTTATCACAGATTTGTTTATGCTCTTATCCTTGTTTCTCAGGCTTTACACTTACTGCTATGGCCTCGGCTATTACCACGCTGGCATTTGGAGAGGGGAGATGCTACGTTGTGTATGTGCATGCGTGTGTGCGTGTGTGTGTGTGTGTGTGTGTGAGTGTGTGAGATGAGCCTGAAACAAGAATGATCCATGAAGGTGTCACTTTGACTTTAACGGATAAAAACTGCAGAGGCACCGTGGTTTTCTGCAGAGAGAGACCTTTTACATTTGCATCCACGGTGAAAGCAGCCTTTGACAGACACGACAAAGCCATTCAAGCAGCCGTTGCTCTAATCAGAAGCACGTTAACAGTTGTGCTGAGCTCCCCGTGGAAGTCCCTCTTTTGTACTGCGATGTCTGAGTTCCTCAAACTAGAGACAGATTGCCACGGAAATCATTTCAACTTTAAAGAGGCTCAGATGGGCATCAAATCTGTCCAAATGTTCTGTACATTGATGCAACACACCAGATTTATCATGAATTTCTCATATTGGACTAGTTCATTAAAAATGTTCCAGCCATGTTTACTTGAATAATCAACCAACTAACTGTATCAAAAGCAACAACATGATCTACTTTGGAGAACTGTCGTCAAGGCCTTCGTGTTTGAGTGACTGTCTCGAATGTTTATTTTTCATCAAAGTTAGGACGATTAGAATGCCCCCCCCCCCATCCCCATCCCCATTTGAATTGGTAATACTGCTTCTTTGTTTACTCTGTGCAATTTACTAATGAAAAATATGTGCAGAAGTTATTGATTCATGACCGTAATTGTTTAATTATTAATCAGTTTAGTCTTATATTAGCATTTTAAATGTAGCAGACAGCTTGAGAAAACTGAAATGCAGGTTCGAGTTTAGTCGTTGTGCCATCAGAGATCGAAGGAAACATCAAAGGCGAGCACGCGTGTGCTCAAACATGTGCCGTTTCAAACAGCTCTCAGAAAAACTCTTAACTTTTCACATGAATTCTCACACGACTGATGTTATTTAAAGGTCTGGGGATTATAATAAGTAAGACAGAGGCCACCAGAGTCACTAATCTTCAGAGGCAACACATTGGAGAAGATAATAGAATTTTATTATTGAACTCCAATGCAATGTTTTGTGATCACAAAACAATTTATTACGTCTCCAAAGCAAATTCAATCAGCCTGAAAAATAAACAAAAACAAATCAGTTTCCCATCCAACAAAATTCATAGTGAACTTAATGAGCATCAGTTCATCATGACATAAATCATAACCACCTTTTTTTTCTCCTTAGCAAACTGTCACAGTTGTTAAAGACCCTATCAAAATAAAACTTTTGAGAAGCAGTTTCAGTTTTTGAATTGTATGTAACATGATCTATAAGAACTGGAGGATGGAGTTGTTTTACTGACTGGGCTGGACAATAGTTCAATAACAATGTATAAAAATTTCAATAAAAAGTGTCCTCTCTTTTTTCATACGTAGCCTTTCAGGTAGTCTTTCTTCCAACCAATCAAAAACACAGATTCAGGCATGCTCCAGCACCAAGCCCTCCTCTCAAACCTACACACAGAGCATGTGATTCAAACAAGAAGTTGCATCAAAGACAAGCAGAGAAAATTGTCCTAACAAAGGTTACAGTAGTTCACCAGCATGGCGGTCTGAAAATAACAAACAGCAGTCATTTGCTGCAGAGAATCAATGAAAAGAAAATCAAATCTGGTAACAAAACATACATGTTTTGTCATAAAGTAATGACATAAAATTGCCAGAACTGCACTTAAAATGTATTTTTAACATTTTTCATAGTTAGCAAAAATGATTTATATTAATATATATCAATTGCTTTATAATGTACCTTTTTAAAATATTGTCGACAGTCTCTAATGGCTAAGGAGAAACGGTTCAGTCTGAGCAAAGCTGCGACAACATCCCTCACTAAACCACACCCATGCATGTCCCAACCTGTTTCAATGTGGACATTTAAATGTTTGCTACACCAGTGCTAACAATGCCAGCCAAAGCTACTGCTAACATCCTTGTTGAACAAGAAGAATACAACTAATAATGTTGGAGCACAAATATAAAGTTACTGTAGTGGGAATATCCACACATTGAAAAATGCCAGATATACATACAGTTGTGGTCAGAAGTTTACATACACTTGTAAAAAATATAATATAATGGCTCTACTGAGTGTCCCGTTATTTCTAAAACTCTGATTTTTCTCTGATAGAGTGATTGGAACAGATACTTCTTTGTCACAAAAAACATTCATGAAGTTTGGTTCTTTAATGTCTTTATTATGGGTTAACAGAGAAAAGTGATCACATTTGCTGGGTCACAAATATACATACAGCAGTGCTAATATTTGGTTACATGTCCCTTAGCCATTTTCACTTCAATTAGGCGCTTTTGGTAGCCATCCACAAGCTTCTGGCAAGCTTCTGGTTGAATCTTTGACCACTCCTCTTGACAGAATTGGTGAAGTTCAGTTAAATTTGATGGCTTTCTGACATGGACTTGTTTCTTCAGCACTGTCCACATGTTTTCAATGGGGTTTAAGTCAGGACTTTGGGAAGGCCATTCTAAAACCCTTATTCTAGCCTGATTTAGCCATTCCTTTACCACTTTTGATGTGTGTTTGGGGTCATTGTCCTGTTGGAACACCCAACTGCGCCCAAGACCCAACCTTCGTGCTGATGATTTTAGGTTATGTTGAAGAATGTGAAGGTAATCCTCCTTCTTCATTATCCCATTTACTCTCTGTAAAGCACCAGTTCCATTGGCAGCAAAACAGCCCCACAGCATAATATTCCCACCACCATGCTTGACTGTAGGCATGGTGTTCTTGGGGTTAAAGGCCTCACCTTTTCTCCTCCAAACATATTGCTGGGCATTGTGGCCAAAAAGCTCGATTTTNGGGGGGGGGGGCTTGCCTACTGAGTTAGACGGATACTGCACACAGAGTTTCAAGATTCAGGCAACACCACAAATAAACAGGGAAAACATCCAATCAGCATTTGGCTCACTTAATGTTCAAGTCCTGGTCTAGTGGGCAGGGTACACCAGTCTGTCCATTATAGAACTTTATTATCAGATTGTATTTGGCCCCATATAAGGGCTATTTTGAGTCCCAAATAATGTTCATATGGAATATTGGCCTGATCCCAGAGCTCAGAGATGGATTGCACCGCACTGTGAATTCACAGACTCACATACTTGTCGAGATGAATCGTAAGCTTGCGACTTTGGCCAAGATTCATTATTGGCACAAAGATGGATGCCATCAAGGAGAGAGTGGACGAATCAGCACGGACTGGAATAGTTTAATGCCCATTATTGGGATTTTGAGAGGTTGAGGACCAACAAACTGTAAGACAGAGAGGAAATTATCTCTGTCTGGACTCAAAACAATTTCTAATTGGAATCTGGCGCCCTTGAGCCTGCAAGGCTACAACAAAAACTCCCCCCTCAGAAGATATGTGGAATGTGCCGTCGCTATGGCAACTCAACTCTGCCTCCTTTCCCAGCCTGGGCGGGACTGTGGGAAGGCAGGGTCACTGCAACCCCCAATCCTCAATGCTCCTCCCCCTATCCACACTGAGGTGACATGCACTGCTTCTGTCATGGCTGCAGGAACTGAAGTGGGGATAGTCCCAACCCACCACCCCACCTAGTGGACACTTATGTTGTGTTGTCTGAAGTCTGTTGCATGTATGTCTGAGGTGTTTTTTGCAGAGCAAAGCTGCCCTCCCTATGGAGGGTAACTCTGAAGTGCCTTTTTTTCCCTCCACCTGAACCAATCCTCATGTAACCCTCTTATCTCCATTAAGGTAGCGCGACTCAGGGTCGCGAATGACCACAGTCACCAGTTCTTGTCATGTGTCTTGCCCATGTATGTCTGATCTCTGAATTGTGTGTACTGAAACTCTAATTTCCCTCTGGGATTAATAAAGTATCTTTGATTTGATGATTGATTTGATTTGATAAGCTATTCGGAAGTTTCTCGATGTAAAAAAATGGTTGATCTAAAACCTATTTGTAGGGTTAAGGATTGGCTACGTAAGTATTAAATGATCAATAAGATGTGATAATTCCATATAAATATTAAATATCAATCTGATTGATCTTTGAGTATTTAATCAGAAGACTGCAGTTTCTTTTACTTATTCAGGGTCCATAAACACACTTCAAATTAATTCAGACAGAATCAAGTAGTTTATTAAAATGAATTTATTTCTATTTCCTTAAACTAATGATTATACCGACGGCAAATAAACTCAAAATTCCTTTGGGGTAAAGCTTTGGCTATTCAAACTGCTGCGTTTGAGCCACCAACATAAAATAGACTGTCGCTACTCCGTCCAATAAAAATGCCATTCTGCCCGTCACAAGACTCAAGAGGGACTGACGTAACCGCTCTTCTTCTCTTACCAAAATAACTACCACCAGCCCGATACCACCACCAGCTTATGTGTTTTAATCTGGCTGCTTAATTAAATCTCTTTCCAGTCTCTAACAACTTGTAATCCATTCTTTCCAAATTAAAGGCAACTATCTTGTCTTTAAAACAAAGGATAAAAAGAAGAGAAGTTTTAAAGTGGTGTCATAGTAACATATGCAAACCCAGTCTAGAATAATCTTCAAACAATGTGTTGGCAAATCTCTTGGTTGACTTGTTTTGTGGGGTCATCAAACTGGGGTTGGTAAGCAGAGGCGGAGCTGACGTGATCCTGATTAATATAAAAAAAAACGGTTGCTTCAGAAATGGACAGGGGACTTTCATTTGAGAAATTTAGCAACATGCCATGTCCATCCATCCATCCGCTTTCATCTGCTTGTCCGGGGTCGGGTCGCGGGGGCAGTAGCTTAAGCAGAGGCCTAGAATTCCCTCTCCCCAGCCACTAAGGCCAACTCCTCCAGGGGGATCCCAAGGCGTTCCCTAACCAGCCAAGAAACATGTGGCACTTACACACTAGCATCGGCTCCACTCCACCTGGACCGGGTTTGGAGAGTTCTCATTGAGGTAACCTTGGATTTTCCCACGCACAATCAGACGTCTTTTCAGCCATCTTCCTGAGGAGGTCGGCCTGGAGCGGAACTAGTCCAACACACCCACTGCTGACTGATTGGCCGGCTCAAAATCATGCGTACCATTGGGGGAGCCTCCGACCGGTGGATAGAATCAGCCGTTGGGTTGATGAACGAGTTAATGAACCTCTGACTGAAACCGTTTTTCTCTGTCTCTCACTGCTGTGAGGAGTGCACACACACACACACACACACACACACACACACACACACACACACACACACACACACACACACACACACACACACACAGCCAGACACAGCAAAGCAGGATACCAGAGATAGATTTCCAAAGGCATATTAAACAAAAGCTCAGGCTGTTTTTGTTTAAAAATGGAGACACGGCAAAATTCTCTGCACTCTTTTGCCCTGCTCACGGGCTCGGACAAGCGCTCATGACATCACTGATATCTACTTTTCATGCTAACTTCGGAGAACCCTGCGTGCTCAACCTCGTCCGCATTCCTAAGACAGTGTGGAATGAATGTGGCCAGTTTGGGGTGGGCTGCGCTGAGTGGAGCCGATGCTAGTTTGTAGTGTGGGAATAGACCCTCCAGAGTGTCCTTGGTCTTCCTCTGAGTTTCCTCCCAGTTAGAGGTGCCCGGACAACCTCACCAGGGAGTCATCCAGGAGGCATTCTAACCTACGCAAGACAGCGTTTGTTGTATTGCATATTTCATACACAGAGGCATTTCAATGGGCTTACCATTAGTTACCATAGCATAAACATTAAAAACAATGTGATAGCACATTAAAATACACAAATAAATTTAGATCAAGTCAAATGCACTAATTAATTTCAGATATAAGAATCAGAAAAAAGACAAAGTTAAAGGGTGAGTCGTTACAGTGCAGAAGGTGCTGTATAAGTACCATTAATTCAAAGGCTAATGAATATATTAAAGTTTTCAATTTTTATTAAAACTCTATTGAGTTGCGGCACATTTGAGGTCTTAAGGACCCTGATTCCATCTGTGTTCAACATAGCAGCTAAAAACAGCTTCACTATAGCCCTGATGGGCCTATATACCGGAAGGTATTTTGGCCCCATGCCAATTAGTGATTTATAAACTAGTAGAAGCACTTTGAAGTCTATTCTATAGGTCACTGGAAACCATTGTTCAGATTTAAGAACTTGAGTGATGTGCTCAGTTCTCTTTGTTCTTGTGACGACTCTGAGGCTACATTCACACTGCAGGCCTCGAAGCCCAATTCTGATTTTTTGAGTAAATCTGATTATTTTGTGTGGCTGTTCACACTATGACTAAAATGCAATCAAACTCTCCAGTGTGAATGCTTCACAGCCCCCAAAAGACCTTTGTAGCGGTCACACTTTATCGCATGACGACTGCAAATTAATTATGACCAATAGGATGTGATGATTCCATGTAAATATGAAATATCAATCTGATTGATCTTTAAATGTTTAATCAGAAGAGTCTAGGGTTATTTGCTTGTTCAGGGACCATAAACACACTTTGTATTAATTCACACAGAGTCAATTATATAATTTAAAAGGAATTGTATTCTTTTCTAAACCAAGGATTATACATGACAAGATATGAATAATGAGATGTGATGGAGTGGATATGTGGTGATGGAATGTGATGTGTGAGGTGGTGTGATGTAAGTTAGATGTTTATCATCTATGTTGTTATGTTGTCTGCTGTAAACTAGAGAGTTGATGATTAATTAAAGAGCATTGGACGTAATCTGTTGTGTCTACAAACCCTGATGGAGACCCCCAGCAGATCCGGACTGTCAGAAGTCGGGTGGACTTCACGGCACCTGAAGCCAGTAGATTGACTTTGATACGACCCGTCCAGTCTTGAGATGTTTCCAGGTCACAACAGTAGCTGGAATGCTTGTCTGCGTCCAAAGTGAATATGGCTCTTAATGAGCCGTTTGGCTGTGTCAGCTTGCAGGGTGCACACAGGTTGACTGTATGTCAAAAGAGATGTGTCACACCCTGTCCTGTCTCCCCATTCTCTTCAGTCCTGTGCCCATGTTAATTGTTCCCACCTGCCTCTCCTCTCCCAATCACCCAAGGTCCCAGCTCCTCCTGTATTTAAACCCTGTTAATCCATTTTGTCTGGTTGGCTCATTGTTTCATTGTCCTGCGTGTTCCTGATTAAAATCCCTGTTTTAATGTACCTGTCTGCCTGCCTGCCTCCTTCTTCACCCGCATGTGGATCCTCACCTCCGTTTCACTCACCAGCACACCTGACAGAATAAGCCAACCCTGTAAAGGATCCAGCGGGGAGGTTCTTCCTTGGGAGTGTTTGCTCCAGTTTTTAACTGCAGATCACCGGCCGGCTCCTCCTCCTCTGGCCTCGTCTCACCGCAGACGTCATCGCCGAACCCCAGCTGCGACGATCCCCTCCGCCCTCCCTGAGCTAGATGTGAGGCTGGACCAGGAGACGCAGCTAGACCGCTTCTGCTACGTGGGCACCAGACTGGCTGTGTGCTCCCCCGGAGCTGTCCCATGGTGTTGGGAAGGATGCCGGGCTCCACCGTCACCCCTGGTCCAAGAATGGAGCTGCGAGCTCGCCGCTGCCCCGGCTCGGCGCGCCAGCTTGGCCCCACCCCCAGTCAGACCAGCAGTCCCGTCTCTGGTCCAATCAGCGCCTCCGTCATCAGCAGGCGGAGGGACCACGCCTACAGCCCAGCTGACAGAGCTCGCCGGCCTCCAGGCGGAGCTTGGCCGGATCCGTCAGCTCGTCAGCCTCCAGGAGTTCCAGCTGGACACCCTATCCTCCCCGAATTTCCAGGAGAAGGTTCCGGTCCAGTCTGCAGCTCCCTCATCTCTTGGCCAAAGGATCGAAACCGCAGTCTACCCAGCAGAGCTCGCCGGTCTCCGAGTTGAGCTGGCCCAACTCCATCAGAGCCTCAGTCTCCAGGAGCTCCAGCTGGACAATCTATCCTCCCTGCTCTCCCAGTTTTCTGCACCACCAGTTCAGTCAGCTCCTGTCCCAGCGGTGGTCCCAGAGGTCGCACCGCATCCAGTTCCAGCGGTGGTCCCGGAGGTCGCACCGCATCCTGTTCCAGCGGTGGTCCCGGTGGGTGCACCACATCCAGTTCCCATGGTGGTCCCGGAGGTCGCACTGCATCCTGTTCCAGCGGTGGTCCCGGAGGTCACACCGCATCCGGTCCAGCCTGCCCAAGCGGTCCCATCTGTAGCAACTCCTCCTCCACTCCAGAAGCCGGCGGTCCAGAAGCCAACGCCCCCGGACCAGAAGTCGACGCCCCCGGACCAGAAGTCGAAGGTCCAGAAATCGACAGTCCAGAAGCCGACGGTCCAGAAGTCCACGGTCCAGAAGCCGACGCCCCCGGACCAGAAGTCGATGGTCCAGAAGTCGTCGGTCCAGAAGTCGACGGTCCAAAATTTGACGGACCAGAAATCGACGCCCCCGGACCAGAAGTCGACGCCTCCGGAACAAAAGGTCGCACCGCCCCCAGTGCTGAAGTCGACACCCCTTCCAGTCCTGTGGTCGACGCCCCTTCCAGTCCTAAGGTCCACGCCCCTTCCAGTCCTAAGGTCCACGCCCTTTCCAGTCCTAAGGTCCATGCTCTTTCCAGTCCAGAGGTCGACGCTCCTTCTTATCTAAAGGTCGACGCTCCTTCGTATCCAGAGGTCGACGTTCCTTCGTGTCCAGAGGTTGAGGCTCCTTCGTGTCCAGAGGTTGAGGCTCCTTCGTGTCCAGAGGTCGACGCTCCCTCGTGTACAGAGGTCGACGCTCCCTCGTGTCCAGAGGTCGACATCCCCTCCAGTCCAGAGGTCCACGTCCCCTCCAGTCCAGAGGTCCACGTCCCCTCCAGTTCAGAGGTCAACGTTCCCTCCAATCCAGAGGTCGACGTTCCCTCCAGTCTAGAGGTCGACGTCCACTCCAGTCGGAGGTCGACGCCATCTCCAGCCCAGTGGTTGACGCCGTCTCCAGTCCAGTGGTCGACGCCGTCTCCAGCCCATTGGCCACCGCCTCCAGCCATGAGGTCGTTGCCGCCGCCTTTAGTCCAGAAGTCAAAGACGTGTCCTCCGGCGTCTCTGCCTCCGGTCACCGCCAGTCCTGCCCTCACCAGGCGCAGGCCCCCAAGAGCCTGTCATCGCCTCCTCCTCTGCCACAGACGCAGGCCTCCAGGAGCCAGTCGTTGCCTCCTCCTCTGCCACAGACGCAGGCCCCCAAGAGCCCATCGTCGCCGCCTCCTCTGCCCCAGGCGCAGGCCCCCAGGAGTCCATCGTTGCCTCCTCTGCCCCAGGCGCAGGCCCCCAGGAGTCCATCGTCGCCTCCTCTGCCCCAGGCGCAGGCCCCCAGACTATACTGGTCCCTGCCTCCTCTCCATCGGTCCCTCTGTCCCTCTCGGCCCTCCCTCCGGTTCTCCCTCCTCCCGCCCTGCTCTGTGTTCCTGTGGGCATCTGGAATCCGCCCTTTGGGGGTGGGGGTGGGGGGGGGTGTGGTACTGTCACACCCTGTCCTGTCTCCCCATCCTGTTCAGTCTGTGTCCATGTTAATTGTTCCCACCTGCTTCTCCTCTCCCAATCACCCAAGGTCCCAGCTCCTCCTGTATTTAAACCCTGTTAGTCCATTTTGTCTGGTTGACTCATTGTTTCATTGTCCTGCGTGTTCCTGAGTAAAATCCCTGTTTTAATGTACCTGTCTGCCTGCCTGCCTCCTTCTTCACCCGCGTGTGGATCCTCACCTCCGTTTCACTCACCAGCACGCCTGACAAGATGTCTCAAGGATGCTTTTCCCAAATTGGCCAATTCGGAACTCTGCTCGAAACTGAATCGCTCAGGAAGTAATCCTAGTTTTATTAAACCACAATGATATGATTTCGAGCGTATTCTGGCAAATCAGAATTTGACACGTTTCTGGGTATTTACCAACATCCCTCCACTCCTTCCTTCAGATACAAGATTCTTAATTCTGTGAATAATCTTTAAACATTATGTGAGGTGAACCTTAACCTTGATTTGTATCTTATGAAGATGTGTATGAGTGTAGATAATGATTAACTTGTTAAATCAAACACATACTGATCATAAGATCTGCAATGGATCATTGTAAGAACAACATTCATATCAAATTCATTGATTTGAGTACATATTATTGAAACATTTCATTTAAACATCTTGTTCATTCATCACATATGATTATTTAACTTATGAGTTGTAAAAGTTCACTTTTTATTCAGAGTGAGGTATCCAGCAGTCTGAGATAAGGGAGGAAAGGGCTTTTGTGGGAGACCTTGGCAGTTTATGTCTGTGCTGAAGAACAATAAGTGAGCAAAAGATTTATTTGTGCTTCTGAATCCTCCAGCTGGCGTAACCTTGACTTTGCAGCTCTGGCGTGCATGAAAGTTTACCCTTTTTACTCATTACACCTACATGCACAGAAGAGAAGAAACACACTCAGTGGAGTCGAAACCAGGAGCGGCGAAGTTGTGCTACCCTGCTCGAGTTGTGATGTGAAAACCTTCACTGACAGTTTCCACATGATCAGTATCACACCTGTTATTTCTTCCATTTTGGGCTGGAAACTATTTCAAAACTGTAAACTATTTAACTCCTTTTCCGCGCCGTCTTCCGAAATGATTATTCACTGAACATGTTTCTGTATTAATTCATTCACGGAGAACCGCCCGCTCTCATGGAGACACCCCCCCCCACCCACGGAGACCGGTAAAACGCTTCGCTCCAGCAACACCTCCAGCATGCTCTCCTGTATTTTTAATTTCTAAACCTAAAACAGGATGTCCAGACAGACTCCTGAACCCAACTGTTAGCACTTTTCCTCAAGAACATCCACCACACATGACGTTCACCTCCGCTGACTCAGTGACGTGGGAGACAGATTTAATATGGCATGACCGTTCAGACTGCAGTTGCTTTGAAAAATATCAAATATGTGTCGGAATCAGTACCACATATTCAAGTGACACGGATTGCATTTAAAAAAGTGGGATCTGTGCCGTTCAGACTGTCATAACAACATCAGATATGGGTATGGGGAAAAAAGCGGAATTGATGCACTTTTGCCTGCAGTGTGAACGTAGCCTAACAGACACATTCTGCATAAACTGCAGTAGTCAATAACTAAGTACCTAAGCAACCTTAACTGGCTCCTCTCGATGTTGAGGAGGAGCGGATTTACTCCAAACCCCTCCCGGATGACCGAGCTTCATACCCTATCTCTAAGGGAGAGCCCAGACACCCAGTGCATAAAACTAATTTCGATCACTTGTATCCGCAATCTTGTTCTTTTGGAAACTTCCCAAAGCTTGTGACCATAGAAGAGGGTTAGAACATAGATCGACCAGTAAACCGAGCTTTGCCTTCTAGCTCAGCTCTGTCTTCACCATGACAGACCGGTAAAATACCCGCATTACTGTAGACGCAGCACCAATTCACCTATCAATCTCGTGCACCATCTTCCCCTCAATTGCGAACAAGACCACAACGTATTTAAACTCCACTTGAGGCAGGACCTTGTCCCTGACCTGGAAAAGGCACTCCACCCTTTGCCAATCCAAGACATGGTCTTGGATTTAGAGCAGCCGATTTTTATGCCAGCTGCTTCACACTCGACTGCAAACCGCTACAGCAAAAACTGGAGATCACAGTTTGATGAGGCCATTAGGACCACATTATCTACAAAAACTCAACTCAACTCAACCTTTACTTACAAAGCACCTTAATGAGACATGCCACCATAATGACAGATAATATGATGTTGCACATAAAAGGTGGACACCAAATAGTAGGACCCGGGGGTTTCCCCAGTGCTTCAGGTCTGAATTCACTGAGAGGGGAACGAACAACATGCGTCTCTTGTGACGTAATGGGTCCACCTTGAGACGTTCAAACCAGTGCTGGATGCACCTCAGGTGTAGCTGTCCAAACAGAACTGCTACGTGGCCTGCAGAAAACAGAACCCTCAAGCCAGCCATGCTTAATAGCTGTAGCGCTGTAGCCAAGCATTTGGAGAAGATGCGTGGGGCGAGGGAGTACCGAATAGAAGCCTGTTTTAGTAATACTGGATTCCATTAAACAAGAAGCATAAGAACTTCCTTTGTTTTGAAAATATTGGAACATGGAAGTAAGCATCCTTCAGGTCTATGGAAGTGAACCAATCACCTGGATGGACATAATTCAAGAACTGTTTCACAGTGAGCGTACAGAAGTGTTTTACTGCTATTGAGTGGTTGAACAGGGGCAACTCAAGGCTGGTTCTGACCCAACCCGTCTTTTCTGGAACCATGAAATAACGATAGTAAAACCCCAAGTTCTCCTCCCCTCAAGTAACACTGGAGATGGTGTCCTTTGGTGGGAGTTCTCGTAATTCCAACTCGAGTGCGGAGGATTGACCCGGTCAGATTTGTATGCACAACCCCTGACAACTGGGGTGGGGGTGAGGGGTGCAGTTTCAGTCTGTGGCCATGGTAAATTATGTAATGGATTCATTTGCTGATGCGACACACACAACTCCATTCTCGAGCGTGTTCGGTGAGGGGACTCATGCCTTAGGAGCAAATCATAGGGGGATGGACCACGAAAGGGCGAGTTAACCGGTTTGAATGGGGAGAAAGTCATGGTTTCTAATGCAGGGCCCGATGGAGAAAATGTGCATGTAAGACGCAACAGCATATGCCTGCGATACCGATGATAAAATTCAGATGGGTAGAAACGCTTTGGTGGCAAATGTGAGTGTGAAACAGCCTCATCGTGCTCTTGCACATCACAGCTTACAAGGGGCAAACTCTGGGAGAAGAGACTGTTGGAGCAGCGAACCTGAATGCTCCTAATGGCTGCACAGTGGGATGGGCTGCCTCACAAGTTAGCTTGAACTACAAAGTGGAAGGAACAGGGGAGGAGTCATGGCCGATGAACATCCATGATATTACCGGGTCATAGCGGTGTGACAGATGGCAAACCTGTGAAAAGTGTTCAGGAGGAGTGGATGTGCTTGAAGTGAGAAATGTGTGGAGAAACAACAAAAGCATCAACTGAGCCTTCTGCAGAGGACGAATATGTTGCACTTTAGAAGGTGTAAATGTTTTATTTTGATGCATATTTTCTGCAAGAAGTCATTTCTTTGGCAGCTTCCCGCGCACATCTTGACACTGCATGGACCAGGTTGGAGCCAGTGGACGGCCTCCTCTAGCTCACTGAGTCAAGAGCTGGCTATCTGTAGGTGCCAAGATTAATGCCAAAGGCTGGTTTTGTGCAGTACCCAGACCAATCGGGTGGTGTCTCCACTGGCTGCGGCATTATCCCCAGGCCCTGGGAATGCTTCCAGGTTGACAGCTGGACCAAGGCCGAACCAGGTTATGGACAGAGGCAGAGAGCTCCACAGACCTCTGTGCTCTCTCGAAAGCATCACAAAATTGAACCCGCCAACATATCTTTTTGTAGCTGCCCAGAGATGGAAGGCAGAGCATGCAGCAATCAGAGCACGCTGAGCCAATGTCTGCCAGTCGGAAAACCAGGAAGAGCAGACCAAAGTGGCAGCACATAGATTCAAAATGGCATTGGTAGATTTGCAGTTGAGGCTTTGAAGTTCATTAAGCAAGTCACATGCTTCCTTAGTCTTGGAAATCCCCAAGAGTGATGAGGACAAGGTTGCTAATGTCTGCTCCAGTCTGAAAAGCGCACCGATGAGAGCAGCCAGAGAACCATGTCAATAGCTGCTTGTGTTTGGAGGCAGGGACAGCATACTGACCAACCATCTTACATTTTGCACAGAGCAGTGAAGCTACGCTGGGCTCCAAGGGAGCAACAGTAGGGTAGCCGTGCTCTGAAAAACCCTCCACCTTGATGATGGGGAGCCTTCAGCTTTGCAGGTTTTGTTGTGGAGCCATTCCAGTACTCCATAGCTGCTGGGAACCGTAGAAAAAACCGGATCAGGGCAGTGGACCTGGGTGCCACCGAACCAGCCCACTGAGTCGTCCAACTTAGGTGGCATTGGGGTGGCAACAGTCAACCCTTTGTGGTTAGCGGCAGGCCAAATAATGGAGGGCAGCTTCTGAAGCAGTGCTCAAATAGCCAGGAGCTTCATGGAAGAGGAGCGTGGGAGACCAGGGTTCGAGTCTCATCTGGGAGCCTGCTTGCCTTCTGCTTTCAGAGCATCATACGACGAGTCTGCAAAGCTGTGAGTCTCCATATCAGAGTGTTCAGCCAGAGCAGAGTCCGGCTTGGGATCAGCGGCGAAAAAATCCAGTGCGTCGTCCAAGGAATTTGTCTCAGATGTGCCTGTGAAGTAATCAACCCGTCAGTTTCCTCTCAGCCAGGAGAAAGAGAGAAAGAAAGAAAGAAAACAATATTTTGTACAGCGCCACTTAAGATAAAAATCAGGAGGCGCTTCACAAAAACATAATTTTAAATTCAAAAATTTTTTTAAAAATTATGTTTAAAATGTTTAAAATGAATAAAAAATTGTGATTAAAAAAAGTTAGGAAAGAGCGAGAGGAAATCAATATGAAAGAGGGAAATCAGTGGATGCCAGGAAAGGCTAGATAGGTAGAAAGAGCAGAATACAGAGAGGGTGGTGACTAAGGTCACGCTAAAGCTTGAACAAGTGAGTTTCCAGCTGCTTTTTAAAGGAGGCCACTGAGTCCACTGAACTCAGGCTCAAGGGGAGAAAGTTCCACAGTCTGGAGGCCACAGCAGCAAATGATTTGTCACCTTTGCTCTTTAGCCTGGTGCGCAGAAAGGGCATGAAGTCTGAGATGTGACAGCAAGGCCTGCTTGCTTGGCGCCAAGGCAGATGTTGCACTTGGTGTGGAGTTCACCAGACGTGATGTATGTATTCTTGCAGGACAGATACTGCCAAACAAGGTCACATGACATGGTGAGTTTTGACAATTTTTTTTTTAGCTTTTATACGTAGAGGTCACATGAAGAGAAATTGGAGATGAGCTAGGGTCCTCAGTTTCCGACACAACATCTATGATATCTTCCAGTCAGGTTTTCGTAGAGCTCATTCTACTGAAACAGCTCTTCTTAGGGTCTCTAATGACCTTCTGACCCACAGTGATGCAGGGGACTGTTCTGTTCTGGTCCTGCTGGACCTGACTGCAGCCTTTGACACTGCCGATCTTCACCTGCTGCTAGACAGGCCGAGAGACTGTGTAGGCATATCAGGAACTGCTCGGGATGGAGTCTCCTCTTATCTGTCTGAGCGCTCCCTCTATGTGGCCATCTCCAAGTTTCAATACTCCACCACCTCCCTCACACACGGTGTCCCGCAAGGTTCTGTGCTGGGGCCTCTGCTCTTCCTCCTTTATCTGCTTCCTCTTCAGCACCTTTCAGAATAATCCCCTACCATCTTTATGCAGATGACATCCAACTGTACATCTCCTTTAAGCCCCATAAGATGTCTAAGCTGGAGCACACACACACACACACACACCTGGTTAGACTCTATTAAACCCTGGATGACAATACAAATTATAAGCATGGAAATTGCAAAATACTTTTTGGCCCACACTAACTAGAATTAAAATTTGATCAATCAAAATATTAAGGTTTAGAGATGATCAGCAAGAATAATATTAATCAGAAATGGACTAACTGTAATCTTATAAAACATCCTCCATGGTGTGAAAGACAGAGCAACAACATAGTGTTGTCCAGCAAACTGTAATGCTGCCAAATGGACAGTTTTTAAAAAGCACAGTCCTAGTAAGGGTGGATGGCCTTGTCGCTGTTTTCTGTAATAGTTAATAGAGAATTTGTGTTTTGCGGAAGAAAAAATAATCTGACTACTGCAGATAATCTGTCTGCAAATGAGTTACAGTCTGTGCAACCAGAAATACACAGTTTCATAGCGTGGTTTACCCCAGCACAGAATCCCTGTTTCTGTGGACGAATGCAGCGGCTGCTGAAGCAGGTGGATGAGGAAGTGCTTGTAAAGAAAGCGAGGCAATGCCAGTTATACAGACCTGGTTGAGTTGGATGTTATGCAGAAAAACATCCGAACTGAAATATGCCTGGGACAGTAAAGTCTCATCTGCATTAATAGCTCTTCAACACAAATTCCCTTAAATGCTGTTCATTTTGTCACACACGCTTAGCACACAGGCTTCTAAAGTTTTTGGACAACTTTCGTTATTTTGTTTGAAGAATTTTCCCTCCACTGTTGTTTCTCCAGTTTATTAAAAAGGTTGATTCTGAACACAACTCTGTTCTCTCACTCCATGCTGCCTGTGTGCACAGACCTGCTGCTCAGCTGATCTGAGGGTTCTCAGCCCAGCCTGGTCTTGGTAGCGTCAACCCAGTAGTGCACATCTAGGTTTTGTTCACAGAGCCTTCTATGGAACGTGGAGATCTCCAAGCCTGTGGACGGCACAAAAGATGCACAGAGAAGTTTGTGGAGTGCACCTTAATTTAGTAAACAAAGGCGGCTATGAGCAGCGTTGCTTTTGGAGACTGACTCTGAAATTTCATCCTGCTGTCTCTCAGTGAGACGGCTGTGTGTAGTCCTCACAGCAGTCTATTCTCACGCTGCTGCGGCTGGAGCAGAGAACTGGCGAAATCCCTGTAGAACCAAAATTTTCCAAGGGTGCATAAACTGACCACTCTGAGAGAATAGAAAATCCTATTTTCTTTTTTTTTTCTCCATTATATCCCAAAATCCCGAGTGCTTTACAGCCGAACTCGGTAATTCACCACTGAAAATAAGTGACATAGTGTGATATTTAGTGGAAGTTCAATTATCCATGATGAATTGTGTTTTATACCACTGTAACATGATACAAACGTGCTTTCAAACATAACCGCAGAGGTTTTCCTTGTCCTGTTTTTGTTTAATTTCTCCTATGTTTGGATGCCAACCAGGAAATCTTCCTCAAAGAAAACCATTCCGACATCAAATGTCATAAAACACATTTTTGGGAATTACATTTCTGGATTTTTACCTAAACTTGCTTGTTTTTGACAAAGACCCAGATGGGGGGAGCAGGTGTCCTCATTCTGTGACCAATCCCAGCGATTAACAGATCAATTACATTTCAGGTAGATGAGAAACCAGCTGCCCCTCCACCAAACCCAAAAAACCCTCAGCATAAGTAGGTTGTCTGTGTAAATCGTCATTTCGAGATGAACTAGACATGAAAATCCAACCCAATAGGCTGTTACTGACCTCATGATGGGTCATTCTTAGGGGGTTCTAGTTACTGTCATCTACATTTAGCAAAGGTTGAAAACCAGGAGGCTTTAGTTGGCAACATTCTGACACAGTTTTGGAAAGCAGCCATCTTTTTTACTCACCCTCAAGAATTTGTATTTGTTTCATTGCTGCAACGTTATAGAAAAGGCAGCATTGTAGACAGACAAACCTGCTTAACCATATTTCTCAGTAAAGCAAATACATGCATAGTTTTAAAGTGATTTAAAAATCTGTTTACTGAATTTATATGTTTCAATTGGATTGCATTGTGGTTCATAAACACCAACATTTGCAGTTTGTGAAGACCATGAGAATGCTGTGTTGGAGAAATAGGGTAACAGTAACCAAATTGCTCACAGTAATATCCTTTTGAGTGCCCTTGATTCATTTGTGGAATAATTATTCATGCACAGTCACCTTGTGGTTCACTTGAAGCAGAAGATCACTGAGAAACATGTGTTCTTTTTCTAATTTGATCACTCTAAGTTTCAAGAGCCTGCTGAAAAGGTAAAAAAAAGTTTTCTTATTTATTATAAGAAATAAGAACATTTCTTTATTTCCTGTATTAGCCGCTAATAGGAAATAGACAGCGAAACAGAGAGAACTCCCCCACCTTGGATTGTGACGGCACACAGTAAAATGAGTAGTGTTAATGCAACACTAAGAGAGTCGATTTCAACACTGAGCCGGTGAACATATGGTCCCGTCCTGTAAAGGGTAAAAGTTAAACTGATCTCAGTGTTACATTCTCAGTCAATTTTACTCTGAATAGAGTTAAATTTAGTTTTAGTGGAAACCTTCATTAACTCTCACAATTGTAAATATACTTTTATTCCACAAGGTGAATAACACTCTCAGTGTTATCTAAATATGACACTGCTACTTTTCAAGTGTTATTCTAAATCATCACCAACAAATGTTTCTTAGTAAGTGTAAAGTCTATTAAACACTAGATATTAATGAAATTATAACTCTAAACAGTGTTAATATGTAACTAATCTAGTCAGCGTCACCCAAAATATTACTCAATTATTTTATCATAAATCTACTGTTGATTTTCACAAAAATATTTGTTTAAATTGCAATAACTGAAACAAAACATTTACTGTAAAAATGTCACTGACAGAGATTAAACATTTATAAAGAAACAAACCACTGCTTTCCATGTCTTATCAGTTTATTCATAAAATGTATGGTGAAATTACTGAAACAATCATTTCTGCGAGGGAAACTTTTTTAAAACTTCACATTTTCTGAGAAGGTTTTAACAAATGACAAATTTCCTCAACTGTATTGAAAGGAAAATGGTCAGTGACACACAGGAACCCACTGTCTGAAAAGGTCATGCACCAAGTTTTGCAAACACATTTACACAGATCTTTAGGTTAACATTGGTCAATTAGGAATACTTTAAGAATATTTTGCTATTTGGCACCACTCTGCTGGGGAAAGTCACATCCTTTCCCCAGCAGGCGGAACAGGGGTACAGCTATCCATGAGAATCCTCGAACAAACCGCCTGTAATAGGAGGCCAGCCCAAGGAAGCTCTTCAAGTCCTTGAGAGTGGTGGGTGTCGGCCACTCCCTCACCCACCGTACCTTCTCCTCCAACGTGCCGATGCCCTCGCCCCCGGTACTGTGTCCGAAAAATTCCAGCTCCCTCCTCATAAAACATTACTTTTCTGGGTGTAGCTTCAGTGCTGCTGTTGCTGCAGGACCCTCCTCAGTGAACCCAACACAGTCTCGAACGAGCTCCTATGCACCAGAATGTCGTCCAAATAGACTAAACATTCCTGATGGGGGATGGCATCAAGCACCCGCTCCATCAGGCGCTCAAATGTAGCTGGGGCATTGCACAGACCAAAACTAAGGACCCTAAATTGCCACAACCCCCACCCTGTGCAGAAAGCAGTCTTTGGACAGGCCTTGGGGCTGAGTGGAACCTGCCAGGACTCGCTGAATTGTCCAATGAGGAGAACAAAGATGAGCCTGACACCAAATCCAGGTACTCGTCTATGCGAGGTAGCGGGTATGAGTCCTTTTTGGTCACACTGTTCAGAGGCCTGTAGTCCACGCAGAACCTCATTTTCTGACTTCTTCTTCTTGCTGATCATCACAACCCCGGAAGCCCATGGGATGTTGGATGACTCAATGATCCCCGTAATGAGCATTTCCTCAGTCGCCCTGTAAGCAGCCTCCAGATGTGCTAGGGGTAAGCGGTGAGGGCGCGTCTTAATCTGCCACATGTCCCCTGTGTCGATCTCATGTTGGACCAGGTGTGTCAGGCCTGTCTTCTCCTCCAAGAGTGCAAAAATGTCTTTAAATTCCCACAAAACTTGCCCCAGCTCCTCTTGTTGATTTAGTTGTAAGCCATCACAGCTACGCCTCCAGATTTATTTCACCTCTGTCAACCTGTCGACCTCTCCTGACCCAGAGTGCTGAGCCAAGGACTTTGGCAATGCATTCTCTCCAGTCATTTCGATGGCATGGGGCAGAGACGCAGCCGGGCCCCCCTGTTGGGGTACGCTCTCCACCTGATGGGTCTCAGCCGCACTTGACGATGCTGGAGTGAAGCTTTGGGACTGTGCAGGTTGGACCATCTACACCCCCCCCCTCCCCCTCCCAGGAACTCCAGTGTATTTGTCCCCAGGTCCAGCACACACCAAGCCGCCCTCAAGAAGTCTAGACTAGAGCCTGCACGGGACCGTTTTCTTCATCCCGCTCCCGCTGAATTTCTGACCATTACCGCCCGCAACCGCAACATGTGTTACACTCCCGCCCGCACCCGCAGCGTGCATGTCTACTCCCGTCTGCAACCGCAAAACTCGGAGAAATTATTACCTCACAATAAAAGAGATGTATTGAGTTTGTATCCTCTCTGGTCCTGGAGAAAACATGTCATTTTATAGGCTATATCAGGGGTCGGCAACCTGCGGCTCGCTGTGCTTGTAAAATAATGAATGATATTTAAATAAAAAGCTTTATATTTTACTGCATTAATTTTACATCTGTATGCCAATTCTAAATGTAAAGATTGTCTGCGTAAACCTGAACAGTTCCAACCCAGTCTTACTGTGAGACCGGGTTGACGCGTCACGCTTGTGCGTAATCATAGGTGCTTTCTGAGCTGAAGAGGATGTCAGATTCTGGGCTTCTCCTCAGACGGCTCCTGGATGCGTCGCCACATTGGAGACAGGAACAAGTACAATTCAGCCAAAGTTTCATAATCAGGGAACATTTTCTAAGTGACAAGTCTCTCTGAGAGACAGGGTTTGGAAAACACTCGCTTCAGTGGGAGGAACCTTCCTGCATGCGCTCTGGTTCTGCGACGCGCTCCAAGCCAATCTCCACAACTTCAGCTCGCTGTGCACCTTATGTGCGCGCTGACAGCGAGCTGCGCTGAGCAGTGTCCAGCTCAGATGTTCAGATGGGAATCTTTTCTTGAGTGATTTAGCTACATCTGCGATGTGCGTAACAAATAAAATGTCAGTTTATCTGCATGCATTGGGGTAATTCTTTCTATTCTTTCTCCGTCAAAACAAACGGTCAAATACGGGAACTATCCGGTCAACACAAACCCTGCTTTTGACTGTTCTGTTTTCTTGTGAAAATTGTTGGAAAGAGATAAAATGTAACTTGATTACCACCAGAGCCGCGCATTGGTCAGGATTGACGCACTTTGTTTTCATTTAGTTTTTAACCCTTTAACGCCGATGCGTCACCAGGATCACCGGTGACGCCTCGGCCTATGCGATTTTAAATAACTCCTCATACTATAAAATTCTTTAAAAAATACATGAAGGAGCTACTGTGTGGTGCTTAAAGGATAATGAAATCAAGGCCGTTTCATATTCTCTTCTCCTCTGTAATCAGGCAGTGATCGAGGTCGCTTTTCTGAGAGAGACCTGAATGAGAAATATTAACACAATCAGAGAAACTCCTCCAAATGTCTGACTTGCCTTGCTTTGGTTTTTGTGTCATAAAGACCTTGTTTCAGCTTCTTTTCGACATCAGTTGCCGACTCCATCATACTCATCCCGATACCGCACTATTTCTTTAAGCCGACCGTTCCCGCCCGCAGCAAAATTCACACCGCCCGCCCCCGCTGGATTTGTGTTGGGTCCCNGTAAGTGTAAAGTCTATTAAACACTAGATATTAATGAAATTATAACTCTAAACAGTGTTAATATGTAACTAATCTAGTCAGCGTCACCCGAAATATTACTCAATTATTTTATCATAAATCTACTGTTGATTTTCACAAAAATATTTGTTTAAATTGCAATAACTGAAACAAAACATTTACTGTAAAAATGTCACTGACACAGATTAAACATTTATAAAGAAACAAACCACTGCTTTCCATGTCTTATCAGTTTATTCATAAAATGTATGGTGAAATTACTGAAACAATCATTTCTGCGAGGGAAACTTTTTTAAAACTTCACATTTTCTGAGAAGGTTTTAACAAAGGACAAATTTCCTCAACTGTATTGAAATGAAAATGGTCAGTGACACACAGGAACCCACTGTCTGAAAAGGTCATGCACCAAGTTTTGCAAACACATTTACACAGATCTTTAGGTTAACATTGGTCAATTAGGAACACTTTAAGAATATTTTGCTATTTGGCACCACTCTGCTCCCACCCACCCACCCCCACCCTCAGGTGGAAATGATAAGGACATCATATTTCCCAAGCAGTCCCTTGGAAGCAGAAGAGCACCCTGACACTTTCTCCCACCGTGGTTTGCGGACAGCCTCCACCCAATGTAGCACCGATTGCAGATCAGTGTCCAGCTCTTGTTGCACTCTCCACTCTGTTTGGTCGACCATTTGAGTCACTCTGCACACCTGTCTGCCCCCCTCACATGTGGTGCCTCGATCCTCCTCACCCCGGATTTCCACCTCCCAGGCCTCCCTCCTCTTGCAGTATCCGCACCCTGCATGCACGCAGTGCCGTCAACACATGGCATCAGTATTTCTGTGCTGAGTCCCTGCCCTGTACTCAATCATGAAGGAGTATGATGCTAGCTCCTCCAGCCAGCGGGCTATCTGACCCTCCGGTTCTTTAAATAACACCAACCATGGTAAAGCAGAATGATCAGATTGGACAGTAAAAGGGAGACTGCAGAGGTAGTATCTGAAATGGCCTATGGCTTTCACAACTGCGAGGAGCTCGCTGGGGGTCACACAATAGCACTGTTTCGCTTTGTTGAACGTCTTGCTAAAGTAGGCCACCACCTTTTCCCCATTCTCACTTGTCTGACTCAGCACTGCCCCCATCCCCACATCACTGG
>SSNQ01000483.1:35115-42726 GCA_006942095.1 Nothobranchius kuhntae | reverse complement strand
GTATTCTTCTTCCTCCAAACACGACGAGTTGAGTTTATACCAAAAAGTTCTACTTTGGTTTCATCTGACCACATGACATTCTCCCAATCCTCTGCTGTATCATCCATGTGCTCTCTGGCAAACTTCAGACGGGCCTGGACATGCACTGGCTTCAGAAGCGGAACACGTCTGGCACTGCAGGATTTGATTCCCTGCCGTTGTAGTGTGTTACTGATGGTGACCTTTGTTACTGTGGTCCCAGCTCTCTGCAGGTCATTCACCAGGTCCCCCCGTGTGGTTCTGGGATTCTTGCTCACCATTTTCATGATCATTTTGACCCCACGGGATGAGATCTTGCGTGGAGCCCCAGATCGAGGGAGATTATCAGTGGTCTTGTATGTCTTCCATTTTCTGATAATTGCTCCCACAGTTGATTTTTTCACACCACGCTGCTTGCCTATTGTAGATTCACTCTTCCCAGTCTGGTGCAGGTCTACAATTCTTTTCCTGGTGTCCTTCGAAAGCTCTTTGGTCTTGGCCATCGTGGAGTTTGGAGTCTGACTGTTTGAGGCTGTGAACAGGTGTCTTTTATACAGATAATGAGTTCAAACAGGTGCCATTAATACAGGTAACGAGTGGAGGACAGAAAAGCTTCTTAAAGAAGACGTTACAGGTCTGTGAGAGCCAGAGATTTTCCTTGTTTGAAGTGACCAAATACTTATTTTCCACCCTGATTTACAAATAAATTCTTTAAAAATCCTGCCATGTGAATTCATGGATTTTTTTTCACATTCTGTCTCTCACAGTTGAAGTGTACCTATGATGTAAATTACTGACCTCTGTCATCATTTTAAGTGGGAGAACTTGCACAATCGGTGGCTGACTAAATACTTTTTTGCCCCACTGTATATATATATATATATATATATATATATATATATATATATATATATATATATATATATATATATATATATATATATATATATATATATATATATAGTTCTGTATTTGATTTCTGTCAAGTTTTTCCTGTCTTTCTGCTACATAAAACTCTTGAAGACAGAGTTTACAGACAATTGTCCTCTAAATGGGTTTTCCTTTGACCTTTTAAAGCCCTCTATGATGACCCTTAACAATCAAATTTTACAGTGTGATGAGAGAAGTGCACACTTCCGTGCCACTTTACACATGGACTTGATGACACAAACAAATGCTCCTTTACAAGCCCTCATACCAGCTCAGACATGTGTGTTCACCTGGGCAGTGATGGTTCAGCACTGGAATGAAATGATTTAGTCTAGGGCACAAAGTTCATTTGCATACTTTTTCTTTTCTCACAGCTTCGACACACCTAATTCTTTTTCTCCCCTCACATATTTTCCTTAACTGACTATGTGTGAGAGTGCACACCACACAGCTGAAGGTGTGTGTCAGTGTGTTATTACAGGGGAGAGAGTGAGAAGCTTGTCTTTTTCAAGGAACACCCCCAGAACTAATGTTCCACACCTGTGCACAGTGCGCCACTCTTTATCGAGCATCGCAGGTGCACTGCATTAACTGTTGGAGAAAGAAACCATTTCTTTTATTTTTTTTTTCCTTTGGGGTGGGGTAGGAGGGTTGGTGGTGTGGGGGGCCTCCTCCTCTTCTCTGGCACGCATTCACAATCACTCAATATTCACATCTAAATTGCTTTTAGCATTGAAGGCTCAGAGGTTTTGAAGCATCTGCATGGGTGACATCAGAGGAAATGCACCACTATATTTACAAGTGGAGACTTTTTGCTGGCAGTTTGGAACAAGTCCCACTCTGTGCTGTGCCTTTTTGTGTGCATGTGTGCCAGAAATGGAATTCCTGCTGCTCTTTATAGCAAACATGAATCTGTCCTAAATGTATCTAATGTGTGTAATATTCCATTGTGGTGAAGAGAGCAAACAGCAGTGTGTGTGTGTGTGTGTGTGTGTGTGTGTGTGTGTGTGTGTGTGTGTGTGTGTGTGTGTGTGTGTGTGGGAGGGTTTAGGGTGTAAACACCTGCAGGACCCACAGGTCAAACATATGAGCCTGCCCCCTCTGGTGATGCAATTAGCATGTGTAAATACCTTCTGCTTTATCCTTCTCTCCCATGTCTTCTTATGTGCTTTTTACAGAAACAAGTGCATAAGGTGTAAAGTAGTCTGTTTCCTACTCTTACAACAACTCTCATCTAAAACACGTATTGAGTGCTTATTTTAAAAACCTTCACATGAACGTTTCACACCTCAGCCTTTGGTTTTTAGCAGCACAAACAGCAGCAGCTGTCACCAGAGCAACCTGACACTCTTCCTGCAGGAACGCCGGAATATTTGTGTCGTACTCACCATGTCATGCAAAATGAGCAGGTATGTATTAAATAATGCTCACCTGCATTGATTGTTTTTCTAAGGATTTTATTTAGCATGGCTGTAACCACCTTGTGGCTTCTCCCTGGCAGTTCAACAGTTTATTTTTTTGTCCATAGTATCTCTTTAAATCCTTCTTCCCTTTGAACTTTGTATTTATTAGTGGAATGTACAGACTGTCTCAATTTTAAAGCTCTCATTCACTCATGCTTTCAATAAATGTGCAGTGGTATAAATGAATGCCTTGTGAGTCATTTTCTGTGGGAAAAAAAGCTCTAGCGCTCCTGTTTCAGGAACTAGAAGTTATCTGGAGTACAGGTGAGCAGAAAGCAGCAGGATTTGGAGTCTTACTTATTTTTATTCATGATATTCAAACATCTGGTCTCTGAGTGGTTAAGAGCAACATGACCCTACCACTGACGCTATTTGTTCTACAACACTGATGTTTTACCTCCGCAAATAATTCAAGCCTGGAGGAGTTCGGCTGTGGTGGAGTTGCTAATGCTAATGGTTAGCTTCTACTAGTCGAGAAGTGCTCTGCTCGCTTCTGGCAGCCTTCCCGGTCTGGAGCCAAGATGGGTGAGTCCATGAGTTCACCATCTGTGTTATTTTTAATCCAAGTTTCCCCGTCTAGTTTATTTTCAGTGACTAATATAGGAAACAGAAGACTTTTTTTTCCTCTTTTTTATTTCATTCAAAATAAAAACAAATAAAACATAAACAATAAGAAATACATAACAAAAAAAATCTAATTTGAACAAAAAGGAGCAGAATGAAGAAAAACATCTTATAATTTCTGCCCCCTTTTTCCAATAGAAATCATCTATTCATATATAATTTTCATTTGTCAGACACACATACAGATTCATTTGAAACTTTTTCCTGTTCTAATTTTCAGTGCAATCATGATCTTTGATTTAATTTACATTTTCACAATTATTTAGTACACTCAATTTGGTACATTTTTTGAATATATGAAATGACAGAGTTTTTTAAATTTCCCTTTTAAGGTTATTCCATAATTTAACACCATCTACAGATATATTCCACTCCTTAATTTTAGTTTTAAATCTAGGTTTTGTAAACACATCAGTTTCTTTCAGCATGTAATTACTAGTTCTCTTTTCAAATATCCCCTGAATGTTTGTTGGCAGAGTACCTAAATTGGCTTTATACATGGTTCGTAAGATTTTCCAGTCTTTTAAATCATGAAATTTCAGTAATTTATATTTAATAAACAACAGGCTCGATGGATCTCTACAGCCACTATAACTGATTATTCTCAGAGTTCTTTTCTGTAAAATAAATACGGGTTGTGTATAGTTTTTGTATGTTGCTCCCCAGATTTCTACACATTAAGTCACATATGGAACAATCAGTGAATTGTACAATGCCAACAAACCAGAATTAGTCAGTAAAAACTTGACTCTGTGTAATACTCCTAAGGATTTGGCAATTATCCGGCTCTCAGAGAGTACAGACGCTTTTTCTTCAGCTCCCTTATCTGCTTCCCCAAGGCTCTCTGTCCCGTCTGCCTACAGAGCACTTCTCTGCATTTCTCCTGAAATCACTACTTCTTTTTTGGAAAATGGACTTAATTAACTGGTCATTCAACGTGATAAGATTTTTCTACGATGAGAACGGAGAAGGGGGCTCCCACCTGTCCTCAAGAGACATTCGCAGTGGGATATGCACTCGATTCTTGGGAGGTCTGGCGAATCGTGTGCCTCTCTCAGTTGTCCATCGAGGACGTGGAAGATTTGTGGATATTCGGCCTGATCATCACTGGATTTCTTCTGATTGGAGTAGGAGGATATCTGGTTTTCTGGAAATTTGGGAAGACGGGAGCGATTGGAGTGCGACCCGCACCCACGGAATGTGCCGCCTGTACGGTGACCTCACAGACTGGGACGTTACTCGAGGTGAACCGTAAGCTGGACAATGTCCTCGCGGCGTTGCCTGTGTTAGTGCGCAAGATGGATGTCATCTCGGAGAAGGTCGCCGGATGGTGTGGGGATGTTTAGAACGTATAATTGGCTTCACTGGTGGACATGAATGACCACTTAATAGACTCCAAGGCAGAGAGGAAAATTATCTCTGTCTGCCCTAAACAAAACCTTGTTTGTCCTTATCTGACGCCAAGGCAGCCTCCAAGGCTGCCATCAACACACCTCCCACGAAAGGAGGAATGCTGATAGATGCTGTGTCCCGACCTTCCCCCCCCGCCTTCAGATTGTGACTTCTGCTTCGAGGTCATCAACCTGCAGGAAACTCAATGTGCTCTCTGTCCCTCATCTCTCCCTCCCACCTGTTTGACTGCAGCTGGCTGAGCGCCGTACTGGCAGCTCCCGTTGGAGGATTCAGGATCCCGCCCCAACCCACCTCCCTATCGGAGTCTGATGTTTTGTAACCGTGATGTTTGTGCTTCTATGTTGTGGAGTGTTTTTGTATAATAGAGCTACTCCCTGCTGGGACTAACTCTGCTATGCCTTTTTTTGACCTTACCCCCAATTATCCTCATGTAACACCCTTTTCATCTAATGAAATGAGCGCCTTTCTGGCTGCTCTCGTGACTGCCTGTACCTGTTTTTGTCTACGTGTGTGTGTGTGTTTAACCTTGGTCAGGTTGTGTTTGCAGAGTCAAGATCCTATGCTCTGGGTCGCTGGAGCGCTGGCAATAAAGCTTATTCTGATTCTGATTTTACCTTTTATGTAACTAATATGGGATTTCCATGTCAAGTCATCATCAATAAGAACTCCAAGAAATTTAGTTTCTTTTACTCTTTGAATTTCAATCCTATCTATTTCCAATGGCACACCACTGTTCTTTTTATCATTAAACAGTATAACATTTGTTTTATTAAGATTCAGTGTCAATCTATTTATATCAAACCAGTTTTTCATTTTAATCAGTTCATCATTTAGCCACCTCCTCAATATTTGATCCTGAGCGTTGAGTGTTTGCAGTGTTGTATCATCTGCAAATAGAATGGTACCGAGTGTCTTAGACACATTTACCGAGTCGTTAATAAACAAAATGAACAGTTTTGTTCCGAGGACCGACCCTTGTGGCACTCCACAATTAATTTCACATAGTTTTGATTTGTGGTCCTTTATCTGAACAAACTGTTTCCTTTTTTCTAAATAAGTTTTAACTCATTGATGAGCCACACCTCTTGCTCTATACTGACTTAATTTTAATGATGTCAAATGCTTTTTTCAAATCAATGAAAACACTAACAAAGTCATTTTTATTGTCAATTGCTGTTGATATTTTATCCGTTAATTTCATTGTTGCCATTGCTGTGGGATGTTTAGTTCTAAACTCATATTGTTCATCGTTTAAAATATTATTTTTTTAATGAATTTATCCAACCTTGATACAAATACTTTTTCCAATATTTTAGAAAGCTGTGGAAGAGGTGACACCGGCCTGTAATTATTGAAACTATGTTTACCACCACTCTTGTACAAAGGAATGACTTTCGCTGTTTTTATTGCATCAGGAAATTTTCCAGTAGAAAGTGATAGCTTACTGGGAAGTGTTATGAACAGGCAAATATAAAATTTTCACGTTCAGCCTGCATGTTAAACTCTAAATGACCAATCAAATAAAAAAAAAAAAACAAGTAAACGCTTTCTCAGTGAACTTGGCCTTTGGGTATTAACTCACTATCAATTTCATGTGCATGCAATGTAATCTTGCCTGAGGCTGACCTTTTGCATTTTGACTGAGGCTTCAGTTCTTCGTTGAAGATTGAAATTTTATATTTGCCTGTTCATAACGCTCCCCTTTTTTGTTGAAAATTTAGCTCATGGGGCTCATGAGGCCAATTTTTTAGTGGGAAAAAAATGGTTTGTTTATTAATAACAAGATGTTGTCTGTGATCTTTTTCTAATCCTATGTTAGTAACTGAAATATTCCACTGCATCCATCTCTGGAAGCTTTGTTAAACATTGCCATCACTTCCTGTTGAAAAAAGATAAATTCTCTTTCAGCTTTGCAACTTCTTTCCTTTGCATCACATGTTTCAGCCCGCCTCCTCTCTGAAGCCTCTTCCTTTGATTTAGAAACTTTTTTCACCTTGTCCTCCTTCTTTCCTTGGTTTGGCCCTGTTTTTCCTAGACTAGATTATGACTGCCTGTCAATCAGTCCATTTAACATCTGCTCTGAGTAAGAAGAGGCAGACAGTAACAGAGCGTGGTCACTGAGCTGAATATCCCAAAAGATTTCAGAGAAGGCCTCTTTTTAAAATATTTTTCCCCTTGTCTGCCTTTCTTTCCTTTTTCCAATCTTTTGTGGAAGTCCAGTAATGAGTTACAAAAGGTCATTGGAGCATTGCAGCTGCTCATCCACTCGTGCCATAATCCACGGCACTCATGCCTGATTACCTCTCCAATGGTCAAAGGTAGGGGAGGGAGTAAAAACAATGGGTGCAGAGTACAAGGCTCCTCCAACGAATATGGGCCAGGGTTGTTATTTTGGACGGTGCCAGTCAGAGAGAAATAACCCTGAGCAGATCCATTTATTCTTTGAAATCAAAATGTCTCCGCAGCAGCACGCAGTGAGGGGGAAACAACATGACACATTTTCTCCCTTCCCCTCCATCAACAGCCATTTTGATCTCCACAATTGACCTTCCATGGCATCATTTACAATGAGTCATAACACAGCCGCAAAGTGTTAAAGCTGTAGTGCTGCTGCTTGTGTGCACACACAGACACATGCTCACAGACATGGATAATCATTCTGGTTTCTGGCCCACACACACACTGTTACACACTCACCAAGTCGGGTTAGCAGGCATGTGCACACACACTTCAACATTATCACATGCACTCATCAGCATAATAGCTTTAACTAGACCAAATTGTCTGTCCTTCATTTGTATTTCTATGACGATCCACATTCTACACGACTCGCCCTTTGACAAAGAGGGGTCATTCCCCCAGCTAAGAAAATGAAGCCCAGTAGATATTGTTTGATTGGATTTTGCCTTTTCAAGGTTTCAGGATCATTACAGGAATTCATTTGAAGTGTTGCTGAAAATGAAACCACAACCCTCGTCCCGCGTTTAATTATTCTAATACTACTTCTTTTTTTGCACTCATTCTTTTTTTCTCTGCAGCGTGTACCATTTCTAGGAATTAAAACCATCAGACTAGACTTTGAAATGAGACCAGGGAGGACTAATTTTCACACAGGAAGTTATTTTGTTGTTTTTTTCCAGTTATCTCATCTTGTTCCTCTGCT
>SSNQ01000483.1:21825-25015 GCA_006942095.1 Nothobranchius kuhntae | reverse complement strand
GCAGGCTCCATCTCTTGCGGTTTTTAAATCTCGTTTAAAGACCCACTTTTACACTTTGGCTTTTAGACAGTGACTCGTTTTAGTGTTTTATTGTGTCATTGTTTTAATGTGTTCTTATTATTCATGTTTTCTCTGCTTTTAATTGAGATTTTTATCCTTTGTTTTAGCTCCTTGTAATGGGTGTGTTTTGTTTTAGCCTGTGCAGCACTTTGGGCAGCTCCCATGCTGCATTTTAAATGTGCTATATAAATAAACTATGCTATGCTATGCTAAAAAGGCAAAATAACAGAAAAAATGTACAAACACTGGATCCCTACAGCAAACATAACACCAAGAATCTATGGAACGCCAAAAATACACAAACAAAACACCCCACTTAGACCAATAGTACACAGCATAGGTACACCAACATACAACATGGCAAGAGATATCAGCAGAATCATCAGCCCGTTATTAGGAAACACAGATCAACACTGCAAAAATAGTATAGAACTGGCAAAAGAACTGAAAAAGATTACAATAGAAGACAACGACATACTCATCTCACATGGCATCACATCCCTGTTTACAAAAACACCAACCCAAAAAAAACATAGTAGTTAACAGAATCAGACAGGACAAGACTTTACACAAAAGAACAAACCTCACAGCAGACGACATAGCACACCTGATAGGACTGGTAGCTAACTCCACTTACTTCACGTACGACAACACAATATACAAACAACTGGAAGGCTTCGCCATGGGTAACCCGTTATCAGCCACCCTGTGCGAGTTTTTCATGGAAGACCTGGAACAAAAAGCCATAGCCACCGCCCCCCCAAACTGCAAAATAAAACTATGGAAACGCTACGTAGACGACATACTGGAAATCATACCAAAAGGACAAACAGAAACACTAACACAACACTTGAATAACATTGACGACACGGGCAACATAAAGTTCACTTATGAGACAGAAACAGATGGCAGCATAGCATTTATGGATATGAAAATCACCAGGCAGACCGTTGGGACCCTAAACATAAACACATACAGGAAACCAACACACACAGACCAATATCTATTATGGACATCAGAACACCCCACCATACACAAAATGTCAGTAATCAGAACACTATATCACCGAGCAAACATAATAACAGAAGAAAGAGACCGTAAACATGAGGACAAACACATACAACATGCTTTAAAGACCTGCGGATACCCGACATGGGCGATAAACAAAGGAAAACAACAAACAACAACAGAAAGAAAAGAACAACCAAAGCAAAGAACCAGAAACCCAGAAAGACAAGAACCAAAACCAGTGATAACCCTACCATACATCAGAGGCATAACAGAAAAAATAAGAGCAACAATGAAAAAACACAACATAAACACACCAACAAAACCATTCACAACAGTTAGAAACAGACTAGTGCACCCAAAAGACAAAATATCAGCTGGACAAAAATGTGGAGTCATTTACGAAATCCCATGCAAACTCTGCATTAAAACATACATAGGAGAACCCGGACGCCAACTCAACACACGAACAATAGAACATAGAAAGGAGTGCGAGAAAGAGGCAAGTCGAAAACACACAAGAGCAGCAAAAGAAGAAGCAGAAAGCACAATAAAGAAGTCAGCCGTAACAGATCACTGCACAAGATAAAACCATGTAATGGACTGGGACAACACAAGGATTGTAAACACCGAACAACAAAAATATAAAAGATGGATAAAAGAAGCAATCGAGATAAGGAGACGTGGATGTGGGACCGTACATGGGACTGCATCGTCGGAGAGGGGAGAGCGGGCAGCAGAGGCTGACAACGTCCTCTGCTGCCCGCGGATAAACGGAGAAGGAAGTGACGCCACCATCAGCGTCAGCCTGAGAAAGTCTGCGGCCGCAGACGAAACATAGCGACAAAACAGGTAACGAAACCGTTTCTGTGTTTTAAAAAGAACGGCTGCATGGAGTTAGAACCACGATACAGCATGAACACGCCTAACAAGCTTTGATTTTACTTGATCTGTCGGCTGCTTTTGACACCATTGATCACGGCATCTTGTTGTCCCACCTAGAGTCATGCGTTGGTCTCCGAGGTACTGTTCTCCAGTGGTTTAAATCCTACCTTCACAAGAGGTCATTTTCTGTTAATCTGGGTCCTTTTACCTCAAAACCAGCACCTCTGACATGTGGTGTGGCTTAGGGTTCCATTTTTGCTCCAGCACATTTTTCTTTGTATATGCTCCCCTTAGGCTAAATTTTTGAGAAGTATAAATTACTTTTTGCTGTTTCGCTGATGACCTTCAGATCTATTTGCCACTTAATGATGGCAGGTCAATTTGCTCAGTACTGGAGTGCTTAAAAAACATCAAACAATGGATGTCCATTAATTTTCTTAAACTCAACAAACAAAAAACTGAAATTTTACTGTTTGACAGTCCTAATCTTTTAAATGACGTTGTTAGTCCTCTTGGTCCTTGTTCTGGTTTTCTAAAACCCTGTGTTAAAAACCTTGGTGTGTTTTTAGATGGTTGTTTTAATCTCCACAGACAGGTGAGTGCAGTGGTCCAATCAGGTTTTATCATTTAAGGCAGATAGCAAAGGTGAAGCCATACCTTCCTGCTAATGTCCTCAAACATGGCATCCATCTGTTCGTGTCTTGCCGATTGGACGACTGCAACTCCGTGTATTCTGGCCTGGACCAGTCCTCCCGACACCGACTTCTGCTGGTCCAAAATGCAGCGACCCGCTTGCTGACTGGAACCAGCAAGTGGGAGCACATAACCCCGGTTCTGACCTCTCTCCATTGGTTTCCTGTCTCTTACAGGATCTGTTTCAAAATGTTACTTTTTGTTTTTAAACCCCTTCATGGTCTGGCCCCATTTTATATCTCTGAGCTGCTGTCTGCTTACGTCCCTGCCAGAACCATGAGGTCCAGCTCTCAAGCTCTTTTACCAGTGCCAAAAACCCGCCACAAGACTCGCGGCAACAGAGCGTTCTCTGTGGTTGGGCCCAAACTGTGGAACAAGCTACCTCTCAACATCAGGACCATTGTTGATCTGTTGTATCTTGATTTGTTTTACCTTGTACAGCGCTTTGGGTGTAGCCTTGCTACTGTAAATGCGCTCTGTAAATAAAATTGACCTTGACTTTCAGCAGTGGAAAGCAGATTTCCTGTTTATTACTTAGTAAGTA
>SSNQ01000483.1:6825-16825 GCA_006942095.1 Nothobranchius kuhntae | reverse complement strand
TAGATAACAGCAAGTGAATGAAAAAGTCAGTCAGTCGGTGAGCAAAGTCCTCAGATTTGCACCACGTCTTATTTTTTCATATTTATGTCTTTATCCACTGCAACAGTTCATATTGCACTGCCCTCATAGATGCACACATATTAGCACATAGCGCTGTCAACCTAAATGATACTTTTCAACATCTCTCCATTTGCACCTCCTCCTCCTCTCGCCTTCCTGTGCCCTAAATTATTCAGATCTCTCTACATTTGATTTAGCATGCCTCCTGTCTGCCATTTCCCCCTCTTTTTTATACATTTCATTATGTTGTATGACTTTAGACCCACTGGCTGGAAAATGACAATTATTTTGCTCCAGCAGCCAGCTATTAACAGAGCTGAAGAATACATGGAGTGCTGTGCAGAAAGGGGGAAGCAGAGTAAGACCAACACTCATGCATGCTGCATGTGCACATGCACACCGATGCACATATACCTGCAGGTAAATGTGCACAAAAACACTTCAATATGTGCTAATGCTATATTTTCATGTCTAAACAGATTGCACTGTCCAGTATACAAAAGTTCACCTTGTGACCTCAGCCTCACGAGGATTGATGCCACAACAAGAGGAACACAAAGAAAGAAATCTGTCAGAGGGAAACAATGGCTGTTAGATGCATCTTTACTGAGCTAGGTAGTGAATTCAACCCATATCTAATGGTAGCTTGTTAGACCTTTTCATCAATTCTGCATAAATATATATGAGCCACAAGGAAACATACTAGGGACCTAATAGAAATGAATGAACTACTCAACCATATATTTGCTGTGAGAGATATGCAGCTTGTGATTGGAAAGGGCATCCACTATCTGCAATATTGATAATACTTTTCAAATTTCATCTGCTTTTGTTTGCGTTCTGCGGCCGCCTGTTTAAACATGGCGAGAATTATAATGAGGCCAAACATTATCTCCACCAGTTGTTCTAGGCTGAACATATAACTTTATCACTGAAATGATTCCCGCGGTTTGGCTGCATTGTAGTGTTTCCATTAGAGCTTGGCTATCTGACAGAATTCCAGCCAATCAGCAGCAACATTGGCCCACGTCTGGTGGCCAAGTGGTGCCTGAGTCTGTGACACTGTGTTCGGTGTGCATGCCAGGATGTATAACTGCTTCCATCCCTGATCAAAGAAGCTGGAGGACAATGTGAACTCATATTATGTTACCTTAGGTGGTGTGGGTTTAATCCAAAGCTTACCTGTTTCTAAACATCACTTTGAATTTCGGAGTTATTCTGTGGATCCTCATCTGTTGTTTGTTAATTTTAGCGATATCTTGGTCACTCTCCACCTGTTTGTCTTTACAGTAAAAAAAAGACCACCAGTGACATTTGAATGTCTTGATAGTGGAACTCTGAGTCATGTAAAAAATTAAGAAGCCTTTCTCAATAATAAAAATCAGAAAGTGCTTCTAAGTAAAGCGCAAAAAAAATAATAATAAAATAAACAACCAAAACAGTCATAAAAATAGTTTAGGAAAGAACAGTAACTATTATGTGTTAAAATCAAGGCTAAAAGGCTACCTCTTTAAGAGCTTTGTAAACATGCTAAAGAGTCCGCGCGCAGCAGAGACACAGGAAGATCGTTCCACAACCTTAAAAGAGCGATCTCCGCAGGACACAAACAGGTTTGCCCCTTAGGTGGTGCTGAGACTTTTTCATTACCTTCCAGGTTAGACCCAGTTCACACGCCAGCATAATCACGCCAATTTTTGACTTCTTCCTCCCTTTCCGACAATGATGGCTCTAAGGATAATCTTATCTGATTTTCCTTCCGTGTGTGGTGGGTTAAGAGCAGGTTCACTGAAAAGCAATTTTTTAATTATTATGAAGAATATGATCAGTCACTCTGAGTTTGACGTGCAGGCTGAACATGAAAATAGTCTTCTACCCCTATTTCCCACATTAACTTCTGATATAAACGCTGGGTTTAGAAAAGCCTGACAGATCTACATCGCACGGATTCACCCATCTTGACTCACGACAGGGAAGGACGTTGTTAATTTAGCATCCAGGAAACAGCATAATCTTTCTGCTCCAGCTGTATTCTTCATTGTCAAATAGGCCAGGAGCACCTGAGCTTTTTTTCCTCAGAGAATGGCTTACAAGGCATTCTTTCCTACTAGAGACCACTGCAGATGTATTGATACTGTGAGTAAAGTTGACCTTTGAGATGTTTCTGACCTTCTAACAAAACATGTCTGGGCTGCTATGATCCCAAATCTAAGCTTTCTAACAAGTAGGATTTTTTTGGGTCCAATCTTTAAGGACAAACAGGCGTGCTATCTTTTGAATGTGACTGTGGTGGTGTGCTGGGTTAGGCAAGGCTGCGGGGCAGAGGGAGCGAGAGGCGAGGCCAAGATGATAAATATTTTACTTGCTGAGTTTGTTTTTGTCATAAAAAATTTGTTTTTGTGGCATTCTGCTTCATGTTGAATAAAATAGGTTATTTAATAAACATTTGATATAATGTTTATTGTAGATTAACAATTCGGTTTACGCAGTTTTGTGTAATTTCTGCTGATAAATTAATTTAAGAAAAGAAAATGCGGGAGCCGTTTGAGAGCCAAAACAGCCTTTTTCTATTCTGTACGTTTATTCTGTGTATTTAGTCAGCTGTCATTGTTTGGTTCTTTTACAGCACAGAAAAAAAGAGTTGTTCTTTACCTTGTTTTGCTCATGTTTCAGCTAATTACTATAGACTTCCTCAGAGCTGTGCTGATGTTGGTGGTGTTCCTTCTCTGCAGAGAATGATGTCGCCCTCTGCTGGCCGAGCCCTCCTCGTCGATGACAAAATCCCACGCGTGACCAAATGTGTAGACTCCATCATCTCTGTGCATGGTTCCATGTCCACGTCTCCGTATTTGTATTGCGTCTTTAATCAAGCATTTTTTGAACAAGGATGCAATGTTGTGTGGAATTAGTTTGTTGTTTCTTTATTGTAATCTTTTTTTTTTACTTCTTTTGACAGTTCTGTGCTGTTTTGGCAATGTTGTTACCTAATAGTGGGCTGATGATTTTGCAGATATCTTTTGCCATAGTGCATGTCAGTGTACCTATGCTGTCTACTAATGGTCTAAGTTGGGTGTTCTGTTGTGTATTTTTGGAGTTCCATAGATTCTTGGGATTGTGTTTGCTGTAGGAATCCAGTGTTTGTACATTTTTCTGTTATTTTGTCTTTTTCTTGTACTGGCTTCAGTAATTTTTTTCAGGTTTCTCCATTTATCTGTGGGCAGCAGATAAACTGAGTCATTGACGAGGAGGGCGCGGGCAGCAGAGGGCGACATCGTCCTCTGCTGCCTGCAGATAAACAGAGAAGGAAGTGACGCCACCAACATCAGCACAGCTCTGAGAACGGGTGTGTTAGAGATGAGCCAGTTCTGCGCAGATTAGATCACCAGCGATCGGCGCGCAGTGCATGCCGGTTAGATTTGTGTCCGACTTGACGCCGACTTGCTCTGACGTCATGCTTACGTAGGCAACGATAACCTCGTGAGATCAAGGCAGCCGCAGATTTTGGAGCAAGGCGCTGCGGTTGCTCTCCACTGGCTGCAAAACCTAGGGGATGACGGGAAATGCCTGGCTCTCCCCTGATCTAAGATCTGATTGGTTCACATTCTGATCCAAACATCCGGTGGTAGAACATGAAATGTTAGTTGGTCGCATTTACTGTATTCTGTAAATCGTGTTACGTTGATAACTCTATAGGACATAAAGAGAAATGTGTTATGTGTTCTTTTCTCACGTTTCCTGTGAGCACACTGAAGCTACAGCTGATAACCTTTACTTATTATTACAGTCATGTCTCCATATACAATATATGATATCCACAAGCATGTGAGGATGTGTTTCGGTTGCTAACAGGCACCAGAATTAAAATAAACAATTAAACAAGTATGAACGCTAACGCGATATCTTCATCCATCATCACCCGTGAGCTACACATTTTGGGAAACCTGTGCGACTTAAATGCCGGCTTTTAGCCACTCCCCCTGCTGCGTCCGCCTGCTCTCGTCTGGTTTCCAGGCGAGGCGCTGCTCAAGTCAAGCAAGCCCAATGGCTATAGTAATTAGCCAAAATTTTAGCAAAACAAGGTTAAGAAGAACTTTTTTCTGTGTTTTAAAAGAACCAGGCAATGTAAAAAGAGCCGGTTCATTTTAGTGACACGAACCGTCAGATTGGTTCTTGGTTCTCTTAATGTTCCCATCAGTATTACTCTAAAGTCACTTTTGATCTCAAGAATTTTAGTGAGGTTTCCTGTCTGACCAGAGAATGTTGGTGTGTGAAATTAGTTTGTGTGTGCTGTGTAGGTTTTGGTGTGTTGCTGCACACCACACACTGTATGACTAAAACTGATATATCAGATATGTACGTTTTTGTTAATCACCACATATGTGGTCTCTTATGCTTTGGAAAAGGTCAGTTTAAAAATCGTGGTGTGGGTAGGGTGACCAGATCCTAACTCGCCCAATGTGGGGCAGAGACTACTCAGAGTGGGACAACGTAAAATTCCAATGCACCGAGATAAACTAAAAAAGTAAAAAATAAAAAAAAAATTAAGTCTATTCTGCATTTTAGCTCTAACGTTGTTGTTAATTTATCATCACATATTTTATTTACTATAATCATTGATGTGCAGTAACACATTAAAAGGGACGCATTACAGCAGGGATTCCCTAAGTGTGGTGCGCGCACCCCCAGGGGTGCCGCTAGGGGGTGCGCAAGGTGAAAAGTGTAATGGCTGCGGAGCTCAGAGAAGTCTGTCATATGCATCGACATATATACGGTCATATGTCAACACTGGCGTAGCCAGAAACTCATTTGTGGGTGGGCCAAAGAAAAAGTAAGAGGGCCCAATAAATGTAATTGAAAATAAGTATATTTTTGCGCGCGCGCGTGTCCTCCACATGCGCCCTAGCTTCATAATAACAATGCGCCGAGCTTCAGCACTCTGGCCTGCGCACGCCGATATGTTCCGTATTTGATCATTTTTAACGATGTTGGAGGAATCTGAAGGTGGTGAGTCATTCTGGCAGATTGTAATTAACACCTGTCTCATGCAGCTGTTCTGACATTGTAAACCTCACACACAGAACATTGTGGATGTAACTAAATAAATCAAGAAATGATTCCCATCTGAACATCTGAGCTGGACACTGCTCAGCGCAGCTCGCTGTCAGCGCATACGTAAGGTGCACAGCGAGCTGAAGATGTGGACAGAGGCTTGGTGCGCGTTGCAGAACCAGAGCGCATGCAGGAAGGTTCCTCCCACTGAAGCGAGAGTTTTCCAAACCCGGTCTCTCAGAGAGACCTGTCACTTAGAAAATGTTCCCTGATTATGAAACTTTGGCTGAATAGCGCTTGTTCCTGTCTCCAATGTGGCGACACATCCAGGAGCCGTCTGAGGAGAATCCCAGAATCTCACATCCTCTTCAGCTCAGAAAGCGCCTATGATTACGCACAAGCGTGACACATCAACCCGGTCTCACAGTAGACCGGGTTGGACCGGTTCAGGTTTACGCAGACAATCTTTACATAGAATTGACTTAGAGATGTAAAATTAATTCAGTAAAATATAAAGCATTTTATTTAAATATCCATTCGTTATTTTACAAGCACAGAGAGCCGCATCAGATGGATGGAAGAGCCGCGGGTTGCCGACCCCTGGGTTAAACGTTCCTACTTTAAGAAAACCGTTAAATTGCATTTTTTATGTGCTACCTGGGCACTCTAAATATTTGTTTAAAATTAAATCAAAGGAAATTGTAATGGTATTGAATGTTTATTAATTACTATTTAAAAAATGAAAGTGATGGTGAAAAAGGTTGATCATATTTTTTTAACCCTGTCTGTCGAGTGACTGTTTAGCTTGACAGACAGATCAAATCAGTGCTTCTATGGCTTGTCTCCTCTCTGCACTAGAAAAATGTACTTTATTATAATGTTCACTGCACTAGAAATATATATATATATATATATACATATATATATATATATATATATATATATATATATATATATATATATATATATATATATATATATATATATATATATAGCCATGCCCTGATGTGGGGGCTGGGGGGTGCGTCGACATGGTCGGGACATAGAAGGGGGTGCGCGGCTAAATCAGTTTGGGAACCACTGCGTTACAGTAATCCAATTACTTTTTTGAGTAGTGGGTAAAGTGAGGGATTACAATGGCAAAAATGTAATTAAACTGCCGCTGCTTTGGTGCAAGCAGGCAGCGTTACTGTGTTACTCAGTTGAGTAGAGCACGTCTCCTGACGATGACGTCTAAACGCATGCGCCGTCCATGATAGAAAACAACAGACAAGAACAATGGAGCGTGACGGAGAGCATGCACGTTCGGCATTTGATGGTTGGAAGTACCGCCACTACTTTCAGTTTGATTCTGTAAAAAAACAACAAAAATATTAGTGTCCGCTGCACACTCTGTGTTGGAAGGAAACTTTTATCTGCAGCAAAAAACTCAACAACCTTAACAAGCACCTAGCTAACCGGCATGGGAATGTGAAGCTCACCGAGAGCCCGACTGGCATCACAGCTGCAGCTGCTAACGTGGATTCTACATCAGACGGCCCTACTGCTAGTAAACAGGTGAAAATAGATGTAAAACCCGCCGGACTTGGTGCCGCCGAACTGAAAATGCTTGTTGCTGTCTATGTAGTGGAGGAGATGTTACCGATTTCCACTGTGGATTCTGAATCATTCCAACGCATCATAGACAAAATTCCGACTAAAAGTGGTGTCAAACTACCCCAGAGAAAGTCATTCTCAGAATACCTTGAGCGAGAATATGACATCATGAACTCCAATTTGAAGGCAACACTTGAAGAGGTAGACTTTGTTTCCACTACTGCTGACATTTGGACGGTGAATAACAAAAGTTTCTTGGGTGTAACAGTTCACTGGATTAATTCCACTTTACAGCACAACAAGGCAACACTTGCATGTAAGAGGATTAAAGGCAGCCACACATTTGATGTGATTGGAGCAGAGATTAAGGAAATTCATTTCACATACGGGCTGCATGGCAAAGTTGTTGCCACAGTAACAGTTAACGCATCCAACTTCGCCAAAGCATTCAGAGTTTATCAGTCCTGTGATTTGGAGTCTGAATTTGAAAAAGGATGATGAGGAGGAACCAACTTTTACAGATGTCATAAATGTTCTGTCAGCCCCATCTACTGAAGGTCAGTTCAGCCTACCTCCACATTACAGATGTGCATCACACACCACTAACCTGATATCAACAAGTGATGTTGAGAAACATCTAAACTCCAGTGCAGAAACCAAGAGTGTGTACAGGAGCAGCATGGCGAAGTGCTCTGCTCTTTACAGTTAAGCAAATCGATCAACATTAGCTGCTGAACAGGTGGAGGAAATCAGCCGCAGGAAGCTAATGGTACCTACATCCACAAGGCGGAATTCCCTGTATGAAGCAATTTCAAGAATCCTCACTATACCCTCAAATGAACTTAATCCATTGTGTGTAAAACTGGGAATCAAGTGCTTTACTGAAAAGGAATATCAGTTCTTGAAAGAATACATCAGTGTGATGAAGCCCCTCAGACCGTCCTCTCCCCGGCCTCATTTCAGCCGCTTGTATCCGCGATCTCGTTCTTTCGGTCGTTACCCAAAACTCATGACCATAGGTGAGGACATCTTGCAAGGAGATGAGTGCACTTATGGAGCTCTACTACCAACACTCAAAGACACTTGCCCTGAAAGACGACCTCTCTAAAATGACAGCCACCCTTCCAGATGTCATTGTCAAGGTAAGATTATAAATTAATATTTGCATTAGATGGATTTAGTAATCTATTCTTTTATTTATATATTTTCAACACCCTGCATTGAATAGGAACGTTTTACTGTGTGTTAAGTAGTGTTTACACATTTTAAAATGATAGAATAAAAACCCTAACCAAAAAACAATTATTAATGATGAACATTAATCATAATATCAACAAAAGATTTAAATAAAGTGGTCAGATTAAATAAAAATAAATGAATCTCATTCAAATTATTATCACAATAATCGTCGTCGTCGTTTTCCTCCGCTTATCCGGGTCCGGGTCGTGGGGGCAGCATCCCAACTAGGGAGCTCCAGACCGTCCTCTCCCCGGCCACCTCCACCAGCTCCTCCGGCAGGACCCCAAGGCGTTCCCAGACCAGAATGGAGATGTAACCTCTCCAACGTGTCCTGGGTCGACCCGGGGGCCTCCTGCCGGCAGGACATGCCCGAAACACCTCCCCAGGGAGGCATCCTAACCAGATGCCCAAACCACCTCAACTGGCTTCTTTCGATCCGGAGGAGCAGCGGTTCTACTCCGAGTCCCTCCCAAATGCCCGAGCTCCTCACCCTATCTCTAAGGCTGAGCCCGGCCACCCTACGGAGGAAACTCATTTCGGCCGCTTGTATCCGCGATCTCGTTCTTTCGGTCATTACCCAAAGCTCATGACCATAGGTGAGGATTGGGACGTAGATCGACCGGTAAATCGAGAGCCTGGCTTTCTGTCTCAGCTCCCTCTTCACCACGACAGATCGGCTCAGCGGCCGCATCACTGCAGATGTTGAACCAATCCGCCTGTCGATCTCCCGATCCCTCCTACCCTTACTCATGAACAAGACCCCGAGATACTTAAACTCCTCCACTTGAGGTAGGACCTTTCTCCCGACCCGGAGTTGGCAAGCCACCCTTTTCCGGTCGAGAGCCATTGTCTCAGATTTGGAGATGATGATCCTCATCCCAGCCGCTTCACACTCGGCCGCGAACCTACCCAGCAAGAGCTGAAGGTCAGAGCTGGATGAAGCTAGGAGGACCATAACAAATAAAAGAAAATCCATGGAGTGGCACAGCGTTGCTGAAGTGGTCAAAGCTGTGAGTTCTTCAGAGAGATCTGTGGCAGATATAAAAAGATAGTCTGATCGGGATTTGATCCCCAGACTCCCAGGTGAAAGTCACGCACACTAACCAGTCAGCCAAAGGGAGATCTCCCTTGGTCAAGTAGCCAGGGTGCCAAATTAACAGATAGGAGACCAAAAGGAAATACCAAACTCCCTGTCAATAGAGGCCAGTGACTCAACAAGAGATGGAGAGGAGGGGTACCCAAAGTAGTTTTGGCTCATTAAATAACAGTAGACAGCTACAACTTAAAAGCTTGCTTAGATGCTAAGAAGGGCTCCAGGGACCACAGGGTAGCCCACTCGCACGGGCGACTGGCTTCCATGCAAGGCTGTAGTCATGCTGGTCACTTGTGGAGATCTAATATGGACTGGGATTGTAAAATTACAAGCAGAGCCTATGACCGCTTTGACCGGGAGCCCTGGCCATTTACATCTTCTCATTTTCCAAGATCAGCTACATGCTAACCTGAAGCTAAGAGAGTTTTTCTGCGTGTTTTTAGCAAGAAAAACAAGGTAGAGCAACTCCAAAGTGAAGGCTCCTCTGTCCTGCTTAGTATTGAAATTATAACTAGGTAAGCTGACCGAGGCTATCATGCTTCACTGGTCCACCACAGTCATAGATCCGCGAGTCCCAGAAGAGTCATCAGAATAAATTACTTATTTTCAATGATCCCAAACAAGCCACCAGCTGACTGGTTTAGATTTCTGGGCTCCTTTGATCGGTTCCATCACATAGCGATGATGGGGGATCATTGATATTGTCCTGCGGGATGATGTGGGTGATGGGGTGGAGGGTCTGAGATTGTAGAATCCGGACGTTCCCTGGAGGTGGGTTCACTGGGGGTGTCTGGGACTGGGGGGCTGCTGCCCCCCTCTGGAGGTGTTTGGGTTGCCTCGGGGGGGTGGACTACTGGCGGTTGTGAGTGGGGCCCCTTGGGGTCTTGGCAGTGGCCATGGGTTGCTGCCTGGCAGCTGCATTGTCCCTGAGCAGGTCTGGGGTGTGGGGGTGGCTGGCCCCATGTG
>SSNQ01000482.1:125048-128041 GCA_006942095.1 Nothobranchius kuhntae | reverse complement strand
GCATTAGAGATAAAAACGTCTGTAGCTATATTGGCTAACGGTGGGGAAACCAGCCATAGATCAATTCTTGATCTTATCATTCCATTGTTTTAATCCATGAGAATTGCTTGGTATTAGGATTCTTGTTTCTCCAAATATCAATCAATGAGAAAGAGTTACATCAATCATTCAACATTGGATTAAAGTGCGGAACATTAAATTTGGATGGGTCTCTGTCCAAATAATCATCAGGTGCGAGGTTAAAATCTCCTCCAAACAGAATTACTGTAAATCCTCTAATACAGGCCCGGGCCTGTATTTGACTCAAGCTCATCAAGCTTCAGGCCTTTATTGAAAGGGGGGCCAGTATTAGAGGCAGGCCTCTATTTCTATTTGAGCAAAATGAACTAATGGTTCGCTGGAATTTTTGACAACTAAAACTGTGCCCACATTTTCAAAGTTAAACACATTTCTTTTAACAACGGTAGTTTCTGCTTCAGCCCTCTCCCCCCTCCCCCTGCGCAGCGGCCGCAAACTCACTGATGCGCCTGCAGCCTCTCGGAGTTCCTGCTGCTCTAAACATTAAAATAATTATTTCATTTTCTGATCTTCACTTCTGATTACCTTCAATGGTGTCTGTTTGTTGCAACCACCAGGTACAAAAACTAACTTGTTTTTATTTGACTATTTTTCTGTCCTATCTGTTTATTATCTTCCTGCATCTCCTCTCAATTCTAAAGAGAAACTGCTACCTGCGCTCATGTATATTCACCTTATGAGTTACCTTTGAACTGCAGTTCTAAAAGATGTACCGACCGCGAAAACAGCGGAGCGCTCCCTGCTTGGCGGCCGTATCAGTGATCAGTGCGTCGGAGGACAAGGTGATGCGCGCAGCGCCCAACTCCACAGCGTGCAGTGAAACGCTTCAGGTGCAAATAAAAGACAGAAAACATTAAAGGAAATGAACTGACATGAACGATCACGTGATAAATTAGTTTTTGAGGTGGCGACACCTGATTGTTACTGTGGCCGTGCTCAGGAGGCAGATCTACCGACCGCGAAAACAGCGGAGCGCTTCCTGCTTGGCGGCCGTATCAGTGATCAGTGCGTCGGAGGACAAGGTGATGCGCGCAGCGCCCCGCTCCACAGCATGCAGCGAAACGCATCAGGCGCAAATAAAAGACAGAAAACATTAAAGGAAATGAACCGACATGAACAATCACGTGTCAGTACCGACGCTCTGGCACAGCGCGTTGCCCCCCCCCGAGCGCAGGAGCTTGTCACCTGCTGACAGCAGGCTGCTGTCTTTTCCGAGGGCTGCATCTTGCCGGTCATTATCACATGACAGCGACTAGTCGACGACAGGCATAAAATGTCATAGTGAAGTCAACTAGTTCATGCAACCCCTGCTACTGCTCCCCAGAGTGTTCTGCAGCATAATCAGCACGTTCTCTTTGAATTTGATATCAAATTTTCGCCTCCTCTTCGTCTCCGCACAGTTAAAGTTACCCTCGCGGGCTATCACTGGCAAATCAAAAGTGAAACGGATGACACAACTGCCCCCCGTACTTGCTTGTTACCACATTCCACCCGGCCACAATAAGAGACTGGCCATTATTCACCCCCACCGACTCCGACACCAGCCAAAATTGGAGACCCGGCCTTTAATTGAATGCCGGCCTGTATTAGAGGATTTACGGTAACTCTGTGTGATATAGAGTTTTGTAGTCAGAAACGTTTCTGATTTCTAAGAACAACTTCCTATTCTGTGTGGCATTATTATATCCATAAGCATTGGTGTGTGGTGGTGTGAGGGACCACAGTTCTGCCCCCAAAGATGTGTAGGAGACGGGGGGAGCTCCAAGTCCCAGAGATCCAGGCGCTGCCCCAGAACACCGGAACCCCAAGCGGACTGCAACCAGAAAGGCCCCCCGCCCCCCTTGAGGGGCGCAGAGGATCGCCCCGGGGGGCCACAACCAGCAGCCGGCAGAGTCCCGGGAGATATCAGCGGCAAGCCCACAGGCCCGCCCGTCGCCTCCCACCCCCTAGCCGGCCGAGCCTGGGACCCAGGGGCAACCACCCCCGCCGGGGACCCAGCAGAGCCCAGGGACCCAGACCCCACCAGACAGCCACCGGGATTGATCAAGCAGACACCAAATCTTAAACCCCCTGACCCGGGATCCACGAACACTCAGGCAGACCAAGGCACCACACCCCACACCAGGTGTGGCAGGGGGAGGGGAGACAAAGATCTATATCATCAAAGGAGATCCCAGGAGAGGGGAGGAGTCAAAGGCCCCACCTGACCTATACAGTCATACACAAACACAGTCACACACTCCCTCCCTCATGCTCACACATGCACATACAACCCAAGACTTACAAAAATGCACGCCGGACACCCACTCATGCTCCCCATACACACCCTATTGACTCTGGTCCCGGTACTGCTGCACATTGGGTACAACAATCACCGGTTTTCAGAGTTTGACCCTTTCTGCTGGGGTGCTGATGAGCAGGCTCCCCCGCCCAACGCTGAGCATAGCAACCCACCACCCCAGACCCCAACCAGATGGCCAGATCCCCCTCCTAGCCTCCAGCCCCAGGAAGCCTAGCAACAACAGAGGTGGCAAAGAGGTGGCGATGACACAATTCGTTGCCAATGCTTTTAGTAATCGATTTTCATCGAATTTATCGATTCGTTGTTGCAGCCCTACCAGTGATAGACCTTTAACCGTGCAGAGATGAAGAGGAGACGAAAATTTGATATTGTAGGACACCGAGCGTCTCAGCGGCAGGTTTATAGTCCCCAGATCAACCCGCAGGAGGCAGTAGAGGGTCACACAGACCTTTATTGGGCTTTTCTTCAACACTTTGTAACGCTACAGACACCGATCCTCTATCACGCTCCTACCACACAGAGTCACGGTGTCAGTTAACCATGCTAATTCAACCCGCTCCACAGAATACACATCACCTTCCCTGTGGCTTACATTAACATAACACTCACACAA
>SSNQ01000482.1:115048-120048 GCA_006942095.1 Nothobranchius kuhntae | reverse complement strand
ATGTTGTTTGGTTGCTGCCAGTGGACACGTCAGGACTGTGGGGTGTGTTAGTGTGTGGGAGAGGGGAGTGTGAATACAAGGTTTAGCTCCAGTTCACGGCACTCAGTTGTCCCGTGTCTTCTAGTTCAAGTAGAACACAACAGAGGAGGCCGGATCCATGCCACGTCTCACTGTTGGCTCCATTACTGTTTTAAGGGTTTTAGTCCAGACGTTTTAATAGGTGAAAGCAAGAGTACTTGTAGGCTTTTAAAACAGACGAGGGACCCGAGTGCTGGCTCCCTCTTAGCTCCGTATGGTCAGTGGACCTTTGTGTTGGTATGTTTGAGAGCTTTTGAGATGTGTTTTAATTGAGAATCCCCATTTTAAACATGTAACCACGAGCCTTTTTAACACTGTTATTTACTCAACTTTTAGAATTGGAGCTTTGTTAAAATCTGTATTTATAATAAAAACTGTTTGAATTTCACCAACCTGCACATGCCTCTGTGTTATGTGTCCTTCATGTTTACCAACCACTGGTCGTAACAGCGTGTGATAAACGAGTCACAATGAAATGAAAAACTAAAAGTCTTTTTGAAGAATCACCGATTATTTCATGACACACTGCTCAATCATTTCACCACTTGTAATGCAATATTCATAATAATTATATTTAGGCTTTTCCCTAAAGGTCAGTGTGGGATTTTCTGCTGAAACCTCTCTGAATCAACTGAAATCTGCCAGCAAGATATCAGAGAGGCAGGCACCGGAAATTAAATCAGGAATACAAGACAATAAAAGTGCACCAGGCTAAAGACCAAAGGCGACAGATCATTTGCTGCTGTGGCCTCCAGACTCTGGAACTCTCTCCCCCTGAGCCTGAAATAGTGGACTCAGTGGTCTCCTTCAAAAAGCAGCTGAAGACTCACTTGTTCAAGCTGGCTTTTGTATGACCTTCTTCACCACTCTCTCTTTATTCTGCTCTCCCCACCTATTCCACCTTCCTCAGGATCCACTGATTTCCCTCTTTCCTATTCACTCTCTGTTTCTTAACATATTTTCTTTTAAATCGCAATTGCTTATTCTTGCTCATTTTAAATATACTTTTAAACATTTTCAAAATGCTTTTTTATATTTTTACAATTTTTATATTTTCTGTTTTTGTTTTTGTGAAGCGCCTCATGATTTTTATCTTGAGAGGCGCTATAGAAATGATATTTTCTTCTTCATTCTTGATTACCATCCAGTGAAAACTGCGGTAATTACCCACACCATCATACTGGCCGCAGGGTTTAAAGTGTGGGGGAAAAAATGGTGATTTTCACCCCACGTGTTAGTGATGGTGTTACTAATTTTACCGTTAGTGTTAAAGGGTTAAGAGTCTGTTCTCCTGGTTCTGACTGAAGATGCTGATCTATTGTAAAGCAGCGTTTTATATGAGCCTGAAAGGTTTTGGTGAGAAGAATGACATCAATTCTTGCTTTTGCCATCATTTATTAAAATTTATCTTTTAAAAGTGATCTGAACACAACAAAGTTCATTTGATGCATTTACTTACTGATGACATCATCCAGGGCAGGCCTTAGCCTTTGTGGGGCCCTAAGCAGGGTTTCTATTGGGGCCCCCCATACCAACAAGTCAACACCATTCCTAGGCTTCACCATTTGTGTAACATGACCACCATTGTTAGCATCTTTCGTAATTAGCTCACACATCATTAAGTTATTTTTGTGGATGTTGATTTTAGCATAACCTGGAGCAAAAAACCGCTCATTTTTAGTTTAAGTGTGGTATATTAATTCAACTATTTGAAAGAAACATCAGCAGACAAACACTGAATTTACAGTAAGAAAAAGTTAGGATTACCATTTTTTGTTCTTAACCCTTTAATGCATAATGGTCACTACAGTGGACAGGTACTCAAAATTATTTATTAGTTTTTGCTATTAAGCACAACTGTTGAAGACTTTATTGCATTTGAGCCCCTCCATTTGGACTTCAGTAAGCCAAGCCAACATATTTCATGTTCAGAATGCACGCTGTCCACTGAGGTGGACATGTAATAAATTATTTGTAAATTATAAAATTTTACAAAAAGTATTTGTTGAAATTTGTTTCATTCACACCTAAAGACGAATGAAAAAAATTGTTAAAAAAATCATGGTTGAAGATTTCATAATCCATGCATCAAAGGGTTAAATTTTGAAACGTGTAAAATGTGCTGCACTTCAAAATAAAACCAATTGACACTACAGAAAGTAATATAGAAAAATGTTATTTTTCATGTGAAATATTAGTTTTTATTAGTTATTAAAACCTTTTTTCTCATGTCATCTTGGTGCTCTTGGGGGCCCCCTGGTGGTGTGGGGGCCCAAAGCAGTCATTAAAGTCTTGAAATGAATGTTGCTCTTACAATGATCCATTTATATCACAAATCACTATGTGTTTGATTTAACAAGTTAATCATTGTTGTAGCGTTAGGAAGTTTATAATGGTCTGCCTTAACAGCTACCCCTTCACACCGTAACATCGCCAAGGTCGGACGCTTGGTTCAGTATGTTTACATTCCAGAAGGAGACAGAAGAACAGAAGAAGAACGCTTTTCATTGATTAATCAAAGTACTTTATTTGTGATAAGCTAATCAAAGCATTTGTTGATCATTAATAATCAGGTGAATGATCTGTGAAATAAAGATGTCATGAGTTATGTGTTTAAATGAATAAACAGGGCTGCACCAGACACACTGATATGCATGACACATTGTTTTCAACCAATCAGAACTTTCGTCTGTGGTAGGGCAGAATCTGGTTTGTTTACTTAATGTGTCTAATCCGGTTTACTAAGATTCATAAACAACTGGGAGATATAAAAAGAAGGCAATGCCATTTTAATGCAGTTCCACGTTAAGTTCCACTTTAAGCAGTTACATGTTAAACTCAGCTCCAGGACATCCGAGTTCCTAAGGATTTCCATTGTCATCATTAAGAAGTGCAGACTGGCCAGATGTACTTCCTACTTTGAGCTGAAATCTGTCAAGCTGGAGATTTTCCATCGTTTGTACCCACGAAACGACTTTCCTTCAAAATAAGGGTGAACTTGCTGACGCCGGCCGACTACGACCGGAGTTATCCTCAGACGGGCGTTGTGTGCTGCGACCGCTGTTTCAACCAGCTCCAGTACCCATGAAGGTCCGAGGACCTGGCAATTCCTGATCTACACGGGAGACTCCCTACGGTACGTGGTCACGGCACAAAATGGCGGCTCATGTCATCAGCAATCGAAGTCTCGTGGTAGCCTAGTCATAACAAACAGATCCGCTACTCAGCCTAGAGATTCTGAACAAATCACACACACACACACCAACACGAAACATCCAAATCCATATGCATTCATCATTGAGATAGTCCTGGTAGATTGTAAGAATTTATAATTATAGAAATTAAAGATTCTTAAACGATCCCAACTCTCTCTCTCTTTCTTGTCTCTCAGTCAATACAAAGTGTTTAAGTAAACTCCCTGATGATAAAAACAACCTCTTCTGATTGATTACTTAGATTGTATAAATATACAAAATCAGGTAATTAAATTATCTAATTACAGTATATAAATATACAAACTTCAAATCACAGCATTGTTTACACTCCTACACCTCACACAAGAGTTTTAATACATTCACATTCACAGTGTTAAAAACATCTTTGTATCTGAGGAGGGCGTGGCTTTCTGAGGGATGTTGGTAAATACTCAGAAATGTGTCAATTTCTGATTGGCCAAACTTGGTCAGAAATCATAACAAAGTAGTTTAATGAAACAAGAATTATTTCCCGAGTAATTCAGAATCGGGAAAGAAGCATCTCTTTTGAAACTATCTCCTTTGACCTTAAGTCAAAACCTTTCTGTGACGCTGCAAGTGATTACAGACACAACAGCTCTTTTCAGAGCTACTTCAACTCTCAGACATCCACCTTGGACACCTAACCTGCAGACCCCGGGTTGCAGCTCATGGCCAGGGAAGCTGAACTCAGAGGAAGCTACTAATCTCTGAGTATCGTGGTTTCAGCGTCCGGTGACCTCACCACTCTGACCGCAACCCTCCAGACCGCCGGGAGCAACTCATACCAGGGTATCGTAAGCCTGCATACTGGAGTCTGATGAGGTTTTTATCAATAAACAACTCTCTAGTTTATAACAAACAACAAACTCTTTTACACCCAGATTTCCCAATTTCTCTCAGATACAAAGAACGGTTGCTACAACATCTAGCGTCCACCACACCACCTCCCATTATTCATATCTTGTCATGTATCATTAGTTTAAGAAAAATAATTAAATTCATTTTATAAACTATATACTGACTCTGTCTGAATTAATACGAAGTGTGTTTATGGTCCCTGAATAAGCACAGAACCCTAGAATCTTCTGATTAAACATTCAAAGATCAGATTGATGTTTCATATTTGTATGGAATATCACATCTTATTGGTCATAATGTTTTAAATGCTACAAACATCTAACATAATCTACGATAGAAGAAATCAGGCTCTGATGTTCAGAGTGACCCACATACAGAGAAACACACATCTGTCTCTCTGGAATGAGCTGCCGCTCATTATTCGACCGTCACCATTGTAAGACTCGTTTTTATCGTCTGGTTTCCTGTGATGGGTTTTTATCTTAATTGCTTGTGATATGACCTTTTTATCTATTTGTTTTAATGTTGTTTATATTATCCTTATTGCTCTTTTGTGATTTTATTCTGTCGTGTTCAGCGCCTTGGGCCCCCGCAAGGTTGGTGGAAGGCGCTATATAAATAAAAGTTGATTGATTTGACATTTGATGGGTTCTGATCTGAACAGGGAGAGACTGAAGATCAAGAATCAACAAGAAATGACGTGAAAGCTGCAACCTGATGAGGAAATCATCTGACCGACTACAAATCATTCTGACACTCTAAGGTCTGCGGAGAACCTTTAATGTAGGGCTGCTCGATTATGGCAAAAACAATAATCACGATTATGGT
>SSNQ01000482.1:97259-114948 GCA_006942095.1 Nothobranchius kuhntae | reverse complement strand
AATATATACAGTGCTTAACAAATGTATTAGACCATCGTCTGATTTAAGGTTTATGACACAGCAAACAAAAATAAACACTTGTGATTCAAACATCATGCATGCTTGAATAATTTCTGTCCGGTGTGTCGGCTCACATTTGGGTATAAAAACTGGATTCAGTTTTAAATTCTTACCTTCTACTCAACAGGGCAAAACGCAGATAACTTCATAGCTGGATGTTTTTCTTGCTTTAATGACAGGTGGTCTAATTAATGTGTTAAGTACTAGACTAATTTGATTTTGATTCATTTTCAGACGGTTAAGGAAATGATGGCCAAAAAGCATGCGGAGGAACTCGAACGAGTAAAAAGGGAAGTACAGCAAGCTGTGGCAGTGAGTATAACAGCTGACGTGGACCTCCGTGAACATGGAGGCTTACTTAGCTCTTACCTGTCACTACGTCAATGATAATTTGTGGGCGCAATTTTAATTGTCAAAAACTCCAGCGAAACACCCTCGCTTCAGGTGTATGACGTCATCAACGACTAGTCAAAGTCTCAAAGTCGACTCGATTTTCATTACTTGACAGTCGACTTTAAAAAAAATTAAGTCGTGCAGCCCCTAATGTACTTTGTAAACTACACCATGCAGGATTCACGCTTTAGGTGGTACGAGTTTTGAAGTAAGAAGTTACAAAGAAGGGAACTTCATTTATAATCGCGGAGACACACACGTCCTGTGTATTACTCAGCCAGACAGGGTCAGACATTAGCAGGACTGTATTAATAGCATGTATGATAAAACATCATAGACTTTTATTCAGTGTTCTACTTCTCATTGTAGATGCCAAGAAAGACCGTGTGTCAGGCTGTCAATGTGGACACATGCAGTTCTTCTCCAGACAATTGTCCAAAGGTAAATTTGAGCTTCAATAACACACCTATTTTTACAGTACACACTCACGAGATGGATTTTGATTGGCATTCAGGTACACATGTACTCTGTAATCTACACCATGCAGGATTCACGCTTTAGGTGGTACAAGTTTTGAATTAAGAAGTTACAAAGAAGGGAACTTCATTTATAATCGCGGAGAGACACACGTCCTGTGTATTACTCAGCCAGACAGGGGCAGACATTAGCAGGACTGTATTAATCGCATGTATTGGAAACCATCATAGACTTATTCAGCGTTCTACTTCTCATTGTAGATGCTCATAGGGATGCTGTGTCAGGCTGCTCATCCCTTATATATATTATATATATATATATATATATATATATATATATATATATATATATAGTTCATATATAAAGTGTTTATGCAGATTCTCAATCAAAAGTTAGAACACAGTATTTAAATTATTAAGAGACAGGTCCAAATATTTGACTGGGAGTTCATGTGTACAGTAAGTTTACCTTTATGTTGTACTTTTTGCAAATTTATCATATTAATGAAAAGCTGTTCAGAATAATTATTTTTCTTAGAATTTTACATAAAGAAATTAACTCATTCACTGCCATTGACGACTAAAGTCGTCATTTGCATTTTTTTACTGTTTGAGCATCTGAACAAGCCCCCGCGCTGAGCGAACAAACATCTCAGCCCTGAAGCCGATCTTCATCCGCATACGTCACAGATCACATGATCAGGAAGCAACACATCTATGTGTTAGGAGATCGTTTTGGGCCGTTCCTGTAAAAAAAGTGAGGCGCGAACCGGAAAAGTGTCTGCCGATCACAATTCAACAACGGATTATGAAAGAACGGATAACGCTCGAAACACGCGGCTTCTTCCTGATGTAAGAGGTGAGTCTCCTCTTTGTTTTGGTTGTTTTGGCATCGACATCATGCTAGCGCGCAACGTTCTGTGACTCTTAAAAAAACTGTAAAAACGGTGAGAAACACTGGCAGCGAAGGCCGTTGGTGATCAGGAAACGGCTGGCAGTGAATGAGTTAATATAGATTTAAAATGTTTTATTTATTTTTTTTACATTTTCATTCATACAAGATAAAAATGCTTTTTTTATCCTTAGCCTTTTTCAAAGACTAACACAATACGGACACTTTGTTGGTTTTGATAAACAAATTCTTATTTGTTTTTGTTTGTGTCAACAGGACTGTAATCATGATCTTGTCCCTGATGAAATGTCAAGTTTACAGAAATGTCTCGCATGTGGAGGACCCTTTGCACCTCTGAAATGGAGTGGTGTGAGATGTAAAGGTAAGTTTTAGATAATATAAGTGGGGGTCCATTTTTGTCTAAGTACCGTGATTCCACAGGAACACTTTAAAATGGTTCTGTGTGTGCAGGTAAACTTAGTGTTTACGTACCTACTACAGCAACTATTTTCCTTCTGTATTCCTAATTTTCCTGTGTCTAGTTTGCAATCAGTCCTGGCACAAAAAGTGTTTTGTAAGGAAAAATGAGAAAGTCGCTGAGCATTTGCTATTGGTAAGTGTTTTAGTAGAATTCATCTCAGTGAAATGTTCTCCAAGTAAACAATGCTTTACTTTGTTTTTTAATCATTCTCAGGTCTATAGTGAACAAAGTTCAAATGAGGTGATATCAGAAGAGGAATATGTTCCAGATTCAACAGCTGATTCAGACAGCTCACTGGATGATATCTCAAAGCCTCCGATTATCAGTCTCAAAAGATCACAGAATTCTGAGGCCTCCACCAGCAAATCTCGTTCTAAAAAGAAAAGACACTACCAAGAAGATTATTTAGAGGGAGACAGGGAGAGAGATTCTGAAGCTGCAGAATCATTAACTAAAGATGGGATCAGCACAGGTCTGCACGAAAGGTCTGAGGTTACTGCCAAAGAAAGAAGTCCTGATGCTGTTGCCAACATTTCTAATGCTAGGGTTGAAGATTCATCAGACACACCCTCCTCACTCAAAAATAAAACTTACTGCTACATATGTGGAAAACTACAGACAAAGTTCACGCGTCATCTTCAAACTCATGAGAAAACACATGCAGATGTTGCTAGAGTTTTAAGCCTTCCTAAAAAGTCTAAAGACCGCATGAAAATGCTTACAAAGCTACGCAACAAGGGAAACCACAGTCATAACTCGGAGGTCTTAGCAAGTGGAATTGGGTCTTTAAAACTGAGACGCACTGCAAAAACGAACTACGAAGGAAGAGACTACATTCACTGCATGTACTGCCAGGCATTATATCTCAGAAGAGATCTGTGGCGACATGTTCGAAAATGTTCTTCAAAACCAGTTGAAGCCAATTCTGAGGTTGGACGAAAGAAGGTATTGTCTTTGGCCTCTATGAATGAGTCGGCTCAGTGTCAGCAAATTTCCCCAGGTGTTTGGAAGATATTAACTGGCATGAAAGATGATGAGATATCTTCTACTGTACGAAGTGATCTATCTATTCTTCAGCTTGCCCAGTCCTTCTTTAACAAACATGGACAGGATCCCACTAAATATGACTACATTCACCAGAGACTCAGAGAATGTGGAAGACTTCTACTTATGCTTCGCAAGGATTTCTCAATACACACCTTTGAAGATGCTGTGAGACCTGCTAATTTTGATGTGGTTATCAGTGCAGTCAAGAAAGTTTCTGGATATGATGAGGAAAAACACTGCTACCATACTCCAAGCCTTGCTCTCAAGTTGGGTCATTCGCTACAGAAAGTCAATGACATTCTACATTGCAGAGCACTGATGACACAGCACAGCACACTGATAAAGTCAACCCAGAGTTTCAAAACCGTATTTGCTAAAAAGTGGTCTGAACTCCTCTCCCACACTGCTTTGACCACACTGAATGAGCGGCATTTTAGCAAGCCTTCCACTCTTCCTTTCACAGAAGATGTTCAGCGTCTTCATAGACATCTGGAGAAGAAAACAGAACTAGCATTGAAGGAATTGAAAGAGCACAGTTCACCCAAATCATACAGTGAACTTTGTAAAGCAACAATGGCAAATGTGATACTTTTTAACAGGAGAAGAGGGGGAGAAATATCTAAGATGACACTGAATGGCTTTCAGGAGAGAGACACAAGTCCCCTGCACAAGGATGTCGCATTTGGACTGACAAAATTTGAACTTCACCTATGTCAACACTTCAGTCGTGTTGAATTAAGGGGAAAGAAAGGCCGAAAAGTTGCCGTATTACTTTCACCAGACATGGTAAATAACATAACACTGCTGATGGAGAAAAGGGAAGACTGTGGTGTTATGGCAGAAAACCTGTTCCTGTTTGCCAGACCTCATTGTCTAACCCCCTTCAGAGGACAGGACTGTTTGAGGCTTTACGCGAGTGAGTGTGGGGCTGAAAACCCTGAGCTGCTCAGGTCGACACAGTTGCGAAAACATGTTGCAACTTTGTCTCAGATCTTGAATCTAAAGAATCACGAGTTGGACCAACTTGCTAACTTTCTTGGTCATGACATTCGTGTTCATCGGGAATATTATAGACTTCCAGAAGCTACTACTCAGCTGGCCAAAATATCCAAACTACTGATCGCCATGGAGAAAGGGTCTCTCAAAAGCTTTCAAGGAAAAACACTTGAAGAGATTGAAATAGAAGGTAATGCCTTTATTTTGTGTTCAATGAAAGAATTAGACCTGTTTCTAGCAAATGTAGAAAAACGTATCACATTAGGGTAATTTATTTTGTTAGATAACTTACAGATGATGGATTCAAGTGCAGAGAGTGAGGCTGACGCAGAGAGTGAAGTTGATGCTGCGGTGGAGGTTGATGCGGACAGTGAGGTACAAGGCAATCCGTCTCATCTTCAGACTGGTAAGAACGGTGATGTTTTTTGTTTTCTTGTCTTTTAATTTATTGCATTTATGAAATCATGTGACTAATGACCTTTTTTATAGGTTCTGCAGAAATGAAACAGACAGCGAAACCTTTGGTGGAACCTACAGGTATGCATTTGTTGAAATCAGAAACTTAGACTTAACACTACCTTAGATAACACATAAAGACACCTCCCCATTTTGTAAAAAAAAAAAAAAAACATAAAATAACTCATGATTAGTAGAGTAAATGTTACCTTTGTCTACTAATACATTTTATCACACTTTTAAAGAAACTCAAAAATACTTCATAAAACCATCCAAACAGAAGAAGTCAGTTAAGTGTTGGAGGGTGACTGCAGTGAGGATGGTCATGGAGGATATGCCTGTTAGAATTCTTAGGTTTTGAGCTATGATATAAATTTCTGGAATCTTGAATGTCAAATGTACTAAAGGAGGAAGTTCCAGATTTGGCAAGCAGTACTCTTGGGTCTGTTTCTTGGTTTGGTGAATGGGGTCAGGAGTTGTAAGACTCGACAGCATGGTGGTGGCAATGATGATGAAGAAGCTACATGAAGTAGGAGAGATGGAGACTGTGGAGGGCTTTGAAACTGATAAGGAATTGGCTCTAAATGAGGTAGTTGATATGGGGCCAGAGTAGGTCTTTTGGCTAGGAAGTGGCGTCACTGGTTGCTTCAGAGTGTTTTGTCCATCTGCCTGCCTGCCTTTCCCAGGATTTTTCCTTTTGCAATCTTAGAAAAGGACACTTTGAGTAAAAATATTCCAATATACTATGTCTTCTAATGTTTGTCAGATATAGATCATGTTGCGTTACTTTGCATACCCTAGGGTTCCTCCGCTGTGAGTGAATTCACTAGAGCAGTTTCTCAGTTGCAATGGAACCCCCCCAAACTGTAGAGCAAATTGTGCTAAATAAGTCTTAGTGGAAAAAGGGTCATTAGTTTAAAATTTAAAGATCACCTTTACTCGTGTTTTTAATACATTTGCAGTGGTCTCTAGTAGGGTTGACTGTCTTGTTGATCTCTGCGAGATATAACCTCTAGTGCTCCTGTTTCAGGAAAGAGAAGTGAGCCAGATCAGTGTTGAGCTGAACACAGCAGGATTTGGAGTCTGATTTCCTGATATTTAGACCTCTCTCCATCGATTGGCTAACAGCAACACCACACTGCCTATTTTGCTTTGCAAGGTTGATGGTTATCTCTACAAATAACACAAGCCTGAAGTCGTTCTGCCATGTCGTGGAGTTGCTAATACTAGCTGTTAGCTTTACTAGTCGTATTGCTAAACCAACAACAGCTTTCCCTGTTGTGAGTCAAGGTGGGCGAGTCCATGAATAAATCATTAAGTGACATTGTGACGCAGAGTTCTCAGGCTGTTAATCCTAGAGTTTCAGCCTATTTTCCATCAGAAGCTAATGCAGGAGATAAGTGTAGGAGACTATTTTCAGCTTCAGCCTGGATGAAAATCTCATGGTGACCGATTTTAATCAGAAAAATATCAATAAACGTTTTTTCTGTGAAGTAACCCTTTATTGGGTCCATTAGTTTTTTTGACCACAAAGGAACATCTTGGATATCATAACATGAGAAACTTCCATAGAAAAATGCTTTCTGTGACTTTTTTAATCGTTCTTCTTTTCAGCACAAAGTAAAAAGAGTAAGGGCGAAGAATCCAAAAGAAAACTAAGAAAGGACCCTGAGCCTCGCAGAAACAAGACAACAAATAAACAATTTGGTAAATACAGCTACACACATCATTAAATGCCAGCTTTCTTACCTGACCCATTTGAAGTACGGACACAGGAGAGAATATACACTGAAGGCAATGTGGTGACAATTCTCATCTATATGGACAAAATGCTGCAGCTTGTCCCATGAATGTATGTCTTTTTTATTTATTTATTTATTTTTGGATTCACATTTTGAAGGGGGAATAAACAGGCGTCAATACATTATTTTAAGCTAAAAAACACTGATACAAAAATTTTCTTTAAAATGTTTAAAATGTAGTTTTACATTAATTGTTTGTGTCTTTTCTAGTTTCCCTGGAAAATGCAAGAAGAGCAAAAAAGAATCCATGGTCTCCCATGGAGGTTGCTGCTGTATTGAGACATTTCAATGAACACATTAAAAAAGGAAAATTGGCCACTATGATTGAATGCCAGCAATGCAAAAAAGCAGAAGATCCTACTCTGGCTGGTCGCTCTACTCAACACATCCGGGATTTTGTTAGAAACCGAGGATTAACTTTGAAAAAAAAAGAAAGTCCTGGGTAAACAATGGTACCATGATTAATGAACCTGTTGTAGCGTACCAAGATTCACTACACTGTTCCTGATGTTTTCAGGAGCTTTTGACAGTTAAAATATTTGAGCTAAAAGGCCAAATGGCTGTTTTTGTTAATAGGTCTGTTTATTTTATTGACAATTAAAATTTTCCGTTCGATAGTTTGTTTACGTATAGGAATTTTTACTTATTAAATTTCCAAATGTAGATGAAAAGTACTGTAAAATGCAATCCACTTATTTGAAAAAGTTCAAATTTTATATAAAATGTCGATATGACAAATTTTATTAAGAAATTCTAACAAATAAAACATTCTGTAAGCTGCAGTTCCTTTGTTCCTTTTAATCCATGTTTGGACCTGTCAAAACACACCAATGACATGTTTGTGTATGTGTATCACCATTGTCCTGATTAATAAAGTTGGCCTTGGTAATTACTGTTTGTGTCAGGGGTGGAGCCAAGTACCTCATTATCAATTGTCCTCTTAATACAGCATGGTGTCAGGTTCTTGTATTTTGAGTTCTGAAGAGTGTATTGAAACTTTGAAGGGAGTTTTGTGTTATATAGCTCAAATAGAATTTTTTAAGCTTTCCCACATCTTTCTAGCATAGCTGGAAAGTGGTGTCTGTTTAGTGTTGCAAAAAGTTGGTTTGAGAAAATGTCCCTCTAATACAGCAAAACCTGTATAGGTGTGTGTGTGTGTGCGCGTGCGTGCGTGCGTGTGTGTGTATGTGTGTGTGTGTGTGTGTGTGTGGAGCAGTTAGCATATCAGACAGAAAAGTGAACATGAAAGACTTCTAAAATGAAACTAGAGAAACACGAACCACGTTATTTCTCACTCTAGATTCTCCGCATCATAACTTCTGAATGATTGATCGAATTAAAATAATTCCAACGGTTTCAAAAAAGACATAAACGAGCTTACCAACGATGTAATTCACGTTACTCCAAAAATCACTATTAGAGGGAAACCGGCTTTGCAGCATCACAGACAGAAGCGGAGCGAACCGTGACGGGAGAGCGGAACGACCCGTTGGAGATAATCTGATCATCTGCATCAGCTTTTATAACGTTATGGAAACGTCACACAGAAAATCCACCTGGCTGGTCAGGTGTCCCAGAAGTTTCTGTAGCGGGTGACACGATGGACAAATTACAATCACACTTGTTTTTATTTGAACACTCAACTATTTACTAAATGATTCAGCTTCATTCCAGCATTATTTATACTTGCAATAAATATTAATTTAGCTGAAAATAGAAATTTATATCAGTGCAGAATTTTATTAGTTAAGTTTATGTCATGAAATGTTTAACTTTCACATGTTATTACCATTTATGTGGCTTATTGATCTTTATAATGCTGGTAGGAATGTAGCAACAGTTTTGATGAATGTATGTTTATTTAAGGACCATGTACAATATTAAACATACATATTGAAATCTGATGCATTGTACCAGATTTAACGTGAAGCTAATTCCATCTGCAGTCCTGAATGAATGAGTGTTATCTTATGTGTAGCGTCATGAATGACCTCTAATTTGTGACAAAGGTCACATTTTCCCAGCTGGGTCAAGCTGGGTCGACTGTAACTTTGCCCCACAGATTAACCCGCCAGGAGCCGTGATGTCTGCTGAAAACCATCTTCATCTGCTGCTGTTCCGTCCCAAGATGAAGGATGCTTCAAGTTTCACAATAATTATTTTAAATAATAATTTGAATAAACTCTTGACTTTATTACTGTTATTACAACCATCATAAATAATCTCTTGATTCAGTATTTTAATTACTGGAATAAATTATTATGCTTGGGTATAATAATAATTATGGTTGATAATCCTAATGTGTGTTCAGTAAACCAGAAGGTCATCTTGCACGTTAGCCAGCCTCATTCAGAAGGGATCCAGGGTAAAGGGTAAAACCATCACATGTCTTTACTTCATGACCAAGCTTTCTGACGCTGAGAGGGCGTGTTCTGAGGGTTTTGTTAAAACCAAATCCCGCAGCAAAAAGTTCAGTTCTTGAACCATATCAGGAGAAGAGGGACGGTTGCTCGAATCTCTACTAAGCATTCTGTCACGCCGATAGAATTGCTTCGAATAAACGCACCTGTTTCCAGCGGACGCAAAACTCCTTCAGAGTAATTGATTTTGAGACGCAAATAGTTTCACCAGTCGAGTGACCCACGGAGACATCTCAGGACCGATTTGGTTGCACTAAGGTCCTTCTACCAACCTCGTGCCTGGAGGACACCATCTCCATCTGACATCTCGGATCCAGAAGAGGGTCTCCTGATACTGGGTGAGGTAGATACTCTTGATAGATTGCGTCTGTATGCTGTTTCTTCTAATAAACATCAGTTAGCTGCAAAACAACTTTCCACCCAGAAACACTTCTCTCGCTGAAAGAAACCTTCTGATATTCAATCACGCATCCAAAAACTCGCATTTTCATTTTAGCTTCCATTCAGTCACAGGTTTGATTTTTCAAACAAGTTTTATTATCAAATTGTCTGTTAAAATGTGTCATTTCAGAAAGTGTTAGTAATAAATTCTTAACTTTAAACACTTGGCTCTTCTTTGAAATGGAACACAGAATGGTGTATATTTCTGGTTACTGAAAAAGCAACGATTACTTTAAACTTCTGATTAAATAAATAAACTTTTGCTATTCAATTTAATTATCTTAAATTAAACATTAATCTTTGGATTAAAAGTAGACCAAGCTCTTTGGCATATGAACTTCTATCGAATATATAATATCCTAGACATTTATATATGATAAAAGCTTCCTTGTTAACTTGTTTGGATCTTTTCTCAGAATCTAACAAAGCTGATAGCAAACAGTGTTGATTCTAGTATGTAGTTAAATACGCTACATATGTTAACTCATTTTTATTTTACTCCATGCTGTTCTCTGAACCAGAGCGTATACCCACCTGTGGTCACTGACAGGGCTGCAGTCAGGAATTTAGAAAATAGAAACAGTCACAAACTGGTCAACATGAGGCAGGGTTCACGCTTTGCAACACCGTTCAGAATTTAAATTGTTCATTTGAAATGAGTCCTTTCGAAGTTCCCGTTTAGTAATAAATGTAAAAATTTCACATCCATTTAATTATTATTTTTCATACGTTTAAGCTGCATTTTTACAGAGTTACAAACATTTAGCACTTTTTATTACAATTTTACAGCCATAGAACATGAATCATTTCTGTGAGTGTTGAAACCACGATACTCAGAGAGTAGTAGCTTCCTCTGAGTTCAGCTTCCCCGGCCATGAGATGCAACCCGGGGTCTGCAGGTTAGGTGTCCAAGGTGGATGTCTGAGATTTGAAGTAGCTCTGAAAAGAGCCGTTGTGTCTGTAATCACTTGCAGCGTCACAGAAAGGTTTTGACTTAAGGTCAAAGGTGATTGTTTCAAAAGAGATGCTTCTTTCCCGGTTTGGCCAGTTCGAGGGTCAGTGAGAAACTGAATTACTCAGGAAATAATTCTTGTTTTACTAAACTACTTTGTTATGATTTCTGGCCAAGTTTGGCCAATCAGAAATTGACACGTTTCTGAGTATTTACCAACATCCCTCAGAAAGCCACGCCCTCCTCAGATACAAAGATGTTTTTAACACTGTGAATGAGAATGTCTTAAAACTCTTGTGTGAGGTGTATGAGTGTAAACAATGATTAACTTGTTAAATCAAACACATGGTGATTTGTGATATAAATGGATCATTGTAAGAACAATATTCATTTCAAATTCATTGATTTAAGCACAGGTTATTCAAACATTTCATTTTAACATCTTGTTCATTCATCACATATGATTATTTAACTTATAACAATAAAATCAGGGAGTCTTCACTTATTCAGAGTGAAGAATGTTGATGTCTGGCTTTCACAGAGAGTGCAGGAACCTTGGGAGAGAATGTTTGTCTGGATGTTTTGTCTTCTGTATGTAAACACGCACTGAACAGAACCTTCTGGTTCTGGAAGTCCAAATAGAAAGTGGATTTATGCTGATGAAAGGTCACTATGTTGGTCATTGTAGATGGTGAAAAATTGACCCTTTTGGTACGTTACATGTTTGTGAAGATCAACTCTGACAACATGTAAATGTGATGATGCTGACAGACCTTAGCAACTGTTGCTATGTTGGCACAAAGATGCTGTAATAGTCGTCATGGTGACATGTTATTGTTGTTATGACACCATGACCTCATCACAGCTGTGCTCTGGACCATGTTGGACAGGACTGATGGTGTTGTGGTCCAGAGGACACTCTGTCTCACTGTTGTCCCAGACAGTCCCTGAAGATCCTTCAGACCAACAAACACACAACAGTCATCAGATGAGTTAGAACAGAGGACTCCTGGAGGCTTATTTAATTTGCTATTTGTGTGATGATGTCAGAGGCAGCCCAAGGCATATAAGACTTAAGTGACTGCTTTGGGCCCCCACACCACCAGGGACCCCCAAGAGCACCAAGATGACATGAGAAAAAAATGTTTTAATAACTAACTAATAAAAACTAATATTTCACGCGAAAAATAACATTTTTCTATATTACTTTCTGTAGTGTCAATTGGTTTTATTTTGAAGTGCAGCACATTTTACACATTTACAATTTTAAGAACAAAACATAGTAATCCTAACTTTTTTTACTGTAAATTCAGTGTTTGTCTGCTGATGTTTTTTTCAAACAGTTGAATTAATATACCACACTTAAACTAAAAAGTTGCTTTTTTTTTTTTGCTCCAGTAAAGCTAAAATCAACATCCACAATAATAACTTAATGATGTTTGAGCTAATTACGAAAGATGCTAACGATGGTGGTCATGTTGCTCGAATGGTGTAGCCTAGGAATGGTGTTGACTTGTTGGTGTGGGGGCCCCAATAGGAACCCTGCTTAGGTCCCCACAAAGGCTTAGGCCTGCCCTGGATGATGTCATCAGTAAATAAATGCATCAGGTGAACTTTGTTGTGTTCAGATCACTTTTAAAAGATAATTTTTAATAAATGATGGCAAAAGCAAGAATTTATGTCATTCTTCTCACCAAAACCTTTCAGGTTTGTAGCAACATGAATGGCCTCATTTGTTACCCAAAGGTCACACTTCCTCAGCTGGGTCAAGCTGTCCTGGCTGTACCTCTATTTACAGATTATCATCACAGGAGACACAAAGTCTGCTGTAAACCATCTTTAGCCTGACTGCCTTTATCTGACTGCTGTTCCATCCGCAAGACGAAGGACACTTCAAGATTTAAAAGAATAATTTTAACTCTTTTCACTGTCTATTACAAGGTTCATAAATAATCATCAAAGGTTAAATAAATAAATGTATTTAATTACTGAAATGAATTGTTATTATTTGGTTAATAATTATTATTATTTATGATAATCAGTACTGTTTAACAGTGACAAGAAGTTCATGTGCACTTATACACACCATGCAGGACACAGAAATCAGGTTAAAGGTAACTGCATTCACATGTCTTTGTTCCATAACACCAAAGCTTTCTATCTCTGAGAGGGCATGTTCTGAGGTATGTTAAAACCAAAACTCCTCAGTTCAAGTTCAGTTCACCAAAATTCTCTGCCGTGGCGACGAGAGTCCAGAGTATCGGGTCGGCCGCTCGAAACCTCTACAAAAGCTTTTCTGTCACGCTGATAGAATTGCTTTAACAAGAAACGCCATCTGCAACAAGCTGACGCAAAACTCCTTCAGAGTTAATTTAAGACGCAAACCATCCACCTGTGTACCTGCGGCAACTCTAGGACCAGAGAGTCGGTACCACTGGTCTTCCCTACTGGACCGAGTACCCAGAGGCTAATCAACGTCCTCACTTGACCTCCGGATCCAAACAGCGGGTTGTCTGAACGGTGAGGTAGAACACAGATTGCGTCTGTATGCCTGTTTCTTTTAAGAAATAATTTAGCTTAGCTGCAAACCACATTCTTTCACCCAGAACGCGTTTTCTCTCTCTGAGATAGAAACCTTCTGAGACTTACATTCACACCTCCAAACACACACACGTCATTTTTAGTTTCATCCAGACACAGGTTGCTTTAATACCAAAGCTTTTATAAATTGTCATTTGTGAATTGTCTTTTAAATTGTCATCTTTAAATTGTTAGTAATACATTCTTAACTGTTTAAACCTGACTCCTCTTTGAATAAAACACAGAGTGGTGTATATTTGGTCACTGAACGAGCAAAAATATCTTTAAATCTTCTGAATTAATAAATAAACCTTTGCTATTAATTTAAATCTCTTAAATATTAATCTTTTGATTAAATATAGACCAAGCCAGTTGGTGTATGAACTTCTACCGATTATATAAATATCCCTGGATATATATATATATATATATATATATATATATATATATATATATGTAAGTTCATTTGCCAATTCGTTTGATCTTTCTCAAGATTTAACCAAGCTGAATAGCAACAGCGTTAAACTCTAGTTATGTAGATTAACAACGCTACAGGCCCATATAAAACGCTGCTTTACAATAGATCAGCATCTTCAGTCAGAACCAGGAGAACAGACTCTTAACCCTTTAACACTAACGGTAAAATTAGTAACACCATCACTAACACGTGGGGTGAAAATCGCCATTTTTTTCTCCACACTTTAAACCCTGCGGCCAGTATGATGGTGTGGGTAATCTACCGCAGTTTTCCCTGGATGGTAATCAAGAATGTCTTGTATTCCTGATTTAATTTCCGGTGCCTGCCTCTCTGATATCTTGCTGGCGGATTTCAGTTGATTCAGACAGGTTTCAGCAGAAAATCCCACACTGACCTTTAGGGAAAAGCCTAAATATAATTATTATGAATATTGCATTACAAGTGGTGAAATGATTGAGCAGTGTGTCATGAAATAATCGGTGATTCTTCAAAAAGACTTTTAGTTTTTCATTTCATTGTGACTCATTTATCACACGCTGTTACGACCAGCGGTTGGTAACCATGAAGGACACATAACACAGAGGCATGTGCAGGTTGGTGAAATTCAAACAGTTTTTATTATAAATACAGATTTAAAAAAACAAAGCTCCAATTCGAAAAGTTCAATGAATAACAGTAAATAACAGTGTTAAAAAGGCTCGTGGTTACATGTTTAAAATGGGGATTCTCAATTAAAACACTCTCAAAAGCTCTCAAACATACCAACACAAAGGTCCACTGACCATACGGAGCTAAGAGGGAGCCAGCACTCGGGCCCCTCGTCTGTTTTAAAAGCCTACAAGTACTCTTGCTTTCACCTATTAAAACGTCTGGACTAAAACCCTTAAAACAGTAATGGAGCCAACAGTGAGACATGGCATGGATCCGGCCTCCTCTGTTGTGTTCTACTTGAACTAGAAGACACGGAACAGCTGTGTGCCGTGAACTGGAGCTCAACCTTGTATTCACACCAAGCCCCCACAATGCGGCTCAAAAATTGAGGCCAACCCAGAAGTACCAAAAATTGCAGTTCCACCCTCATCCGCTGGGGGCTGGTGTCAGAAGCGAGCAAATCCTCATTGACTCCCATGTTAAAAATACCAATTTCACAGCAGAAATAAACATGTTCCAGCCTGGTACCAAAACATGATTTAGGTTTAAATGATCTAGTTTACACTCATGACAACTCTGAGGGGGGTGAACTTTTTTCTCACTCTTCTGTTTAAGTGTATTAAAAGCCTAAAATTCTGTATAATTAATGAGCATCAGACCCACGTGACCACAGAGCTAGCTCCGTGGAAAGGCCTCAGTAGAGCCTCGGTCTGGCTTGGAAACTGTTCCGGGATTTTGAGTCTCCGTGTGCGTGTATTCTTTTTTGGATATTTTTTGTGCAATTGTTGGACAAAATGACTTGCTGTGGCATTAATTGCACTAATAGAGCGTCCAAAGGAGTCTCCACTTCATTTTTTTTTGGTAAGTAAAATTATATTTATGTATTTTAGGTCACTGCCGAGCTGAGCTTAGATTTTAACATGTACTGTTTAACCATGAAATTTAAATGTAATAGGGTAAAACCCAGTGCATTTAACATAATGCTGCACTTTAGAAAATGGGTTGAAATATAACATGTTGGTGGAGCTGGGTTCCGACTATCGGCTTGTGGAGCTTTCGGGAGACCGATGTTTTCCACCCGTTTCTCCCCTCCCCGCAGCTCGGCGCATCTCTGTCTGATTGCGGCTTCTGTCTGCTGGGCGGGCTGCCTGCTTTCAGCAGCTTTCAGGAGACCTCTGTGTTCCACCCGGTTTTACCCAGCGGTCAGCCCGGCGTATCTCTGACTCAGAAGCTCTGGTGTTGTACACAGTTAACTCCGGTTGTAGCTAGGTTGCTACCTCCGTTAGCTTTGCTCCCACCTCCGCGTTAGCTTCAGGTTAGCTTGTAGCTAGTTCACCCGGGTGTCGTCAGTTGATCTCAGCCTTACAGCCCCACCCTCAGCTCCTCCTCTCTTCCCTTTTGTGGAATTGTCTGGGCTTGACAGAACCTGTGACACGGTCAAAATGGCGGTGGTGGCCACCTCCCATTTAGCCTCAAAAACGTGTTATTGGAGCCTATGGAAATGAATTGTCCAGTATATATGTCGATGTTTCACACTCCCCTGTCCCACACACTAACACACCCCACAGTCCTGACGTGTCCACTGGCAGCAACCAAACAACATCAGCTGAGGCAAGATAACTCAGGTAAGGGCAAAGGAATCAAATGCAAACGAGTCCCTGTGGCAAGTCCACCCTATAAGACATGAGTGAGTAATGTTTTTGGTTCAAAATACCTGGTGTCTTCACATCTGTCTCACACACCCGATCATCACGCAACACTTCACTTAGCAGCTTTGCCCGATGGCGTTTGTTGTAGTTCTGTGCATTGTACGTCCTCTTGTCCTCCTCTCTTTGCACAAGCATTGGCTGGTCAGGCAGCACAGGATCCAACAGTGAAGAAACACTACTTGGTATGTATACTGTATGTTGTGTGTGTCTCCTCTGTCTTCTCCAGTGGTCACTGGTCAGTGGATCAACATGCAGTGGTTCTGCTGTACTTCACTGCAGGATCCTTCCTCCTCCTTGGTTCAGGGCGATGAACAAACAGCATCAGCCCTGAGTCTCACCTTGCCTTGCCTAGTCTTAGTAAATTGTCCCTCCTCAAAATGTGCCTGTAGAGTGGTGTATTAGTTTATTTCCTGCCACATTTAACAGTTTAATTGCAGCCTTGTGCAGTTGAGAGCAGAACATGTAGAGCCTTGATAGAAAACATTATAGAGTGCACATTAAACTCACTGCACACAGCTTTTTGTTATTGTGATCTCTGGTCATGGTGAGGTTACTCCTGCTGATTTGAGCCAACCATTTTCTTCTTCTCTCTGCGTCTTTGGGGAAGCCATAATTCTGATTCCTCCCTTATGCAGCGCAGCCAACCATGTAAGATAATCAACCTATAAAGGGATTATTAAAATATAGTTTTTGTACATATAGAAATATTGAACTAAACCAAAAATATAGAGATGTAAAATAGCATTTCAAAATTTTATCCAACCCTAAAATTAATCATTTCTAATTTTAACCCACGGACACATTTTATTTTAATAATAACCAAAATAAAGTTATTCAAAAGAGTTTCATTAGGTCTTGAGTACATTGCTCATAATTAATGATTCAGCTTATTTGTACATATGTAATGACTAAACATAATGTTGGTATAATGCTTTATTAAAAATGTTATTTTACATGTTGTACAAGTTTGGTGTTCATTTTTTCACAAATAACACTTTTTAATCTACTGTGTTTGACCATACAGTTTTATTGAAGTTTTCTTTGTAATTAGTCGCTATAGAAGCCAGATAAACTGGGTTATAGATGCATGTAATGTCTTCACATAAAAATATAAAGTAATGACTGTAAAATGTATTCTGCTGAACATAATAGATCATCATTCAAAGCATAAACAGCTACATATTTTCTTTAAGGTAAGCTGGAGCAGAAGTCTAGCTTTCAATAAACACTTTAAATGGATGTTACAACTCGAGTTTAGGGCTTCTTGTAGGACTTAAAGTTATTAAATATGCTTATATTAGAGCAGTGTATTGCATTACTACATCAAATTTATTGCTATAGTATATTATAGTAATGTATGTGGTCTAAATGTGTTCTACAGTTAGGACTGTCGTGTTCCTGTAATGTAGAACAGCCACGGGTGTTTGTCTTCCTACTGTTGGTCTTTTCTTCTGTTAGACCAAGCACGGGTACGGAGAAGATGGAGTTAAACACCTTTTTGAGTTGGTAGAAATGAGGAGACAAATGATCAGAGGAGTCCAGTCACTGTTTCACCGCTCGAGAGGGGGAGAGCCCTTTTGCAGCAGGTCCCGCGACCTGCTCTTGCCAGCTGCTTCGGACAGACTCTCCGCCGTTCTGCTGAAAACGGCTGATTTTTATTGAAGATTACAGGAATGTTACATACGTAGTTTGCCATGTACATACGTCAATGATTATGACAGGTAAAGAATAACAGCCTTGTTAGTGGACAGTGAATTCATCACGAGAACATGCATCCTTGAGATTTGCTAGGAACATCCTGATACATGGAGATACATTTCACCGGTACCGAGAGGAAAATGAGAGGAGCTGGAAT
>SSNQ01000482.1:76865-91876 GCA_006942095.1 Nothobranchius kuhntae | reverse complement strand
CTAGGGCTGCTCAATTAATCGAATTTTAATCACGATTACGATCTGAGTTTTGAACGATTATAAAAAACAAAACAAGCCGATTATTAGCTCCTCCCGCCTGCGCTGCCCCGAGTTGCAAATGAAGCGCTCCTCCCACAGTGTTGCCAACTTTGTGACTTTGACGCTATTTCTAGCAGCTTTTCAGACCCCCTTCTTGACTTTTTAAATCTTAAAAGTACCTAACGAACACCTCAGAAACATCTCTGGTAACCCTTAGCTACTTTCTGGATAACTGTCGTCGACATTTCCTGCAGGTTAGCTAAACACTCCGCCTGCGCACCGGACCGTTCTTCAGGACATTATAGGAAAGGGAATGATGTAGTGATGTGTCGGTCGCTAAAGACAGCTCTCGGAGCCGGCTCCCTGTTGGATTAACCAGAGTGAGTGACACACACACCGCACCTGCGGACTCCTGAGCCACTAAAAACGGCTAAATGTGCGCGTGCGGCATGCTAAACACACGTGCAGCTTGCCCCAATTGCTGAGACCGGGTTGGGGGTGGGGGGTGCAGCTGTGGTTGGGACAAATATTACATTAACTGATGGACTTGTAAATAAATAGTTTATAAATAAGGTAGAACTAAGTTCCTCACGCTGATGAATAATAACTAATCTCTCTGAGGACACGGTGCTAGTGCATGCTCCTACAGCATCTTGACATGACTAAATACATGTAATGCAAAATTTAGTGAACATCAATTTGCATGCATTTATTATAAATGCCACTGTATAATTCTTGCTGTCAGTATTTGCAAGATATTGTTATTTGGGTCTGTACTGGTTAGACTTAAATGAGTTAAACCAAGAACTATAGCCCTTGGGTCATAGACTAGGAGCTATAAGTATATTGGTCTTTTTATACTGGGAATCATCTTGTTTCTTATTTTTGTCCTGATTGTGCCCTGAGCAATTTTATGACTGAATAAAAACAAATAAAATCAACATAAATTGAAAAATCGTCATAAATAATCGTGATCTCAATTTCAGTCACCATAATCGTGATTATTATTTTTGCCATAATCGAGCAGCCCTAGACAGGTCCAAATATTTGACTGGGAGTTCATGTGTACAGTAAGTTTATCTTTATGTTGTACTTTTTGCAAATGTATCATATTAATGAAAAGCTGTTCAGCATAATTATTTTTCTTAGAATTTTACATAAAGAAGTTAATATAGATTTTAAATGTTTTTATTAATTTGAACATTTTCATTCATACAAGATAAAAATGCCTTTTTTTATCCTTAGCCTTTTTTCAGAGTCTAACATAATACAGACACTTTGTGTGTTTTGATAAACAAATTCTTTCTTTTTTGTTTTTGTTTGTGTCAACAGGACTGTAATCATGATCTCGTCCCTGATGAAATGTCAAGTTTACAGAAATGTCTCGCATGTGGAGGACCCTTTGCACCTCTGAAATGGAGTGGTGTGAGATGTAAAGGTAAGTTTTTGTTAAATAAGTGGGGGTCCATGTTTGTCTAATTACCGTGATTCCACAGGAACACTTTAAAATGGTTTTGTGTGTGTGCAGGTAAACTTAGTGTTTATGTACCTACTACAGCAACTATTTTCCTTCTTTATTCCTAATTTTCCTGTCTAGTTTGCTATCAGTCCTGGCACAAAAAGTGTTTTGTAAGGAAAAATGAGAAAGTCGCTGAGCATTTGCTATTGGTAAGTGTTTTAGTAGAATTAATCTCAGTGAAATGTTCTCCAAGAAAACAATGCTTTACTTTGTTTTTTAATCATTCTCAGGTCTATAGTGAACAAAGTTCAAATGAGGTGATATCATCAGAAGAGGAATATGTTCCGGATTCAACAGCTGATTCAGACAGCTCATTGGATATCTCAAAGCCTCCGATTATCGGTCTCAAAAGATTACAGAATTCTGAGGCCTCCACCAGCAAATCTTGTTCTAAAAAGAAAAGACATTACCAAGAAGATTATTTTGAGGGAGACAGGGAGAGAGATTCTGAAGCTGCAGAATCATTAACTAAAGATGGGATCAGCACAGGTCTGCTTGAAAGATCTGAGGTTACTGCCAAAGAAAGAAGTCCAGATGCTGTTGCCAACATTTCTAATGCTAGGGTTGAAGATTCATCAGACACACCCTCACTCAAAAATAAAACTTACTGCTACATATGTGGAAAACTACAGACAAAGTTCACGCGTCATCTTCAAACTCATGAGAAAACACATGCAGATGTTGCTAGAGTTTTAAGCCTTCCTAAAAAGTCCAAAGACCGCATGAAAATGCTTACAAAGCTACGCAACAAGGGAAACCACAGTCATAACTCGGAGGTCTTAGCAAGTGGAATTGGGTCTTTAAAACTGAGACGCACTGCAAAAAAGAACTACGAAGGAAGAGACTACATTCACTGCATGTACTGCCAGGCATTATATCTCAGAAGAGATCTGTGGCGACATGTTCGAAAATGTTCTTCAAAACCAGTTGAAGCCAATTCTGAGGTTGGACGAAAAAAGGTATTGTCTTTGGCCTCTATGACTGAGTCAGCTCTGTGTCAGCAAATTTCCCCAGGTGTTTGGAAGATATTAACTGGCATGAAAGATGATGAGATATCTTCTACTGTACGAAGTGATCTATCTATTCTTCAGCTTGCCCAGTCCTTCTTTAACAAACATGGACAGGATCCCACTAAATATGACTACATTCGCCAGAGACTCAGAGAATGTGGAAGACTTCTACTTATGCTTCGCAAGGATTTCTCAATACACACCTTTGAAGATGCTGTGAGACCTGCTAATTTTGATGTGGTTATCAGTGCAGTCAAGAAAGTTTCTGGATATGATGAGGAAAAACACTGCTACCATACTCCAAGCCTTGCTCTCAAGTTGGGTCATTCGCTACAGAAAGTCAATGACATTCTACATTGCAGAGCACTGATGGCACAGGACAGCACACTGATAAAGTCAACCCAGAGTTTCAAAACCCTATATGCTAAAAAGTGGTCTGAACTCATCTCCCACACTGCTTTGACCACACTGAATGAGCGGCATTTTAACAAGCCTTCCACTCTTCCTTTCACAGAAGATGTTCAGCGCCTTCATAGACATCTGGAGAAGAAAACAGAACTAGCATTCAAGGAATTGAAAGAGCACAGTTCTTCCAAATCATACAGTGAACTTTGTAAAGCGACAATGGCAAATGTGATACTTTTTAACAGGAGAAGAGGGGGAGAAATTTCTAAGATGACACTGAATGGCTTTCAGGAGAGAGACACAAGTCCCCTGCACAAGGATGTCGCATTTGGACTGACAAAATTTGAACTTCACCTATGTCAACACTTCAGTCGTGTTGAATTAAGGGGAAAGAAAGGCCGAAAAGTTGCTGTGTTACTTTCACCAGACATGGTAAATAACATAACACTGCTGATGGAGAAAAGGGAAGACTGTGGTGTTCTGGCAGAAAACCTGTTCCTGTTTGCCAGACCTCATTGTCTAACCCCCTTCAGAGGACAAGACTGTTTGAGGCTTTACGCGAGTGAGTGTGGGGCTGAAAACCCTGAGCTGCTCAGGTCGACACAGTTGCGAAAACATGTTGCAACTTTGTCTCAGATCTTGAATCTAAAGAATCATGAGTTGGACCAAGTTGCTAACTTTCTTGGTCATGACATTCGCGTTCATCGGGAATATTATAGACTTCCAGAAGCTACTACTCAGCTGGCCAAAATATCCAAACTACTGATTGCCATGGAGAAAGGGTCTCTCAAAAGCCTTCAAGGAAAAACGCTTGAAGAGATTGAAGTAGAAGGTAATGCCTTTATTTTGTGTTCAATGAAAGAATTAGACCTGTTTCTAGCAAATGTAGAAAAACATATCACATTAGGGTAATTTATTTTGTTAGATAACCTACAGATAATGGATTCAAGTACAGAGAGTGAGGCTGATGCAGAGAGTGAAGTTGATGCTGCGGTGGAGGTTGATACAGAGAAAGAGGTCGATGCTGCAGTGGAGGTTGATGCGGACAGTGAGGTACAAGGCAATCCGTCTCATCTTCAGACTGGTAAGAACGGTGATCTTTTTTGTTTTCTTGTTTTTTAATTTATTGTATTTATGAAATCATGTGACTAATGACCTTTTTAATAGGTTCTGCAGAAATGAAACAGACAGAGAAACCTTTGGTGGAACCTACAGGTATGTATTTGTTGAAATCAGACACTTAGACTTTACCTTAGATAACACATAGACACCTCCCCATTTTGTAAAAAAAAAAAAAAAAAAAAAAAAAACATAAAATAACTCATTAGTAGAGTAAATGTTACCTTTGTCTACTAATACATTTTATCACACTTTTAGAGAAACTCAAAATACTTCATAAAACCATCCAAACAGAAGAAGAAGTCAGTTAAGTGTTGGAGGGTGACTGCAGTGAGGATGGTCATGGATGATATGCCAGTTAGAATTCTTAGGTTTTGAGCTATGATATAAATTTCTGGAATCTTGAGTGTCAAATGTACTAAAGGAGGAAGTTCCAGATTTGGCAAGCAGTACTCTTGGGTCTGTTTCTTGGTTTGGTGAATGGGGTCAGGAGTTGTAAGACTCAACAGCATGGTGGTGGCAATGATGATGAAGAAGCTACATGAAGTAGGAGAGACAGAGACTGTGTAGGGCTTTGAAAGTGATAAGGAAGTGGCTCTAAATGAGGTAGTTGATATGGAGCCAGAGTAGGTCTTTTGGCTAGGAAGTGGCGTCACTGGTTGCTTCAGAGTGTTTTGTCCATCTGCCTGTCTGCCTTTCCCAGGATTTTTCTTTTGCAATCTTAGAAAAGGACACTTTGAGCAAAAATATTCCAATATACTATGTCTTCTAATGTTTGTCAGATATAGATCATGTTGCGTTACTTTGCATACCGTAGAGTTCCTCCGCTATGAGTGAATTCACTAGAGCAGTTTCTCAGTTGCAATGGCAAATGCAAATTGTAGAGCAAATTGTGCTAAATAAGTCTTAGTGGAAAAAGGGACATTAGTTTAAAATTTAAAGATCACCTTTACTCGTGTTTTTAATACATTTTCAGTGGTCTCTAGTAGGGTTGACTGTCTTGTTGATCTCTGCGAGGTGTAACCTCTGGTGCTCCTGTTTCAGGAAAGAGAAGTGAGCCACATCAGTGTTGAGCTGAACACAGCAGGATTTGGAGTCTGATTTCCTGATATTTAGACCTCTCTCCATCGATTGGCTAACATCAACACCACACTGCCTATTTTGCTTTGCAAGGTTGATGGCTATCTCTACAAATAGCACAAGCCTGAAGTTGTTATGCCATGTCGTGGAGTTGCTAATACTAACTGTTAGCTTTACTAGTCGTATTGCTAAACCAACAACAGCTTTCCCCGTTGTGAGTCAAGGTGGGCGAGTCCATGAATAAATCATTAAGTGACATTGTGATGTAGAGCTCTCAGGCTGTTAATCCTAGAGTTTCAGTCTATTTTCTATCAGAAGCTGATGCAGGAGATACGTGTAGGAGACTATTTTCAGCTTTAGCCTGGATGAAAAACTCATGGTGACCGATTATAATCAGAAAAAAATCAAACGGTTTTTCTGTGAAGTAACCCTTTATTGGGTCCATTAGTTTTTTTGACCACAAAGGAACATCTTGGATATCATAACATGAGAAACCTCCATAGAAAAATACTTTCTGTGACTTTTTTAATTGTTCTTCTTTTCAGCACAAAGTAAAAAGAGTAAGGGCAAAGAATCCAAAAGAAAACTAAAAAAGGACCCAGAGCCTGACAGAAACAAGACAACAAATAAACAATTTGGTAAATACAGCTACACACATCATTAAATGCCAGCTTTCTTACCTGACCCATTTGAAGTACGGACACAGGACAGAATATACACTGAAGGCAATGTGGTGACAATTCTCATCTATATGGACAAAATTCTGCAGCTTGTCCCATGAATTGTATGTATGTATTTTATTTATTTTTGGATTTACATTTTGAAGGGGGTATAAACAGGCGTCAATACATTATGTAAAGCCAAGAAACACTGATACAAATTTTTTCTTTAAAATGTTTAAAATGTAGTTTTACATTAATTGTTTGTGTCTTTTCTAGTTTCCCTGGAAAATGCGAGAAGAGCTAAAAAGAATCCATGGTCTCCCATGGAGGTTGCTGCTGTGTTGAGACATTTCAATGAACACATTAAAAAAGGAAAATTGGCCACTATGATTGAATGCCAGCAATGCAAAAAAGCAGAAGATCCTACTCTGGCTGGCCGCTCTACTCAAAACATCCGGGATTTTGTTAGAAACCGAGGATTAACTTTGAAAAAAAAAGAAAGTCCTGGGTAAACAATGGTACCATGATTAATGAACTTGTTGTAGCGTTCCAAGGTTCACTACACTGTTCCTGATGTTTTCAGGAGCTTTTGACAGTTAAAATATTTTAGCTAAAAGGCCAAATGGCTGTTTTTGTTTTTAGGTCTGTGTATTTTATTGACAATTAAAATTTTCCATTCAATAGTTTGTTTACGTATAGAAATTTTTATTTATTTAATTTCCAATTGTTGATGAAAAGCACTGTAAAAACAGTCCACTTATTTGAAAAGTTCAAATTTCATATAAAATGTCGATATGACAAATTGTGTTAAGAAATTCTTACAAATAAAAGATTCTGTAAGCTGCAGTTCCTTTGTTCCTTTAATCCATGTTTGGACCTGTCAAAACACACCAATGACATGTTTGTGTATGTGTATCACCATTGTCCTGATAAATAATGTTGGCCTTGGTAATTACTGTTTGCGTAAGGGGTGGAGCCAAGTACCTCATTATCAATTGTCCTCTTAAAACAGCATGGTGTCAGGTTCTTGTATTTTGAGTTCTGAAGTGTGTATTGAAACTTTGAAGGGAGTTTTGTGTTATATAGCTCAAATAGAATTTTTTAAGCTTTCCCACATCTTTCTAGCATAGCTGGAAAGTGGTGTCTGTTTAGTGTTGCAAAAAGTTGGTTTGAAAAAAATGTCCCTCTAATACAGCAAAACCCGTATAGGTGTGTGTGTGTGTGTGTGTGTGAGTGTGAAGAGAAACAAGGCCCAGGGCAGAAAGAATGCATTGATTTTTAACATCTGGTGGACAAGAGCTGAGCGACCTATCTGATGGTGAGTGCAGAGATAAAAGTGAGAACAAAAGATACGTGAAGCTTAGTGAAATCTCACCAAGATGTTCACCACTGACGGTTTTCAGATGGAGACACGTGTGAAGGGTTATGTGTGGTAGAAGCTGAAAGTTGTGTTTTTCACATCACATCTACTCTGTCTCAGTCTTTGTGTCCATAGGCAAGACACTTCAGCGTGGCAGCCTCACTTCCGTCAGTGTTTCCCAGAGCAGCTGTGGCGACCATGTAGCTCATCACCACCAGTGTGTGAATGCCTCAGAAAAGAGGTTCTTATATGTTTTCAATGACCCGTGTAACGATCATCCTATCAGCTGGATCTCTACAGCTCTTCTGGTTTCTGGATCATAACCATTTAGCTGCCAGGCAGCATAGCAGAAAAGCATGCTGCACATTTGTTGATTACATATGGAAGTTGGTCTATATGCAATGATTAAAATGGCCTCTCGTGTCTATGAAACACATCCTGACATGCTTTGTAACCCCGGCATTCCACATAAGCATCATGTAATGTAACAGGCGCCTTTTTTCTCACTAGCTCCCTTCCCAGCAGAACTGTTGAGTATTCCACGCTGCTGGTCCTGTGAGGTCACACAGTCAACAGAGAACTGAAGGACTATGTGTGATTTCAGCAGTTCACACGATAGGATAAAACAACAGCATAAAGGTCTGTGGTTCATTTCCTGTTATGTTTACCTCGGTCACAGAGCTTTCACAGGTAATGATGTACTTCTTTTTACAAGTTAAGCAGCTGGAACTCTGCAGGTGACTTTTACTTTAGATGTTTCCGGATGTTCTACACTGCTTTTGTGATTGACTTCTTGCCTGGTTTGATCTGAACGGCTGAGCTTCTGGAAGCGTAGCGCGTAAAAAATAAACTAGGCATGCTTCTGGAACAACTCTAAAACATAACGCTGCACAGCTGATGGAGACACACCCACCCACTATCATGGCGGCTAACTGCTGAGTACTACATTTAGCGGACATTACGTGGTGCTTACGCGTCCGGTGGAAAGGCAGGGCTGCCTAGTGGAACACTGTTAGCTCTGGGAAGTTCCTGAACTAGCTCAGATCCCATCTGGGCCCTTTTTGCATGTTTTCCCTTTTTTAAACCCTCCCACTGTCTTCATGGGTGACCCCGCGAGGAAAGATGACCATTGAGCAGGATTGATGGTTTATCCCTTGAGGTCCACGTGGCAGGGCTGAGGTGGTGCTCACACATGAAGACAGTGGGAGAGTTAACGATCAGTTTGGTCAATTGTTAAAAAACATTTGAATCAACTCTTTCATGACGTTATTTATTTGATTAAAAAACATAAAAATTGCGTGACTAGCTCTTTGTCTCTGCTTATTTTCTTTTAAAATTTAGACTTAAACATGCAGTCTGTGGTTGAGCTCACCTTGGTACCTGAGGGCGGCGCCGGTGGATGTGCCTGCAGAGTCAGTAGTCAGCTCGATGAAGAGATGCCTGGATGTGCTGAGCAGACCCTCAATTGGCAGATATTCCACCTCATAGGAGTCAAACAAGACAGCTGCATCGATGTTGTCTCCATTCTTGATCAGCAGGCTGGAATACAGGATGGGATTACAGGTGGAATTTAATCGGGAAATAAGCTTACTTTTACTCATTATTCAGATATTTTTAGTGTTTCTCAGTCCGACCATATCCGCCACACAGAATGTCCTTTCAGTTTCCTCAGATCTGTAGGTCTACATTTGAAGCAGGACTGGCGATTAAGAGCAGCTCTTCTTAGAGGGGAAAATGTGGTTCTTCTTCTCAGAGTTTCTAATGAGAGCCCCCGTGTGGCTGAAAGGACAGCCAGCTGTCCCCCCACAGAGGTCCCAGAAACACATCCTCATGGGACAATACAGAGGCTGTGAAGCTTGAGAGGCCTGAGTGAACAGAAGCAAAGGCTGTGCACACAGAACACGGAAGGTGATACATCATTGTTAACGCAACATGGTCAATAAAACAGACGTGTGTTGTCTCTGAGGTGAAATACAAGCCACTAATGCCAGACTGGAAGGCTTCAAATTCTTTCCAGTTCTGATTTTTGTCCAAGTGACAAAAGATAAAGGGAACCTTTAAAACGGTTTCTGAAACGTATCATCATCTAAGTAAAACATCTTATGATGTCACCGTAGTGATGTCAGCAGCATAAAACACCTGTACATGAATCAAACTCAGGCCCTGTCCACACGTAGCCGGGGATCTGCCAAAACGTAGATATTTTTCTACGTTTTGGCCTGTCATCCACACGAAAACAGAGTTTTTTCACACGAAAACGGATCTTTTTACAAACTCCGGCCAAAGTGAAGATCTGCGTTTTCTCCGTTTTGGGTGTCTGCGTGTGGACAGACAAAACCGGAGTTTTAAGGTCCGCAACGTCACTTTCCGCGACAAAAAAATGCTGACATCACGTGTGCAACCTGTGTTTACACTAGCCGACATCATGGATGCCCTCAGAGCTGCGCTCGCTTTATCAATTGTCCAAACGCTTTCTGCTTGTTTGTTTTTGCAAGCGGAATTACTGCTCCTTGCGGAAGACCACAGACGAAGGACGAGGTTAAGAACGGGGGAAGTACTGCCGCCTACAGGTCTGGCATGTCCTTAACAACGTATTTATCCGGGTACGTGTGGTCAGAGTTTGTTTTTAAAACGCGGTGGTGTGGATGCAAGTTTTTGGAGGGGCGGATATTCGTTTTTAAAAAACCCGGCTACGTGTGGACTAGGCCTCAATCTCCCATGTAAGGGAGTTCTCAGGCCGGGGTCACACAGCAGGATTTTAAAATAGTTGGACGTTGGACAGGAGACAGAATGAGTGTGTAGTGTGATTAATGATTGGCATTATCACTACATATTAATATATATATAACACACTTCGTATTCACTCAGACAAAGTCAAGTATATAGTTTATAAAATGAATTTAATTATTTTCCTAAACTAATAATTTATACATGACAAGACATGAATAATGAGATGTGATGTGATCGATATGGAGTGAGTTAATGTGATGGGTGAAATGTTGTAATGGACGCTAGATGTTGCAGCAATCGTTCGTTGTATCTGACAGAAACTGTGAAGTGCGGGCGTAAAAGAGTTTGTTGTTTGGGTCTTAACTAGAGAGTTGGTTATTGATAAAAGCCATCAGATGCAATCTGTCTATGCACCCTTTGTGTGAAAGTTCTCGTTCGATCCGGGGTGTCGATGGTCACTGCCGGTGAAGTGAGCGTCTGATGTCAGGAGCCAGTAGACCGCTCCGATAAGACCCGTCCAGTCTGAGATCCCTCGAGCTGAAGGCAGGAAGCTGGGATGCTTATTTGCTCTAAAGAGAGCCGGTTGTCTGGTATCAGCCGCAGCTTTGACAGGAGGTCAGAGGAGTTTGATCCAAAAGAGGCTTCTTTCCTGATTTGGCTGAATCGGGAGTCAGCTGGAAACTGAATTAATCGGAAAGTAATTTTTGTTTTAATAAACCACGATGTCATGAGTTCTGAATCAGGATCTGACAGGTTTTTGAGTCTTTACCAACAGAAAGCCACGCCTTCTTCAGGTACAAAAGTTTTTACACTTTGTGAATGAGAATGTTCAAAACTCTTATTTGAGGTGAATATTAACCTTAAAGAGTATCTTATCGTAATGTGTGTGAGTGTAAACAATGATTACTTTTGTTGAATCAAACACGTACTGATTTGTGAATGAAATGGATCTTTGTAAGAACAATATTCATTTTAAGTTCATTGCTTTAAGCACAGATTATTCAAACACTGATTATTGATGTCCTGTTCTGTGTCCCTGTGGTCCCCAGCCCCCTCCAGGTTCCCCTCAGGAGTCCCCTAGTGTTCTGTGTCCCTGTGGTCCCCAGCCCCCTCCAGGTTCCCCTCAGGAGTCCCCTAGTGTTCTGTGTCCCTGTGGTCCCCAGCCCCCTCCAGGTTCCCCTCAGGAGTCCCCTAGTGTTCTGTGTCCCTGTGGTCCCCAGCCCCCTCCAGGTTCCCCTCAGGAGTCCCCTAGTGTTCTGTGTCCCTGTGGTCCCCAGCCCCCTCCAGGTTCCCCTCAGGAGTCCCCTAGTGTTCTGTGTCCCTGTGGTCCCCAGCCCCCTCCAGGTTCCCCTCAGGAGTCCCCTAGTGTTCTGTGTCCCTGTGGTCCCCAGCCCCCTCCAGGTTCCCCTCAGGAGTCCCCTAGTGTTCTGTGTCCCTGTGGTCCCCAGCCCCCTCCAGGTTCCCCTCAGGAGTCCCCTAGTGTTCTGTGTCCCTGTGGTCCCCAGCCCCCTCCAGGTTCCCCTCAGGAGTCCCCTAGTGTTCTGTGTCCCTGTGGTCCCCAGCCCCCTCCAGGTTCCCCTCAGGAGTCCCCTAGTGTTCTGTGTCCCTGTGGTCCCCAGCCCCCTCCAGGTTCCCCTCAGGAGTCCCCTAGTGTTCTGTGTCCCTGTGGTCCCCAGCCCCCTCCAGGTTCCCCTCATGTTCTCCTAGTCTCTCCTCTGGAGTTTTCTATAGGTTCAGGTTTTCATTTTATTAGTCTCCCTCACCACTCAGGCCATTAGTCATTTATCTTTGGTTTCTCCTGCGCCCTTAGTCTTTTTAATTTATTTACGTAGTGTCTCATAGGTTATGTGTTATCCCCTCCTCTGCTCGGTCTTCCATTCCCATGTAGTTACCAGGTTCTCCTCAGCCCTCTCTAGCCTTCCCTCTGGTGTCCTCCTAATCACTCCCTGCTAGTCCCCACTTGATTTTATATTAGTTCTCATCCCTCCAGTTATTAGTTGTTTATATTTGCCCTCAGTCTTTAAGTTTAGTTATCTGTGTTTTATAGGTTTATCTGCCCTCCTGCTTGTTTATTTCCACCATTTAGATTATTGTACGCACCTGCCTTCCCTCCAGCTCTCACTGCTCACACCTGTCACCTGTTCCCCAGATCACCTCCCTCTGTGTTTAAAAGCCCTGTGTTGTCCTTCAGTGGTTGTCGGTCCATTATGTCAGCGTTGTTATGTCCCTCCCTACTCGTCTCTAGGTCTCATCTCATTAAGTGAGCTTTTGGTTTGTTGCCTTAGTTTAGTTATTAGCAGAGGTGGAAAGTAACGAATTACATTTACTTGCGCTACTGTAATTGAGTAGATTTTTTGCGCATTTATACTTTGAAGTAGTTTTTAAAATCTGTAATTTTACTTTGACTTAAGTATTGTTTTTTGCAAGTATTGTATTTCGCTACATTTTTAATCTTATCCGATACCGAGTAAAAAAAACAACATTGCAAAATACTGTCGGCTCGGTTCGCACTGGATTCAGACACAACCACAGAGAAGAGAGACGAGAGTATAAACATATACACATGTAGAAGCGTCTTAACGCACTCGAGAGTGATCCAGCACTTAATGAAGTGTCTATTGGGCCATTCCCATCTGTACCGGGTCGGCCCGGGCCGGGTAGCCCCAGTCAGCCCCAGCCTGGCCCGGTTGATTCCACACATCCTTGCCTTAAGCCCATGTGGCCTGATTCTACCCACCATTAATGGAAGGTGTGAATTTGCTGTCAGCAGTGGGTGTGTTGGCCCTGGTCGGCCTGAAGCAGACCCCCTCGAGAAGAGGGCTGAGAATGAGCCTTGGTTGGCCCGGAACAATACCAGGCCACCCGGATATGTAAACAACCTACGCTACCCGGCCCGGGCCGACCCGGTACAGATGGGAATGGCCCATTTGTATATATATGTCTATACTGTAAGACCCAACCACGGAAGTGCTGCGGACGCTGAAGGCGCGCACCAGAAGAGCTGAGTGCTTAAGTTACGAGAGTGTTACGGGGTACGAAGGAAAGGATGAGAAACACTAACTGACTATTCGGATGACTGGAGGATCACCTAAGAAGATCAAAGCTTGTGAGAAGGAATGAAGGGATGTCTGAGGGGTCAACAGGTGAGCTGAACTTCTTAGTGTGAAGCATGTGTTCAGTGACCTTACAGTGCAATGAATGGTGGGTAGGAGAAGAAAATAGGCGCTAATGGTACGAGAAAGATAGCCTGGCCTGCCAGACTCCTCCTGTTTAATTCACGTCATACACGGCGATGCTCAATTTCTCATAAACAGCATAGACAGCGGCGGAGTTCGCTGCGGCTCTTTCCTCTGTTCTAAATGACTCAGATGTCTTTAAAACCACAAGTAGAAGTGCTAAAAGCATTTCTTCTAAAAAATAAAAGATGTTTGCGCCATTGCCAGGCGCTTGTTTTTTTTTACTACAACTAGAAATCTACCGCGTCGTGTGGTACAGTCGCGATTTCCTTCTTTTTTCTGATTGGTCATTTTTGAGCTTCCTAGTCCCGCCCCTCAAGTGATCTTCCAGCTAAAAGAAAAACTCTGCAGACTGGAGACTGTCTCCAAGATGTGTCAGCCACTCTTCAGAGCCATTCAGGATGGGGTCATTCAGGGAAAGTCATGGGCTTGTGACTATAACCTAATTTATGTTACTAGTTTGCAGTGTAACTGCCTTTGTACTTCAATATGCATATTTGTTCATTTAACAATAAAACAATTGTCTTTTTTTAACTATTCAGAAGAGCCTGTCCTTGCAGTCAAAAAAGTAACTAAGTAACTTTTACTCTGACTACATTTGAAATAAGCTACTTTTTACTTTTACTTGAGTACATTTTGAGGCAGGTAATTTTACTTGCAAAAACTACACGTGAACCGATTCCACAAGCATCCTCCGGTCAGACGGGAAGTCTCAAGAAACATCTGGAGATCAACTGTGACTTCAAATTAAACAACTTAGTGGAGGAGCGAGCTCCCCTCACCTTGCTTTCTGATTGGCTACACGTCACATTCTACAGGTTTGTCCTTGAAATCGCACCAGAACAATCCAACACATATAATAGCCCAAACTGGGTAGTTCTGACATCCTCACAAGCAGACCAAAGGCTCTGAGCTCCTAATGTACACTGTGTTAAATCCCCAGAGGCTGATGCAGTCCTATGATCCAGACCTAAAAGAAGAGGCTGCCCTCATTAAGTGGAACAATCTGTCTCCTCACCAGGTCTGGAAAGAAGCATGAAGAACTTGAAGATGCTGTGAAAACCTACAGTGTGTTTGCTTTTACAACCATTTAGTTACTTCCATTGCTGATGGTGTCACAGTTTGTGTTTCTAAAAACAGTTTTGTGTTTGCTCTTCATCATTTTGATGTTATTTGTCCACTTTCCCAAATCCTGATCTAAAAACACAAACACGCTGCACCCCATCCCACTAATGAAGAATGCTGGAAGCTGTCTGGTGACATCAGCATCATCAGTACCAAACACGTTCACTCCCAAAGCTCACCGGTCATCGTCCTCCGCTAGAGCCACCTTCTCAAAGTGGACGTGCAGCTTGTGACCCTGGGGGGCCTCCAACACCCAGTGGCAGGTCAGGTTGTTGCTGTAGTTGTTTGGAAAACCTGGAGAGACGATCTGGCCAGCTCTGACGTTCATGATGAAACCGCCACAAGTAGCTGAGGGAGGAGGAGACAAATACGCCGTTCATCTCTCCTCACCAATAAAACCTAAGTACACAGCCATAAGATTACGAGCAGCGAACGGTATGGAGTATTTGTTTCCACGGGCAGATGAGATTTATAAAACAACAGGTGAACGTTCTGTCCTTTGAGAGGATGAGTTAGAAGCACTACCAGCCCAAATGGCTGAACAGCAGCAGTCTGAAGGATTTCTATATGGTGACAGGGTCACCAGCAGGCAGGGTTCATGTGAAGACCAAGGCTGCATCAGTGTGCCAGAATAAATCAAAGCTATTGTAAATTAAATTACTAAGAGACAAAGTAAAGCTGCCGGTTAGTCATGGTGCTTGTGTCAGCCCAGTTCCACCACAATAG
>SSNQ01000482.1:62450-76839 GCA_006942095.1 Nothobranchius kuhntae | reverse complement strand
ATCCGATACTGAGTAAAAAAAACAACATTGCAAAATACTGTCGGCTCGGTTCGCACTGGATTCAGACACAACCACAGAGAAGAGACGAGAGTATAAACATATACACATGTAGAAGCGTCTTAACGCACTCGAGAGTGATCCAGCACTTAATGAAGTGTCTATTGGGCCATTCCCATCTGTACCGGGTCGGCCCGGGCCGGGTAGCCCCAGTCGGCCCCAGCCTGGCCCGGTTGATTCCACACATCCTTGTCTTAAGCCCATGTGGGCTGATTCTACCCACCAATCAGAGGCTTGCTCTAATGGAAGGTGTGAATTTGCTGTCAGCAGTGGGTGTGTTGGCCCTGGTCGGCCTGAAGCAGACCCCCTCGAGAAGAGGGCTGAGAATGAGCCTTGGTTGGCCCGGAAAAATACCAGGCCACCCAGATATGTAAACAACCTACGCTACCCGGCCCGGGCCGACCCGGTTCAGATGGGAATGGCCCATTTGTATATAGATGTCTATACTGGTAAGACCCAAACACGGAAGTGCTGGACGCTGAAGGCGCGCACCAGAAGAGCTGAGTGCTTAAGTTACGAGAGTGTTACGGGGTACGAAGGAAAGGATGAGAAACACCAACTAACTACTCGGATGACTGGAGGATCACCTAAGATCAAAGCTTGTGAGAAGGAATGAAGGGATGTCTGAGCGGTCAACAGGTGAGTTGAACTTCTTAGTGTGAAGCATGTGTTCAGTGACCTTACAGTGCAATGAATGATGGGTAGGAGAAGAAAATAGGCGCTAATGGTACGAGAAAGATAGCCTGGCCTGCCAAACTCCTCCTGTTTAATTCACATCATACACGGCGATGCTCAATTTCTCATAAACAACGAAGACAGCGGCGGAGTTCGCTGCGGCTCTTTCCTCTGTTCTAAATGACACAGATGTCTTTAAAACCACGAGTAGAAGTGCTGAAAGCATTTCTTCTAAAAAATAAAAGATGTTTGCACCGTTGCCAGGCGCGTTTTTTTTTTTGTTTTTTACTACAACTAGAAATTACCGTGTCGTGTGGTCAGTGTTGGGCAAGTTACTTCAAAACTGTAATGCATTATTTATTACTTGTTACCCTCATTTTAAAGTAATTCATTACATTACAATATTACTGATTTTAAAATGTAAGGCATTACACTACTTTTGCATTACTTGAAGTTACTTTCACCAAAACAACTTCAATATGAATCTGGTCATGTGACGCTCATGACATATATGTGGAAGGTGATGTGGTGTCTGAGCTAGGGTTGCTGTTAAAAACAGTCAGATATAATAACAGTGCTTTAAAATGATTGTTGTTGCTTTCATTTAATAAACAATCTGTACTCTCAGCACGCTGCCATCTTATATTAACTGAGCAGGGAGTGAGGTGGTGGGGGCTCCAAGCCTATACATTTGCCTTGGTCCCCAAATGCCTTGATACGGCCCTGGATGTGAGACTGACTTCTGGGGTGATCTGATTCTATCACATGTATAAATATTAAATGCTTATGTATATTATTGCTTTTCACTGGTAAAAATGTGTATTGGGGATAAATCTACCTACTTTTTTCTTTTCAAGCACTTTGTTTTGTTTTCTTGATTTTATGTGAATAATTTCCGGCCCTTTCTCTCTCTAACCTTCCTGCATGCTGCATGTTTTCTCCGTCTTCCAGAAAAACTGTTTCCTAGATTTCCTACTTTCTAACTAGTCAGCCAACGGGATCTACCGAACGCAAAAAAATAAATAAATAAAAAAGCTTTGCGCTGCGCTCCAGCAGCAATGAGCTGAAATCACCGGGGCACAGATTATGAACTCAGCTGAAAAGTACATGAAGTACCAGAGAATATGGGCGGATATAAACGATCACAAACGAATTACTTTGTTTTGGTGGAGCGGTTTTGTGAATATAACAGCGGCCGCGTGCAGGACGCAGCTGGAGTATTTGAGCCGTTACCACTGCGTCCTCTCTGCTCATAGAATGCCCTCAAAGCTGAGTCCATAAATGACGTCATATATGTGGATACTGGATCTTTTTTCAGGCTTCCCACAATTTGAATTTTTAGGAAACCCGCATCTTGATTCTGGGTTTAAAAATGTGTTGTAATTACCGCGTTACTGACAATTGTACCGAGTAAATAATACCATTGTCTTTCCCTGTAATGCCTTACATTACCACATTACAGCAAAAAGCAATGCATTACAGTAATTAATTACTTTTGTACCGCGTTACTCCCAACACTGCGTGTGGTACAGTCGGGATTTCCTTCTTTTTTCTGATTGGTCATTTTTGAGCTTCCTAGTCCCGCCCCTCAAGTGATCTTCCAGCTAAAAGAAAAACTCAGCAGACTGGAGACTGTCTCCAAGATGTGTCTGCCGCTCTTCAGAGCCATTCAGGATGGTGTCATTCAGGGAAAGTCATGGGCTTGTGACTATATGTTACTAGTTTGCAGTGTAACTGCCTTTGTATGTCAATATGCAAATTTGTTCATTTAATAATAAAACAATTGTCTTTTTTTAACTATTCAGAAGAGCCCATCCTTGCGCAGTCAAAAAAGTAACTAAGTAACTTTTACTCTGACTACATTTGAAATAAGCTACTTTTTACTTTTACTTGAGTACATTTTGAGGCAGGTAATTTTACTTGTAATTGAGTAAAATTTCATGAAAGTAATTATACTTGTACTTAAGTACAACATTTTAGTACTCTTCCCACCTCTGGTTATTAGGTTTTGGCCTCCACCCCTTTGGATTTTTGGTTGTCTTCCTAAATAGAGGATTTTACTTTTTTTCAACCGCTCCTGCTTTTGTGTCCTGGATTTCTGCATTTTAGGTCCACACCTCCTGCTCTCATCGTGACAATTTAAGCTTAGGAGATGTAAAAGTCCCGTAGGCTTGAGTAGATAGTGAGGAATGCAGCAGCCAGGCTTTTACGCAGAGAGTGCAGGACCTTGGGACAGAATATTTATGTCTGCTTTGAGAAACAATAAGTGTTGCCATGAAAGGTGCATGAAAAGTTATGTTGTGTCAATTAGATGGTGAAAATTGTATGTAACAACTGGGGATAAAAAACATATACACTGAAAAAAGAATCTATTAAAGTTTAACCAATAATATTAGTCCATTTTTATTTAAGTACAATTTAACCACAACTTTAAGTAAAACTTACCCAAAATACACATCTAAAAATAGTTTAATTAATTTACTTGTAAATGAATAAATTAAAGATTAACAAATTTATTTACATGTTTTTGATTAAATTAATTAGTTAAAGTCAAATTATCTTTCACCTGGCAGTGCTGGGATCAATCCTGCTTACAGAACCACCTGTTCTACCTTCTGATACTGCTGTACAAGTCAATAGGTGTAAAAATAAGAATGTATTCAGCCAAAAGTAATACAAATCTAGCATATTTTGGTTTTACTAAAGTTGAACGGAACTTGAATTCTTCGCTCTCATCCGCCAACCATGAGAGCGGCAGTGTGTGTGTGTGTGTGTGTGTGTGTGTGTGTGTGTGTGTGTGTGTGTGTGTGTGTGTGTGTACCGTTTCGCCTCCGTAAGCTTGTCGCCTGCACGTCCCATTGGCCGGTTCCGTTAAAACCCAGTTCTGTTAGAACTTATGAGACAGTGCATCTATCAGGGTTCTGTGGGGATGTCGGCGAGTATAATTGTACTAGATCCTGGATTGGACTCCCTAAGTTAGAATCGTATCTTTTATTTCAAAGGTGAAATGACTTGCACGAATAGTATCCCCAGAGTAGTCCACTTCTTTTAAACTCGTTACCTTTTGGTTAAGATACTAGAGAGAAGTCTGTAGGAAGGCCAATCCTCTCAGCAATGGTTTGGATTATCTGGATTAATTGCGCCTCTAACAGCTTATGTGGGAGGTTGGTAACTATAAAATGATTTATGTTAGTTGATCAGGCTAACATAAATTTATCACTTTATTTAATTAATCCAACCCTCCAGCTGATAGAGACATTTTCAACCTGCAATCAGAGCCAAAAATAACCTCTAATATTTTGGTTTTATCGCCCTTAAGACAACTCGTTACTCGCAGGTGGGGGGAGGGGGGGGGGGGAGTTAAACTCCCCTTATCTTAAGGTTTCTTTATATTATTTTATTATAAACTGTAAAGTAAGTCCTGATAATTCAGAGACCTATGATCGATATGCTTACCTCTGTGCAATTATGGTCAGGGCTCCAAACGTGAAGCTTTAGAGAAAACCTGAAAGAATCAGGATTATGTTTCTTTTCCAAAAAAGTTTATTACAAAATAGAAAAATACAAAAATGAGTAAATATATAAAAACAACTGCTATCCCCCAAGGAGGAATTAGTTCAAAATGATTAAATAAGAGAGTTAGTTTACACCAGCTCCTGTCTTCTGAGAATCTCCCCAAAACTCTTACCCCCAAATTCCCCTACCTCCGCTCCGCTCCGACACGAACGCCGGAGCAAAATCGGTCCTGTTGTAGTCAATCAGAGCTATTCCACTACTGCGGCCGTGCTCCGGCAGTGCGGCGCCGTGCGCCGCCCTCTGTTCCGGCGTCCGGCAAAAATAGAATCGATCCTATTTTCGCCGGACGCCGGAACACCTCCGCAGTAAATGGACAGAAATCACAACAGCCCAACAGGAAAAGGAGCAAGCACAATTTCCGTTTTTCACAATAATCGATAAACAAAAGGCGTTTTTTGTTTCATATGCACAGGTTTAACAACTTTTAACAACTATCAATGGCGGCTGAAGTTTAAATGCACAAAAGTAAGCCATAAATACAGTTTCCACTATCAAAGTAGTCACCCTGTGTTGATCCAAACACTGCTGATCTCTCAACACAAATGATGGGCAGACTAAACAGTTCATTTCGATGCTTCTCCCACACAACGGGTGTTTGGATCTAACTTCCGCGTTTATTGCTCGGACTGTATCGCAAGATCTGGAAAATCCCGCGCATGCTTGTTTGCCCACCTCAGGTCTCCGCACCGGAGCGGAGCCGTTGTAGAGCGGGTACCAGTAAAAATTGAGTTCGGAAGCGAGCGGCTGCGGAAGGCGGGGGCGGACCCGGAGCGGACCGGAGGTAGTGGAATTTGGGGGTTACAAGCACTCTGCTTCTCTCCAAAAAACTGCCTGTCATCCCCCATCCAGCAGGACGGGGGACGACCCCTCCAAATCTGCTCTGTCTCTTCTTGTCGTCTGCCCCAGCTCTCTTCTAGCTGCTGTTCAGAGCTGTTCTTATATACCCTTCCTGGGCCAGCTTAAGGTCATGGGGTCATTTACCAGATACACACTTTGTAGCTCAACACAAAACATTTGGTGTCATTTTCACTACATGCAGCATTCTTCTTAACACAGGTCATTACATCATCTTTTGCAGCATTCTTCAGTTTCTCTCCAATGTGTCTGAGAGGGCTTCTGGATCTGATGGGCTTGTCTTCACTCTGTTCTCCTCCAATCCCATCTTTCCAAGCCAGGGGTGGATCCAGGGGTGGGGCCAGCCAACCTGACCTTTCGCCCAGTTCTGTCCTCTTGTCCCTGTGACCCTTGTGTGACCCTTGTATCTGACCACAGTTTTTTGACCTGCAGCCCAGCTCCTGTCTTCTGGCTGATTTTGCTCGCACAAGCCAGTCCAGTGTGGCTCACCTTTTGACCCCGTACTTGCCACTGTCTTTGGCATGTGGGGACTGGCAACAAGCTTACCATGAAGGTGGTGGTGGGGTGATTCTTTAGCATATTGGAAGTGCGACGTGAGAGAGTGTAAAGAGGGTCCAATGCATGTGTCTCACGCTCAAACATTGGGCTGCACGAGACTGTACACAGATACTCTGGCCAACAGGTACAATTGTTCAATTTGTTAATTAAATAAATTTGGTAATCCAGCAGTGCTGAACAAATATTTTTGGGTAAGTTTGACCCCGGCTTCCACGGGAGCCGTCAGCAGCACGTTACTGCAGCAGCACGTCTTGCTCGCGTAAACTGCTGCTTGGAGACGCGAAGCAGCAGGGGAGCAGCTGTCACCGACCGAGCACGAAGTCACACGAGTGACTTCGTCAGTAAACACAACAACAAGCAGGAGAAAACTACAACATGGTTTGTGTTTTATGTTCTGTCCGTTTTATAATCGCCAATACGGACCTGAAAAACAAAGGAGACCGCTAGCTAGGTGATAACTTCCCACGGGGACGCACAGTTAGTAACGTTTTTTTAAAAGTAAAGCAACCGGAAGGCAGTACGTTCTTTATTCTGAAAATCTCGGGAGCTTCTCTCCATTTCCGCGTCCGATTTCCTGTCTTTCCTTCCCCAAAAATGTCGAACTTGACCCGTTTCAGAGGCGTCGCGCGTAGAAAATAGAACCGGCACGTAAAGGCCGCGACATGCTGCTCCTGAGACGCGGCCGACTCGCGCTGCTGATGGCTCCGGTGGGAAGAAGGGGTGACTCATTATAATTGGGTTCTATTTGTTAATTAGATAAAATAAGTGGAATTAACTCATTTTTATTTACTTCTTTCTTTAACTAATTTATTTAGTCACATTTTAGATAATTTGATTGGGTAATTTTTAATGTTGTTAAGTGTGACGTGGTGCTTAAAATTTTTTTCTGGTTAAGTTCTAATCCTTACAGCTGGGTTCTGTTGGTGAATTAAATATAAAAGGTATTTGGGTTAGAACTAGCTCATTGTGCTGAACTAGCTTTTGGGTTAAGTTCTAATCATTACAATTAGGTTCTATTTTTACATTAAATAAAATAGGTTTTCCGGTTGGAATTAAACAATTTAGTCTTTAACTAATACGTTTAGCTACATTTTAAATGTTGTTATTTGGTGATATGTAGCATTCCCAAAAAATCTCTTTTTTCAGTGTATCAGTTTTGGTCCTACGGTGTGCGGCAACCCAGCAAAAACTACACGTGAACCGGTTCCACAAGCATTCTCCGGTCAGACGGGAAGTCTCAAGAAACATCTGGAAATCAACCGTGACTTCAAATTAAACAACTTAGTGGAGGAGCGAGCTTCCCTCACCTTGCTTTCTGATTGGCTACACGTCACATTCTACAGGTTTGTCCTTGAAATCGCACCAGAACAATCCAACACATATAATAGCTCCAAACTGGGTAGTTCTGACATCCTCACAAGCAGACCAAAGGTTCTGAGCTCCTAATGTACACTGTGTTAAATCCCCAGAGGCTGATGCAGTCCTATGATCCAGACCTAAAAGAAGAGGCTGCCCTTATTAAGTGGAACAATCTGTCTCCTCACCAGGTCTGGAAAGAAGCATGAAGAACTTGAAGATGCTGTGAAAACCTACAGTGTGTTTGCTTTTACAACCATTTAGTTACTTCCATTGCTGATGGTGTCACAGTTTGTGTTTCTAAAAACAGTTTTGTGTTTTGCTCTTCATCATTTTGATGTTATTTGTCCACTTTCCCAAATCCTGATCTAAAAACACAAACACGCTGCACCCCATCCCACTAATGAAGAATGCTGGAAGCTGTCTGGTGACATCAGCATCATCAGTACCAAACACGTTCACTCCCAAAGCTCACCGGTCATCGTCCTCCGCTAGAGCCACCTTCTCAAAGTGGACGTGCAGCTTGTGACCCTGGGGGGCCTCCAACACCCAGTGGCAGGTCAGGTTGTTGCTGTAGTTGTTTGGAAAACCTGGAGAGACGATCTGGCCAGCTCTGACGTTCATGATGAAACCCCCACAAGTAGCTGAGGGAGGAGGAGACAAATACGCCGTTCATCTCTCCTCACCAATAAAACCTAAGTACACAGCCATAAGATTACGAGCAGCGAACGGTATGGAGTATTTGTTTCCACGGGCAGATGAGATTTATAAAACAACAGGTGAACGTTCTGTCCTTTGAGAGGATGAGTTAGAAGCACTACCAGCCCAAATGGCTGAACAGCAGCAGTCTGAAGGATTTCTATATGGTGACAGGGTCACCAGCAGGCAGGGTTCATGTGAAGACCAAGGCTGCATCAGTGTGCCAGAATAAATCAAAGCTATTGTAAATTAAATTACTAAGAGACAAAGTAAAGCTGCCGGTTAGTCATGGTGCTTGTGTCAGCCCAGTTCCACCACAATAGACATGTGGGCATTGGAACGAGGCCAAGGTGGCCTGGCTCGATGAATCCCGTTTTCATTTACATAATGTGGTCTTTAGGAGTCCTTCATGGAACATTTCAGATGCACCATGGGAAGAGCTGGAAAATCTTCAGTCCTGTGTTAATGTCTGATTCCTGACTAAACTCTGGTGCAGACCGGTGTCCCCTAATGACAGAAACCTTGTTTGTCATGTGACTAACGCTGCAAACCAGAAAAAAATGGTTCAAAATGGTCAAAAACATACAAGGATGTGTCAGATGTTCAAACTTGTTTGGAGGAATAAAATTATATCCAAGTGGAGAGCTGAGCTAGTGGTAGTCTGGGAGCAGCCGTAGATGTTCTGAACTGCTCTGGTCTCCTAACTGTGTGGTGAAATAAGTATTGTAATGAAAGCATGCAGAAGTGTATCAGGCTCATGAACAAGGTCTACATGAGCTCACCTAGACAGTGCGGTTCCTTGCCACTCCAGTAGGGGGTGCTAGCATTGCGACATGTTAATACACTTGGGCCTTGCAGCCTGTATCCATTCCAACAGGAGAAGAAAGCCTCCCCTCCAGAGTGGAGACTGCTCACTGAGACGTCACCGTGGACAAGCTGCCGGGGGAAGACACAGCTCAAGACGAAGGCTGCACAAACAAACAAACAAACAAAGAAACAAAGAAAAGAAAGCAACAATCCCAAAGTCAGAGATGACAGACACAGAGACCGGAACAGAAGAGAAGTGGGGTTGTCTGTAGGAAGTTATATTTCCTGTGCAAAAGAACGTTTGACAGAGATGAAGGCAGTGTGGAGCTGCAACGAGCCGATGCAAACATTTGTACTGAATACGAGTTTAGCTAGTCCTCACTCGGTGCAGCCGGTTTTTATTCTGTCACCGCGCCACGACACAGTCCCAGAAGCCGATAAAAGCTCGTGCAGAGAAGTCTCCCATCTGAACCGTGCTGTCACATTTTAAAATGATGCCAAAAGCTGAAGTTTCTAAGTCAGGGAAGCCAGAAAAAACACGAAACATGTATTTATTTATTTATTTTAGCTTTTTGAAGTGAATTTCTGCAAATCTGCAGGTGTGTATATTCTTTTTCTATTTTCTTTCAAAGGAAGGGTGGATATTCAGCCCTGATAGTGCGCTGAATTATACCCCTGTCCCACAACACCTGGAGTCACCTTTCGAGCAACAATTCTGTGGTTCAAATCCCAACCAGAGCAACCTCCGACGCGGTCTGTATGTAAGGATCAGGAAATGTACAGCTTACATGCCACGTCGGCTCAGACGTCACCCGGATTAACAGGATCTGTGTCAGGTGTCGGAGGACATTCTGATGAGAAGTGAGCTACTGGAGCAAAACCTTCAAGCTCCAGATCAGAGAACCTCATCCCGATGAAGGAACCGGCGTAAGAGCTTTGGAAACATCAGAACAGATTTCGTTTTTTTGTTCCTAACTGTACTCATGTTTATTCCAGATAAATAAGGTTATTCAATCACAAACGTCCGAACAATCGCCACCATAATAGGTCCAATGACCCATGATGCGTTTAGGAGTGAAGGGTTGCAGATCTAAACTGATCCCCTCAAAGTTTTCGGAGAGATCGTTCATCCTGACGCTGTTTAGTCAGAGGTCTGATGGGTTCACGGATGAATTCTGATGCTGTTTCTCTGGTCTGATGTCTGACGATGCTTCCCTGAGACCTGGGAATGTCCTGCAACATACACCGTGATGAGCTTCTTCAGTGGAGAGGCTGAGCTCAGGATGAAATCATCCTGAGGAAGTCCAGAGTAGAGCTCCACTTCATCTAAATTAGTTTGATCCCCTTACTTTGGAGGGTTTGCATGTCCTCTGGGAGGAGATCCTGGGGCAGACCAATAACTCTCTGAAGGGATTAAATATCCTCTCCAGCCTAGAAACCACCAAAGACCCCCGAGGGGTTTCTGGAGTGTCACAGAGAAGTTGGAGAAAGTGAACAGATGGATGGACTCATGTTTAGTTGATTTCTGGACTTTAGTCAAACCTAAAGCTACATTTAGCCAAAGACCAAAGTCTTTCTCCATGTAACTGCTCTAGTTTTATCATATCAGTAGCTCTGCTATCGATTCTGTCTGCTGGGGACAGCGAGGTGCCCAAGCACGGATATATATGTATAGGGGGATTAAACAGGTTATTACATGGCAGCATCTGACCTCAGCTGCTTCCTGTACTCTGGTCAATGGTGTCTCACACAAATAAAGATAAGAGGAGCAGTTTTATAGCATTCCTCATTAGAGCGGGCTTGCAGGTGTCAGGTGATTTAGCCGCAGCTGGAGCTGGTCCTATCCATCACTGAGCTAGTCATCAGGTATAGCTGTTAACATCCAGGGCAACCAAAAGCTATAAAACAGACCAAAACAAGATAAAGGAGCCTTCACTGGAGAACACAACATCATGGTGGAGCTTTTAAAATGGGACATTTATTTGAAGGATGCGTCATCTTGTTTTCGAGGGGGTTCAACAATGTAGACAACAGAGTGACAGTATAGACAACACATAACAACACTTAACATTTACAACAACATTCATACAGCTCACCATACTATCTCCTTAAAATCAATCCTTCTAATGCTAGGAGACAGTGTAGATCCACAGTTACGAAACATGCAGTATGATGATGTTAAGCGACAGGAGTCGGTGTGGTCAAAAGCAAGAACATGTTATTTGCAAATGATCATACCATAATGTAATAAAACAGATTTAAGTCATACTTAGCAAAGAATTCATATTTTTCAATCATTTTCTTGAGCCAGTATGTGTAAAAAAGTACCCTTTACCGGGTTACCGGGTTAATGAAACCCCCCACCACCAGAATATTGCACTTGCAGCTTCAGAGTGGTGGGGTGCCACCTGTTGGACTTAGTAAAAATGGAGCTGACATGCCTGGCGCTGCAGCTGGTTCCAGCACATTCCCTGCATGCTTTAGATCACAAACACAACTGATTTGTTCAATTTAGTGAAGAACCACTCCTGTAGACACTAATGAAGGCTGGGGAGACGTTTCAGCAGTTAGATGAAGGTGTTAAAAAAAGTAAACGCAGAGCGAGGAGAGCTTTGCTGTTGGTTCTACTAACTGGACACAAGGGGGTGCTAAAAACAAGCCTAAACTGCTAAGTGTGTTTTTATAAGGAACTCGGTCTATTAAGTCAAGTTTGTATTATTTGCTGTCATAAGTAAATACTGTAGTGAATTGGAGGGTTTAATGATGACCAGTAAGATGTGATGCTTCTATATAAATGTAGAATATCAAGCTGATTGATCCTTGAATGTTGAACCAGAAGAATTAAGGATTATTTGCTTATTCAGGGACCATAAACACACTTCGTATTAATTCAGGCAGAGTCAAGAATATAATTAAAAATAAACTTTCTAGACTAATTATAATACATGACAAGTTATAAATAACGGTATGTGATGGATGTATATGTGATGTGTGATGATGGTGTAAGGTAGATGTATATCAGAACCTTTGGATCTGGAACAAACTGTGAGTTCTGGGAGTAAAAGAATTTGGTCTGCTATAAACTAGAGTTGATTATTTATAGAACAACATCAGACGCAATCTTGTTGTGTCTACGTACCCTTAGGACACTAGTCAGTGACTCGGTGCAGTTTGCTGGGTTCCTTATATAGGAAACATTTTTACTGATTGGCTTAATGAACTGACCTGTATTTGTCACGTTGCGGGGATGTTTATTTCTCTCTGTTTATTAGTCTCACCTGTGCACAATTTCCTAACCACCCAGCCTTTGTGTATATAACCCTGTCTGCGTCTCAGTGTGTTGTTGGTCCATTGTCCTCATCAGCGTTGCTTTGTCCCCCCGTCTTAGGTCTCTAGGATTTTTGGCTTCGTGCCCTTCTAGGTTTAATTTAAGCCTCGTCATTCTTAATAAAGAATGTTTTTCTTTACATCCTCTCCTGCCTCGTGTCATTCTGGGTATCTGCACATTGATCACAACATGCCCTATAGGTTATAAATTGTAAGTCGCTTTGGATAAAAGCGTCTACCAAATAAATAAACATAAACAAAAACATTGGGTCCAACTCCTCCAACCCACAACATGACAAAATGGACCAACCAATCCAGGACCCAGCAGTAACCCCAGGTAATCCGACGCTGCGCCAAGGGATGTACACCTTCGAAGGTGACCCGGAGACCTGTCGGAAATTTATTTGGGACTGTGTAAGCTTCATGGATATGGATGGCTTGGACGTTGACCAAGTTATGTTTAAGGTGCTTTGCCTGAAGGGCAATGGGCCACCCGCTATTTTGAGCAGTATCCTATAGAAGAAGTTAGTTTTTGGATTTTTACCAAGGATCTACAAGATGCCTTCTGCGGCAACCCACAACCACCCTCTTCACTCACCGCCACACCTTCATCTGGCCCAGGCAGCGCCACCGGCTCTTCCCTGGTGGACTGCCATCTGTCAGCTGCCTCGTATTAGGTGCCCTCTCTGCATCTCCGAGGGTTGTAACGCCGGTTTAATTAACTAACATTTTTAGTGTACCGCGCCTTGTTTGGTTGTAATGCCTTGTTGAATGTGCTTTATAAATAAAATTGGTATTGGTATTGGTTTTATTTAGGCTTCATCATTCTTAATAAATATTGTTTTCCTTTACATCCTCTCCTGCCTCTTGTCGTTCTGGGTATCTGCACATTGGGCCCAACTCCTCCAACCCACGACACACATCATCTGCAAAAAGCAGAGACCTGATCCTCAGGCCACCAAAACGGATGCCCTCCACACCTTGGCTGCGCCTAGAAATCCTGTCCATTAAGGTTATGAACAGAATCGGTGACAAAGGGCAGCCTTGGCGGAGTCCAAATCTTACTGGGAACGAGCCCGACAGCCGGCAATGCGGACCAAGCTCTGACACTGGTCATACAGGGACCTAACAGCCCGTATCAGAGGGCCTGGTACCCCATACTCCCGGAGTACCCCCCACAGGGCCCTCCGAGAGACGCGGTCAAACGCCTTCTCCAAATCCACAAAGCACATGTAGAATGGTTGAGTAAAATCCCACGCACCCTCCAGGATCCCCCTAAGGGTATAGAGCTGGTCCAGTGTTCCACGGCCAGGACCAAGACCACATTGCTCCTCCTGAATCTGAGGTTCAACAATCCGACAGACCCTCCTCTTCAGAACCCCTGAATAGACCTTACCAGGTTGGCTCAGGAGTGTGATCCCCCTGTAGTTGGAACACACCCTGCGGCCCCCCTTTTTAAATAAGGGGACCACCACCCCGGCCTGCCAGTCCAGTGGGACTGCCCCTGATGTCCACGCGATATTGCAGAGCTGCGTCAGCCAACACAGCCCCACAACATCCAGAGCCTTAAGGAACTCCGGGCGGATCTCATCCACCCCCAGAGCCTGTCCACAGAGGAGCTTTATAACCACCTCAGTGACCTCAGCACCAGAGATTTGAGAGGCCAACCCAAAGTCCCCAGACTCTGCTTCCTCATTGGAAGACGTGTCGTGGGATTGAGGAGGTCTTCGAAGTATTCTGCCCACCGATTCACAATGTCCTGAGTAGAGGTCAGCAGCACACCGTCCCCACTATAGATAGTGTTGGTAGCGTGCTGCTCCCCCCCCCCCCCCCCCCCCCCCCCCCCCCCCGAGGCGCCGGATGGTTGACCAGAAGCTCTTCGAAGCCGTACGGAAGTCTTGCTCGCAGAGCCCCATGGAGTCCGAGGGCACCAACCCAGCCCCACCCAAGCAGAATTTCTCCCTGATTGGAAAACCTCAAACAGATCAGAGTCAGCTAAATGTGAGACCAGCTGCTGATAAACGACTTTCTCAAGCAGTTTAGATGTAAAGGGCAGGGTAGAGATAGGCCTGTAATTTTCTATCACAGAGACATCAGCACCAGGTTTCTTCAGGGTCGGCCGAATAACTGCTGCTTTCAAAGCAGCTGGGACAACACCTGTGCTGAGGCTCCCATTGATAATCTGACCAAGTGAAGGGCCAAGGCACGGAAAGGCAGCCTTCCAGAGACGAGGCGGCAGAACATCAAGTGGAGAGCCAGATGGCTTCTGCCTCGCAACTAGCTTACTCAGCTCAGAGTATGAAACTGTATTGAGGGAGCTCAGGGTGGGTGGTGATGGAGGAACTGGAACAGGGTCAACAGAGTTACCAGAAATGACTGATCTAATGCCTGACACTTTATCAACAAAGAATCTGTGAAAAGCTTCAGAGTTTCCAGCAGCTGTAGGAGACATGGAGCTAGGCTCCTGATACACCAGAAC
>SSNQ01000482.1:43791-61166 GCA_006942095.1 Nothobranchius kuhntae | reverse complement strand
AAAAAGTCACAAAGTATAAAAGTTTTGTTCAGCATAGACCTGGCATTGACTAGACCAAACCGGGTCTGCGGCGGGTCTGCGGCGGGGCTGTGGCACCGAGATCGTGCACGGACCCAGTCCCCTCTAACTCTGTGCCTGTAACCGAGCGCAGATTCTCCCAGCAAACCCCAGTATGGCGAGGTCTTCGAGCCGATTGGCCGTGGAGGGGTGCCAGTTCACCCTCAGAGCCGGCTAAGTTCCCTGGGCAGGGCACAGAGTAAACCGTAAGACATCTCAGAACCGCCGGGTCAGAAGCTGGGCCGAATCGGACCAGCCGCTTCTTCAGGGATCCAGGCCGACGTCTCACGCGCCGGCTACCTCTCTTTCCCCGTCTTCTCCAATGCTTCCTTCTCGAGCTGGGGCAGACAGAGGACCGACACATCACGGCTTGGGGGAAGAGAGCACATGGGCAGTCCAACCAGCAGCACCATCCATGAGGTTCCCAGCTCGCGCAACCCGCTACATCAACGGGAGGACGAAGCCTCAGTAGCACAGCTCAATCGTATGTCACCAGAGAATCCACACCATACAAAAAAGTCATCAGAGACAACAAAAATGCATAAAAGCCAATAAAACGCCAATAAAAGCCAGTAAAAAGCAAGGTACCACTGCATAAAGAGGATGAGCAGCTCGCAGCGTGCACCCGCGCGAGCGCCATCTCACTCCCCAATGAATACTGAATACTATGAATACTGAACTTGAAAAAGGCGTTGGACTGTTTTATTAATCTGGATGTTTATGATTCTGGACGAATCACAGCTGACAGATTAAATAAACACCACAGAGTCTCTGCCACGCTTCAGACGTGAAGGTTCTGATTGGATCAGTGACAGCAATGTGTCATGTGATTATTTACCTTAGTGTATCAGCGTGTCTAGTGGCTAGAATAAGTCATTTACTTATTAAAACATATTAATCATAATATTGTGATTTCACAGATCAGTCACATGGTTATTATTGACTAACTGTTGTTTTGATTAGCTTTTATTGAAAATAGAATTCTTTGGCTTTTAATGAAAGAAAAGAAAGCAGTCTTCATCTTCTGTCTTCATCGCTGGAACGTAAACAGTTTAGAAGTGAATGCATGACCTTGAGGCTGTTTCATGCACTGGCACTGCGTCAAAGGGACTGTGGAAAGGATTAAATAACCTTGGTTGGAACAGCTCCTTCACCACGCTACACTATCAAATCTTTTACAATTAATCGAGAACTCTAATAAATGACCTTTTTATGTTTGTAAACCATTATATCAAATAGGATGTTATAAAATATGAAAGACCTCTTAAAATGAGCAAGCAATTGCCAGTTATTCTTCAAGTTTTATTCAAAATTAGTTTTCAAAACTTCAGCACTTCAACTTTACTTCACAGTAAACAGACACAAAACATAAGTAAACAACCTGAGCCCATTTAGAGTCTACTAGCCTGCAAGCCAGACAGAAACTAGGACGATAATTGTTGAAGTAGCGCTGGAGCGGCTGCAGCCCAAACAGCACCAGAACCGCTCACGGCACATGTGCGTAACATGGCTCGCCAGCTGTTTCCCTAGTAACACACGTCTGTTTTAATTTCTACACTTATTTTCTCACACAATAACAAGGATTGCCAAGAAAGCATGTTTGCCGTGGTTCTGTCAAATTATACTGATCACACAACATTTATTTCCTTTCTTTCGTTTTCCTCTCATAAATACCTGCGTCCTCCTGCAGCAATCCAGAGGGACAACAGGCATCAGTAACACAGTAAAAAGTCCCACGTGTTGTAAAAACTGCTATTTTTAGTACATTTTTAGGTCTGACGTGTTGCTAGCAGACGTACGGTGTGAGCTGAAACAGCGCTACAAACGAAAAAGTCGCACAGTGTCCGCAGAATATATAGCGGACCTCCGAGTCCGCTTGCAGAAGTGACATTTACATGTGGGTGTTTCCTGGTCAGGTGCTGCAGCATGGAGGATGTGGTGTTGTGGTAGGCTAGATCCATTTTACAGTATTTACACTGGACTACGTTTTCCGCCTTACGAAGTGAAAAATGGTCCCACATCTTTGACATTTTCTGTCTTTTTCGCACTCCACCGGGGTCCACGTCGTCCGCCATGGCTTAAGAGAAAGTCAAGTTGCGTTCGCTACTCGCGTGTGCATTCAGTGCAGTGTGTGTGTGCGTCACTTATTTAGGTCCGGGTGAAACACGACCCCCGAGCGATTGCAAAGCCATGAATTAATTAAACATGACTTAAACGAAGCCTCGAGGCAGAGAATTTGACTCGAGGCTTTTTTGTACTTGAATTATTGGAGGTACTCGAGGAATCTTTTCAGCCCTACTACTAACCCTAACCCTAACCAAACAGCAGATCTAATATCATGCACCACACTAGTTACAATAAAACGTTGAACACGAAAAATATAAAAATAAGGTGAAAATATGTTTAACCATGGATGTCTCTATTTCTCAATGCTTGATAAGGCACAGCTTGGAGCGAGCTGTAAAATCTCGTCCTTCTGTTTTCTGTCATTAAACGCCTAATAAAAAGTTTCTAATGCATGCAGAACCAGATTTTTGTCCCCCGATTTTCTAAATCTACTGAATCTACCTGTTAGATCATCTGAACAGCTGTTCTGATTAGCAAGACCCATTGTAATTCAGCTCCGGCTGCTTCAAGCATCTGGATCAACACCCATGACCAAACAAAAGTTCTTCAAAGACTGAACTTGATTTGATCTGCTTTCAACACATCTGGTACATTTTAATGATTTATACAGGTGTTAGACACATTATGTTCCTTCTGAAATCCACAACCTCTGTTTTGTACACACCTATGAGATGATTGCTGCTACACCCTTCCAAAAGGTGCTATACTCTTAGTCTTTTGTCAGTCTCTGACATACCCCCAAAAACTGCTGAGTCATAATATTTCTGTAGATGACTCTGAGGTGTACAACATAAAAAAGGAAATGGTGAGAGTACTGTCCCCTGTGGTGCTCCTGCAGCTGGGAATTTGGTCTGACACACAACCCTTCAGTCTCATAAAATGTTATCTGTCAGTTGGTAATCCAGGTGACTGTGGATTCATCCACCTGTGTCTCTGGAGTTTATTATGTAATAAATCAGGTGGGATTGTATTGCATGCAATCAAAGAACATGCTGCAAGCTAATACAGGTGAATGTGGACTAAACCAGGTTTATGTGTTTTTGTTTATTATGATGACAAAACCAAGATGTGAGAATGTACCTCCCACATTAGCTTCTGATAGAAAATAGACGGTGAAACTCTAGGATTAGAAAAGCCTGACAGATCTACGTCACACTGTCACTTAACTCTTAAATACCATTGATGACAAAAGTTGTCATTTTGAATCCAACCGTTCACTGACAATGACGACTAAAGTCTAAAGTCGTCATTTGCATTTTTTACTGTCGGAACGAGCCCCCGCACCGTGAGAACAAACATCCCAGCTCTAAAGCCGATCTTCATCCGCGTACAAGAAGGAAGCAGAAAATCCATGTGTTTGGAGATCAATTTGGGCTGCTGCTATAAAAAAAAGTGAGGCGCGAACTGGAAAAGCTTCTGCCAATCACAGTTTGACAACAGATTATGAAAGAATGGATAACGCTCGAAATGCGCGGATTCTTCCTGATGTAAGAGGTGAGTCTACTCTTTGTGTTGTTAGTTTTGGCATTGACATCATCCTAGAGCGCAACTTTCTGTGACTCTCAAAAAACAGTGAAAATGCTGAAAAATGCTGGCAGCAAAGGGCTTTTCTGAAAATGGCTGGCAGTGAATGGAAACAGCAGAGAGCGTCTCAACTAGCAGAAGCTAACCCTTAGCATTAGCAACTCTACAACAGGGTAGAACTCTTTCAGGCTTGTGTTATTTGCGGGGATCAAACATCAACGTTACAGAGCAAATGGAGTCAGTGGTAGAGCTGAGTTGCTGTTAGCCAATCAGAGGTGAGATGTCCAAATATCAGGAAATAAGACTCCAAATCTTCTCATCTGACGTTATACTTACTTGTCTGAATTCTCTGTGCTGAAACAGGCGTACCACAGCCTTTCTTCCCCAGATTTACAAGGCAATCGTTTCTATTAGAGTGGGGCAGCAGTAGCTCCGGAGGTAGAGCGGGATGTCCAGTTACTGGAAGGTTGCAGGTTTGATCCCGGCTCCAACCAGAGAATGCTGCTGTTCTGTCCTTGGGCAAGACACTTAACCCACCTTGTCTGCCGGTGATGTGTGGAAGGACCGGTGGCGCCAGTGGCTCGGCAGCCTCGCCTCTGTCAGTGCGCCCCAGGGCAGCTGTGGCTACATTGTAGCTCATCCCCAGGGTGTGAACGTATGAACATATTATAAAGTGCTTTGGAGTGCTCTTACTCACAAGTGTGGATCATTTACTGAATTTAAGGCAACACAGCATTNGGGGGGTTCGTAGGCGTGGCGCTGAAATTTCAGCCGTGGAGCAGCGCAACACCTGACGCCTATGTAGGGGGATCACTGAGTCTGATGTGCTCGTTACTTTGCTGGAGTTGGGCTCCCATGGATTTTTGACCCTAATAGCCATCTGTTGGTAAGGTCTTACTTGAACACAAAAATAATGCTTGCTTGCAATGATTTAGGTATGTTCTGTCCTCTATCACCAGGAAAAATACACATTGTGACTTTAAAAGAGGTTTCAGAACTGACGGACTCTCACGGCAACCAGTGCACACCAAAACACTGCCGGAAAAACTAAAACGCTTGAGGAGAGACTCGATAAAGGACCACAACACCAGGAAGGCATCAAACTGCAAGAAGCTGGAAGAGGCTCAACCAAATGGACACAATTTACAGATGTATGGCTTTTCACCCTGCAAACTCATCAAGTTTGGGCCCACATGGGGCTGAATATGAGCTTAGTGGTTGGGACCTGCGTGGGTATTTTGTAGGCAGTATATGGGCTAAATTACGCTTGGGAAATTACAGGGGTCCAACTGGGCTCCACTTGATGGGTTAGAGGTCCTTAACTCTGGTCCTCCACTACATTCAGTGTTGTTAGACCAACCTGTAGTTGCCTTTACAGTCCTGGAGGGGAGTTTTGTCATCCCAAGCAGTAAGCAACCATTTTATTACCCTTATGGGTACAACGAGGGCTTCAGATGGAAGAAACGCTTGGTTGCCCAAGATAGGGAGATAATTATCAAGGGCGATGTTAATGTAAATTGGGGTGATAAAAGGTAAATGCCATCATTAATTATCCAGAATTTTCTTGTTATTTGACTCGTGTCTCTCTGAGGTCTTGGGATCAAACTGCTCAGCTTCCACTCAAAGGACAGTCACTCACCTCACTCAGCGGCCTAACCTCGTCATGATAAAACAATCTTACTTCTTGTGCACTTTTTAATAAGGTAAAACATTTTGTGAAAAGAACCAAAAGGTCATCAAAGTTTGAGTTCTAATTAAGTATGAAATAATATTTGTTTATGCTAACCCACAGCCAGTGTTGGGAGTAACGCCGTTTAAGTATAACGGCATTTCTAACGGCGTTCTTTTATAGGTAACGGAATAATCTAACTAATTACTTTTTTAAAGTAACGTTCCCAACACTGCCCACAGCCAGGCACTCTGGTAGTTGGGTTAAAATCATCATTTTCTGCATTGTCACTGACAAGCTTAGCTGTGCTCTCATAAGATTTCAGTAAACACATTTAAAATAAAAGAGAACTAATTGTGGAGTATACCAGAAATGCCAGGATAAAAGCTTCACACAAGCACACAGAGGGAATCACCCGAACCAGGAAACTCTGCTGATTACCTGTTGCACCAAAACAACTCCTGCTGAGATACTTGAGTCTCTCAGAAGACCACTGACACAATCAGGATATTATGGAAACACTAACTGGATCTAATCTGTTTAAAAAGAAATATCAGGAAAATATTTGGGCTGGATTCTCCACATGTAGCACAATGCACTGAATGCTCTCTACGTCCTCACCTCCGGTTCTAGTAAAATAATGAATTAGTGTTTCAACTGTGACTTTAGAATAAGTAAAAACTGGGTGCAGAGGGAGGAGAGCACAGCCATTCAACAAACAATACATTCTTACATCTGTGTTATGTTTCATTCTTCCTCTGCCACTTCTTTTCTCTGCAGGGAAACAATAAATGGCACCACCAACTCAGAGTGATGGGATGAATCCTATCTCTGCCAACACACACTCTCCATCAGAGCAGTCCAACAATTCAGGCTGTCTTTTTGTTTTTGGTACTTTAGTTAAATAGTCAAGGTGGTCGCAGCCGTGTCTGTCTGACTTTAAGGCTGTTCCTTTGTTTCTATGGGGAATTCATCAACTCGCTACAGTAAATCAGTGGATTGTCAGTTTCTTGCTTTGTTTGATGAATTGGGCTAATAGGTCTCGATGACTAAGCCATGCTACATAAATCTAACAATGACACAGGTCATAGTGGCTCTAGTGCTTGAACTGTTGGCTCTACACCAACCTTCAAGAGAACTTTTCTCTGGCAACAATAAATTCAGATTGTGACTTCTCCAACTGATTGAAGATTTTAAGGTGAGAACTTCAGACTTACCTTGGTATCTGAGCAGAACTGATCTAGCCTGAGATGTCGGACTGTGGAAGCGGATGGCTATCTGATTACTGTGACTTCGTACTACCAACCCCTTCATCAGGATGGACTCGTTCGCCAGCATCATGTTCTCCTGATGGCCCACATCTTCAAACACCACCTTGTCACCATCAGAGAGATTGACATTCATCACCTGTGAGGAACAGAGAAGGGATCTGGTCATTTTACACAAATGAAACTTAGAAGAACAAACTATACACATTCTACAACCTAAAATCTATCTGATAATTTACTGTCAGTGCACAGGTGTACAACAAAATTGATTTTGCGCTCACTCAAGACAGCTCACATAAGGAGGTAGTAAAATATGAGTGAAATAAAATAAGGCTAAGTCACGCGGGAGGGGCTTGGAGTAGTCCCGCTGCTCCTCCACATCAAGAGGAGCCATTTGAGGTGGCTTGCGCATCTAGTTAGGATGCCTCCTTGGTGAGGTTTTCTGGGCATGTCCAACAGGGAGGAGACCTAAAGGAAGAACCAGGACATGCTGAAGAGAATATGGGTGTGTCCGAATCCACGGGAAGGATGCTTATGAGTACGGGTCCTTGCCGGTCTAGCAAGACCGGATCCTTGCTAGACCGCTAAAACCGGAACCCAGCGGCTCTGAATTCGGACAGTCTAGCCTTCACCTCTACGGTGGCCCGTAGGTCCCGTCACAGCCGCAGCGGCAGCTACACGCAAAGGAAACATGCTAAAGCTAGCGAAAATGGAGCAGGAATATTAAGGAGCTACAGCAGCTTCACGTCCATCAGCAGCGTTTGTTCACAACCGTTTTCAGGTAAAGTGACTTTGTTTATTCTAGAAGCTTTCAGGACTTACATGTTAACTTTAGATGGTTTCATGTTTGTTTTAAGCTACAGAATGAACTGGTTCAATGTGCACAACACATTACTACAGAGTATTATCATGTAGGTAATTAATATGAACCAAATGCATTATAAATGTTGAATGCAGTAGGATGTTTTCTAATGTAAATTAGACCTACAAACTTATTATTTTGCATCAAATGAGGGTAAAACGTTTTAAAAAACAGGCTTTTTAATAAAATAGCATTGAGCTGTTTTCAATGTGCATTTGTTTATTCAACTTAAGCCTAATAATGATTAGATCTGTCTTAAAATGTAAATTCTCTGTAGTTTTCCCTGCTGCTTTTCTTTAAACTGAACAGAACCAGTGTACTGCAGGTTATATGTTTGTTTTACATTTTTCTATAAAAACAAACAAACTCTTATTTAATCTATTACAGGTCAGCATGCACTGTGCTGCACATCTGCATCGGTGCTGGTGAAGTTGTGGGTCTGGAGGATGAGCCTGAGGAAGATGTGTGTGGAGGAGGTCAGCGGTGCTCTGTCCTGCAGGAGGTACCAGCAGACCACCACTACTGTTAACAGGCAAGTCATTTATGTAGGAACCTCTATTAAAAACAACACTGTGGTTTTATTTGCTGAAGAGTCACAATTGTTATACCAGTGGATCCATAAACCATCTCCTCATTTCATATTTCTGAATACATCTTAGAGATGTAACAGCCGTCGTCTGAGCCAGCCCAGCAGGCCCTGTAGATGGACGATGGAGTGGACAGTGAGAGGAAGCGTCCCAAAGCTCTCTCTGCAGACCGTCCTGTATGATGTTCCTCTGACCAGAACCGTCCAGCCACGGGTCTGCTCCAGCCCTCCATCCACGTCTGGATCCTCCTGCAGCAGATCCAGCTGCACTGTTAAAGACTTCCTGCTCACTCAGTTTAAATAAATGATCCAGGAAGAGTCACTCAGGTTAATCCTGCTTTAACCGTACATAACTGGTCCATACTGGTTCTGATCTGTAAATAAGTGTAACCTATTATAAATAATCTTGTCTCCTTACCATCTTTTCATTTTCTGTTCATACATGTTCAAAAACATCTGTAATAATAAAACTGGTAATAAAATCAATGACCAGAAAGAGTTATCAGTATTTGTTTTAATAAATGTGTTAAAATCTCAGACAGCTAAAAAACATTAACATGATGACAGTAGAAGGCCTCTCTCCCAGCAGGACCACCAGGTAAAGCCTCTCCTGACCCTGGACACCTGCAGTCCTACAGAGAAAACCAGACCACAGGTGATAAAAAGGCAATAAACACATTGTTACATTTATCCACATGAGAAGATAAAACTTATATTCTTCACACAAACTTTTTATTTCATTAAAACGTGTCAGCTGTGTAAATCCCTGAATGTAAAACTACTTTTCACAGCAGAACACAGAACTACTGTACTCATGTAAACTGCTTCACTCTTCACCACTAAGCTTAGTGAAAACGCTTCTTTGCTCTGTTTTCCTTAAAACAAATGACAAGTTTAATTTGCTACACACACACACACACACACACACACACACACACACACACACACACGGGAATAACTGGGACCCGCGATACAAACTCGTTCTGGCTGATTTCTGCCTAAAACGTAATTTAAAGAACAAATATACAAACGAAAAATGTCTATAAACTGAACCGCTTTAAGCTTTTTAGGTTTCTACGGCTAGTTTTTAACAAACTTACGTTTAAAACTTCGTAGCTCTCCCCATTTTCTCTTCCTGTTGAAAATCCACAGCCGGCGCTCAAAGCATGCTGGGATAGCCTTGTTCTGTGAGGAGACAACAGACCCATCCTTGAAATGTGGGCGGAGCGAGGACGCGTTTGAGGACGCGAGAATGAGGATTCTTGGAATTCGGACAGTACTCGTCACTGCGCTGTGACGTCATCGATCTCTTACAAGCATCCTTCCCGTGGATTCGGACACACCCGTCGTCCCTCGGCTGGCCAGGGAACGCTTTAGGATTCCCCCAGAGGAGCTGGTCCAAGTGGCTGGGGAGAAGGAAGTCTGGGCCTCCCTGCTTAGGCTGCTGCTCCCGCGACCCGACTCCAGATAAGCGGCCAAAAAAAAAAGTTTTCAGTAGAAGCCGACCGATATGATTTTTCTAAAAGCCGATGCCGAAACCAATTTTTAAAGAATTTTGTTGCCAATGGCCGATATCTAAAGCCGATTATTAAGGCTGATATATATATATATATATATATATATATATATATATATAAGTTTTAGCTGCTCATTGATTGTGTAAGACAACTGAACACTCACTGTTTGCAATGCAAATAAAATAAATCATTAAATCTCTTAATCTTCAAATACAAAACAAACTCAAAACATTTAAAAAAACGGTGTGTTGGGGTCCTTCGGGACCTTTCTTCAGTCTAGTAGTGGTGGCAGTTGGCCACACAGGTGCCTGATCCATATTGACAATATGTATTATATTGTCCAGCCTCTAGTAATCGGAAGACTAAAACAAGGCAGTGTAACTGGTACAATAAACTACAGAAAACACTGATGTCTAAAACCAACTGAAATTCAATACTGTGAGTAGCTAAAAAGGCTAACCTGTCCTGATCCTGCCATGCCCTGACCTCCATGCACCATCATTCACCTCATCAGCCTTCATGCATCACACCTGGTCCCCTCATCAAGCTCCAGCCAAGCCCGGTTTCCCCAGCAACCACAGTCAACTCACAATCAAGCTCATGCCACACACCTGCCTCACCAGCTATATATTCCACAGTCAACCACCAGCACTCGGCCAGACTACTGAATGCTCCTGCTAGTAGATCTCGCAGGCTGTTGTCACCCTGCCTGATCATAGTATCTCGAACTCGTTTCCACGCCTGACCATCGCCACCAACTCTGCCTGCCACCACGACCCTTGCCTGTCTACGACCACGTCTCTAGCCTGCTCTCTGTACCTGCTTCGTCCCGATCTGGCTTTGACCCACGCCTGCCTTCAACTCTGCCTTACCTGAGTATTACTCCGGTAACACCTCCTCACAGCTCCTGGCTAATAAAGACTGTTAATCGTCTGACTGCGTTCGGTGTCTTCACGGGTCCTCTAGTTCTGGTTATTACATAACCAGGAATTATTACATGTGAGATGACTATAACCAAGCCAGTGAGAACTGCTACAATCAACTACATAAAACGGTGTTAAAGTAACAAAAGTTCAATGCTTTAATAGGTAAGAGGGCTAACCCAGAATTTACAATGAACTGCCAAAAGTTACACGGAATTACTAAAACTAAGAACATTGAGGCAGACCAAAACTAAAGCGGTGAGGCTGGTACAATCGACTACAGAAAACATTAATGATTAAAAGTAGAAAACTAAAAGAAATGCAATACTGTTAGTAGCTAAAAAGGCTAACCAGGAATTATTTAGTGTTGGACGACTATAACAAAGGCGATAAAAATGGGTACGGTGAACTACAGAACAACATTGTCAGTGCTTTGAGTAGGTCAGAGGACTAACCTCGAATTTACAATGAACTGTGAAAAAATAGATCAGAGTTGCAGGGAATTGCTAAAATTTAGAGAATCAAGGCAGACCAAAGCTAAAGCAGTGAAACAGGTAAAATGAACCACAAATAACAACATTGGACTAAAACTGGAAGACTAACAGAATCTCAATTAAACGCAGTGAACATGGCAGCCAGGAATTACTAAGTATGTGAAAATGTTTATTAAATGGTAACGACCTGTATTTGTATAGCGCCTTCTTAGGGTTCTACAACCCCCCAAGGCACTTCACAACACAATCAGTCATTCACCCATTCACACACTGGTGGGGATGAGCTACGACGTAGCCACAGCTGCCATTAAGCTAAAGGTATGAGCTGAAAAATAAATAAACTGAACTGAAATGAATTGAATTAAAGTTTAAATGAATTTACTTGAATTGAAGTTTATTTTGTTAAGAAATTGAAAATGTACTAAGAAATCACAATGCAGCCATATAAACACAACTTGGTACGTGTTGTGTGTTGCTGGCTCGGCGGAGAGAATTGAACAGAAACCATAAAATTTCTTTAGTTGCTCATGACTTCTAAATAAAACAGTCTCTCTCTCTCTCTCTCTCTCTCTCTCTCTCTCTCTCTCTCTCTCTCTCTCTCTCTCTCTCTCTCTTTCTCTCTCTCTCTGTGTGTTCTTCTCCATCCCCAGTGAGTCGTGGAGGATGGCTGCTTATACTGAGCCAGGATCCTCTAGAGGTTTCTTCCTGTTAAAAGGGAGTTTTCCTCTCCACTGTCACTGCATGCATGCTTAGTATGAGGATTACATTGAGTCTCAAACACAACTAGTCAGTGACTCGATGTACTTTGCTGAGTTTCCTCACATAAGAAACGTTTTACTAATTGGCATAATTAACTGAACTCAATTGGTTTTATGTTGTGAAATGCTTTGGGGCGACTCTTTTCGTGATTTGGCGCTGTATCAGTAAACTGAAATCAACTGAATTGATTAATATGTAGTCACGCAGATTTTACATTCATACTTTTACAGGAAGTAGAAGTGAGCTAGAGGAGAGCTGAGCTAAATGCGGCAGGTTTTAGAATCTTTTTCCAGATATTAGGACATCTCGCCTCTGATTGGCTTACAGCAATGCAAGTGTACCCCTGACTTCATTTGCAACATTGATATTTTATCTCCACAAACAACAGAAACCTGAAGTAGTTCTACCATGTTGTGGCATTGCCAATGCTAACAGTTAGCTTCTACTAGCCGAGATGTGTTTTGCTCTCTCCTGGATGCTAATCCAATAACAGCCCTCCCCGTCACGAGTCAAGATGGCTGAGTCCATGAATGTTCACTTTTAGTGTGAGGAAGATCTGACTGGCATCTCTGATTCAAGCGTTTCTTCGTTTATTTTCTTTCTCAGTGAACTTGGTCTGTAAGAATGTCCAAAAGTTCCCCCGTTATGTTGCTGAGAAGTGACCCTGGTTTTGTGGTGCATACAGGCTGTTGGTTCTAGTGTAACTGGGCTGGGACTGGGAGTCACTGCTTCACACTAACAAGTCTCTCTTAAAGACCCGTCTTTTTCACTTGGCTTTTAATTCTAAATGAGCAGAAATCAGCTTGTTTTTCCCCGTTAGTATTTGTGTTTTCTTCATAGTTTGTGTCTTTTGACTGGGTTTAGCTTTGATCACGTGCAGCACTTGGTCACCGTGTGTGAAGTGCTTTATAAATGAAGGATGATTGACTGAGGGCTGAAGGGCACACAAATACATTTGCTATTATTCAACCTGTCTACCTTGATGAAAGGAGCTACTCCAGTTTAATAACGTTAATCACACATTTGGATACCACTAAGTATTGTTTTAGCAGCATAAGATACCCCTGGCACATGTTGGCATCCGGCTTCATCATATGAACTGCATTGTCGTTGAGGCAGGACAGGTTAAAGAAGAAAGAGAAAAAAGCTATTAAAAATAAATAAATAAATAAAATACAACCGACTTTTACTTTGTTGTTGTTTCAGTGAATCTAAGCATCTTTTCCTATGTTGGATCCAGATTTATAGGAGAAATATACATGCTTATTGATGTGTTTTTGGTGGGTTGTTGTAAACAGATCGATGTCAGGTCAGGTGATCATGGGAGGGGATTTAACATCATCTCCAGCACCTGCTCAGATAATATGGGGAAAGGAGGAGAGGGGAGCGGGTTGCTGCATATATTTGTTGACCGTCAACTGATCGCTGTGATAATTGTACTGTTTGGTTTTGAGCACGCTACGTTTCGAGTTAACTGGAGTTCCTTTAATAAAGTTTTTGGAAAAGCAAGTTTGGAATTGCAGCTGATGTTTGTAAAGAGCGCGTCACGCCGGCCTGACAGCCTCTCAAGCAGCTTTTAGTTTGCCTCTGAAGTCGCGGAAATAGATATAGGGCCTCATTTTTCTTTATTCTAGAGAATATCTTCCTCAGTTTAGTTGTTCACTCCATATTTAGGGTTAAATAACAGTCCTTGTGTTTTATTTAACACAGCAGAGACTGAACAGGTCTGTAAAGTCACGGAAAAAGGCCCTCTGACAACCATCTACTTTATAAAAGCGACTGATGGCTGAATAATTCAGCTGACGTTTTATTAATTATGGCTGGTGGCTTTGGAAAGTGAGTGCTAAACAGGGACAGCTGACCTGGAAAAAAGTGTCTGTGAGAAGAAAATCTGGTGAACGTGTGTTTCTGTGCCTGTTTACTGAGATAATTCCTTCATCCTGTTCTATAATAAAAATAATATTCATCACATTTTCATAACTTTTCATTTTAAGCACAATTACTGGTTAATTGTTCTAAAACAGTTACAAGTACAGTTAACCGGATGGAGGTTATCCTGGGAGCTTCTGAAAGTGCCGTGTGCACGTGGAAGTGTACGCACCTGCTAAGACAGCAGTCATTAAGAGGGAGGTGAGTAAATGGTGGAATGGGAAATATCTGTTCAGCAGCAGAAGTGGGTCGCAGAGGAATCAGAACAGAACCGATTGGGTCTGAGCCGGCTGACAGAGACAGACCAGGGAACAAAGCTGGGCTAGACCTTCTACTTTCACAGTATCTGACTGTTCTTCATAATCTGTTGGAGGGATTATAATTCCCTTTTACAAGGAGGGGCTGGAGACGGGGATGTCCAGGCTCAACAGGTGCATCTTATCTAGATGGTTATACGAACACAACAGTTGGAGTGTAAGAACACCTTCTACTGTACTCCTGCTGAGACAAACGGGCTTCAGTCCTGCTTTACATCAACTAGAGTAACACCAGTATCGTGGAGGTGAGGACCCAGACTTCGGTGTGATCCAGGAGGCAGAAAGGGAACTTTTAAAAATCCAACAGAGGTAATCCAGAGCATTCAAACTGAACCAATCACAAGGTACCAACAGGGCAGTGTGACAAGTGAAGAGCTTAAATGTTCTGAGGGAGTGAGTGAAGACAAGGGACATGTGGGATGACTGCTGGTGGATCCTGACGCGGGTCTGGGAGGAACCAGAACAGATAAATGAAGACACACACAAGGGAGGTGAGGGAAACTTAATCAGCAGGGGCATTGTAAAATAAGCGAAGAGCCGGGAGATAAACCAAAATAAAATAAACACAGGGGACACAGAACATGGCAACCGAAGAGCTGGATAGAACCCAAAAAACAAAACCAAAAACTAGGGAATAACCCGAGAGCTAAAGAAAAAAAAACTAATAAAACAAACACAGAATGTGACGGTTCTTCCACACTGAAAACCAGGTAACCACTGATGTGATGTTAAGACGTACACCATGTTTCTTGTACTCTCCTCTTGCATATTCTCCATTCTGTGTGTGGCCTCATGCAGGGGCGCAGATAGGATTTTCAAACTGGGGGGGACAAAGTTCAAATGTACCCTCCCCCAAACACATGCACACACACACACACACACACACACACACACACACACACACACACACACACACACACACACACACACACACACACACACACACACACACACACACACACACACACACACAAACTATTGCAAGAGCCTTAACTAGAGCTCAGTCAGTTTGTGTAATTTCAGCGGTTTACGTAAAAACTAACTTTTATATACGGGTTTGAAGCCGTTATGCAACAAAGCTCTGCTTGATCAACACTATAAATGATAAATGAGCCGCACTTGTGTAGCGCCTCTCAGAGTAAGGACTCCAAAGCGCTTTACACTACAGTGCATCATTCATCCGTTCACACACACATTCGCACACTGATGGTGATGAGCTACGATGTAGCCAGAGCTGCCCTGGGGCGCACTGACAGACGTGCCCCACTATTTAAATCAGTCATTAGTAATTCTCCCAAACAATTAATAACCAAAACCTCGTGCCTTATGCAAAACATTAAATGATTTTCAGCGTACCGATGTTTACAGAAAACATAAAAACCCTAAAAATCTGCACATAATATATAATAAAAAAAACGATATTCACTTAGAGCAGTAGTTCCCAGACTTCTCAGCCTGACCAACAGATGTTCCTTCTTATTTTTACAGTTTTTATAAATTTTCATTATGTTTGGAAAGTTTTAATTTATATATAAATATATAAATCTCTTTTTAAATTTTATATTTTACTTTTTGTATGATTATGTGGCACACTTGACTTCCATGCCTAACTCATCGGCATCTGCCCCTTTTTCACGGCTTTTTTTACATTGTCGCTACGTCTGTCACGTTAGCGGTGTTTTACCATCATTTCTACATCCATCACGTCCCAGAGAAGGTGAAACCAACATCAAACCCAACGTTTGGAGCTTGTAAACTCCACACACCTCTCGTGCAGCACCAGCTGTCTGATGCTGCAGCAGCGTCAATCTTCCCAGCTGGATGAGTGAATTTCTTCATCAGAGTCAATATTCTGCTTCATAATCAGAGTCAGTCATGACCAGACAAAGTGATCAGTCAACAAAGACCAGACCTGCTGGCAATTATACGTTTTATCTAATATTTGCACTCTTCCTGCTGCGTGCATCTCCTCCTCTCCCCGACTGGGAGCCTCTCGGCGGGAGGCGATTTTCAAACTCTAAAAACTCCCAAACTTTGCTCATCCTGAAGGTTCCACATCTCCACTATCTTCTGGTGTAAAGTAGTAACTTCATGAGGGATCATATTTGTAGATGAGACTAGTTAAAGTCAGCAATGAGGCTTTGGTGCTTATAACGAGTAAGTCCCAACACTGACAACAACGTACTGAAACTAGAACCAACACGCATAAACAGACAGATCGGTCCCGCCTACCAGTGTTGCCAGATCCAAAATCCCACAGTATCGTACAGAGAGGCTTAAATTATCGTTTTTCAGTACAAATTATCGTACATTATAAATTTGATAATAACGTTCTATAAACGACTTCTCACTCCAATATAATATAACAAAGAAGGTGTTTTATATTGCCCTGTTTAAATAAACATCTTTAAAACCAGTAATATAATGCTTAAAAACGTGCAGAGTGTGTCGGCACCACTCCGACCTCCACGCATTGACACTAGGGGTTGTACGAACTAGTCGACTAGTCGACTAGTCGACTTCACGGCTCTGTAGTGACTTTTTATGCCTGTCATCAACTAGTCGCTGTCACGTGATAATGACTGACAAGATGCAGTCCTCGTAAAAGACAGCAGGTGATGAGGCCCTGCGCGTCTGGATCAAGGCGGAGGCGACGCGCTGTGCGGTACTGACACCGGCGGTAAAACGGACATTTAACCAAACTGTGCCCTCTTGCAATTTAACCTTCCCCTCACCCCCATCCTAATCTTAACCAGTTTGTGCATGCAAAGCTCTGATCGTTGACGTGCGCTCCAGACATCTGCGTCCTGAGCACCGCCAAATCAGGTGTCGCCACCTCAAAAACAAATTAAACACGCGATCGTTCATGTCGGCTCATTTCCTTTCATGTTTTCTGTCTGTTATTTGTGCCTGATGCGTTTCGCTGCTGCGGAGCGAGGCTCTTCGTCTGTTTTGTCCTCCGGTGATGCACCCCCAAGATTCCACTATCTCCACTCCGCTCCGCTCCGGCACGAACTCCGCAGCAAAAACGGTCCCGTTGTAGTCGGCCGGCGAGCAGCGGCACTCCGCTGGTTTAGCGGTCGGTAGATCTTTTAGAACTGCAGTTCAAAGGTCACTCATGAGGTGAATATATATGAACCCAGGTAGCAGTTTTTCTTTAGGATTGAGAGGAGATGCAGGAAGATAATAAACAGACAGGACAGAAAAATAGTCAAATAAAAACAAGTTAGTTTTTGTACCTGGTGGTTGCAACAAACAGACACCATTGAAGGTAATCAGAAGTGAGGAACAGAAAATGAAATGATTATTTTAATGTTTAGAGCAGCAGGAACTCCGAGAGGCT
>SSNQ01000482.1:0-36606 GCA_006942095.1 Nothobranchius kuhntae | reverse complement strand
AGTGTAGTTTCCTGGCACTAGGGAGTACATACGTTTCAGGGTAGTTTTACACCATATCACTGTGACTGTCTCCAAAAACATCACGATAAATGTTGCTACCTGTGGAACAGAAAGCATGCAACCTCGGTGAGACTCCTCAGACTCTGATGGTCCTTCAGTTAGTCCCATCGAGAGAATGTAATGCTGATTGTAGTTTTTTGGTGCTGTAGTTTCTGGATCTGCTCGGGGTCTGTAAGTCGCGCGTGTGACACGTCATTGACAAGTGCAGGACCCCGAGCCAGCCAGAAGGAAACATTGGGTGATTCTGAAACTTCAAGGAACCTCGCCTTGATACCTTTGTCCCACCCTGGTTGCCTAGGAGATATGTCATCGGGAACTGCCACTGTGTATTCCAATGTTCATGATCTATCAATGCGTCTGTTTGCCGTTTGTTAGCTAGCTGAGCAAGGGTACACTGGAGATGTCTTGTGGCCTAGCCTTGGTCAAAAATTTAGTGGAATAAAACGCAGTATTTTCAGGAGAATGGTGGATAAGGAGCAGGCAGCCACTTCGGGGGCAAATTTCCAGTTAAAATGTAAGTCAGCTAATTGCAGCGATCAGGCTGATATCTAAAATGTTTTTATATCCAAAGCAGTTAGCTATGGTTGGTTAGTTTACTTGGTAGTTGCAGCTTCGGTGGCTAGCGGTAGTAACTCACTTACATATTTAATTTAACCAATATGTGTACACAATTTAAAAAGTTAAAGTAAAAGGCTCGTTATAGATTTGTATTGAAACTTATGTGTGTAAAATATAACTTTACCTCATGTGTCACGTAATGTAATTCTGTTCCATTTAACTGTTTTCTTAGACCAAGGAAGCACAGTGTCCTCATAAGCTAGGCCAGGTGCCTTGTTATTGAGAAACACCCATAGCATCCAATATGGCAGCCCCCAAAGACGCTAGACTCACGCCCTATGTCCTTTAGACCCAATTTACATGGCTATTGCAACATCTGGACATCATTTTATTCATTTTCAACGCTACAGTGGATATTTCCAGAGATTAATTGTAAAAACTACACATTGTCTCATTAAAGAGCAAATTGCAAGTTAGAGACTCCCATGAACCAATGTTTAGAGAAACATGATAGAAACTCGTTTCAAAAATCCTTTACACATACATAAATTATTTAGGCTTTTAGAATCATTTTTGTGAGAAAAAAAAATATATATAATATATGCCTAAGCAAGTGATGTCAGCTGAGGGAGTCCTGTTAGCTTAATCCAGAGAAAAATATGGACTCTAATGCTGCTCTGACACAGAGGAAACTTTAAATGTTTGTAATTCTACTTCTGATGGACCAGAACCATAAAGTTATGAGTTTGCTGCACGCCCCAGAGAGCAGAGACCAACCAGAGGGAGAAACCATCGGGCAAAGCTGGGAGGTTGAGGAGAAGCAGCGGGGTAGCAGCAGGCGAGCTAACAATGCTAGCTTAAACTTGTGTGCTAGCATCACAATATAGTACAGATTACTATCATGTACCAGACAACTAAAATAGTATCGGTCAGTTAATTTCATATTCATATACTAATGAGTGTCTGTCAGCCGTCTCATACTCGTTAATATGTGTTCATGTAACGTAGTTTAGCTTAGAGAGAGGCCTCATCCGGTTCTGGAGCTCATGCAGGCTTCTGGGAGCTGGATCCGACCCAGAAACCAGCTCCAGTGGCCCACTGAGCCGTGCGTCTCTTTTGGTGCTCGGTTCTGACCTGGTTCTGACGGTGATCTGAGCTCCAGAAATTCACATTTAATTTTTAAAACCCCACCACCGGTCTCCATGGCCCAGCGCGGACCTCCCTGTCCCGGTACCGACCGATGTGGGCTACAGAAGTCCGTCTTTTCAGCTGCACAAAACGCCCTCAGGCACGGAGATAGAGGCGTTGTTTCTCTTATCTGGAAACCCGTGGACTCAACGTCCAGAGAGGCTGGACTTGGTGCAGCCTGCACTCTAGTTTATCAGCATGAACCCAATCCAACACTAGTAACACATGCGACATATATATAGGTAAACACACACTGACTGGATCACATGACCTCTCTACCCTGAGCTGAGGCAGCGCCGAGCCTCTAACTTACTTTGGTTACGTCAGAGTGTCACGCTGCCTTCCTCTCAGCCCTCGATATCCTCCCCCGGAGGAACCCACACTCATTCAGCCCGGTCCAACTCTGCTACCCAGCATTCCCAGCGCCAGCCTTCCGGCTCACGTCACCCGCCACGTCTACATAAGGAAGTGAAGCACAACACCAGAACACTCACCCCGGCTTTCCACGGGAGCCGTCAGCAGCACGTTACTGCAGCAGCACGTCATAGCTGCTGATAGGAACCGCTGTGGTCAACAGAACCTTTTCCACTGGAGCCGTCAGCAGTGCAAGTCGGCCGCGTCTCAGGAGCAGCATGTCGCGGCCTTTACGCGCCGGTTCTATTTTTTACGCGCGACGCCTCTGAAACGGGTCAAGTTCGACATTTTTGGGAAAGGAAAGACAGGAAATCGGACGCGGAAATGGAGAGAAGCTCCCGAGATTTTCAGAATAAAGAACGTACTGCTTTCCGGTTGCTTTACTTTTAAAAATCAGTTACTAACTGTGCGTCCCCGTGAGAAGTTATCACCTAGCTAGCGGTCTCCTTTGTTTTTCAGGTCCGTATTGGCGATTATAAAACGGACAGAATATAAAAACACAAACCATGTTGTAGTTTTCTCCTGCTTGTTGTTGCGTTTACTGACGAAGTCACTCGTGTGACTTCGTGCTCGGTCGGTGACAGCTGCTCCCCTGCTGCGTCGCGTCTTGTGGGAAGGGCCAAGCAGCAGCTAGACGTGCTGCTGCAGTAACGTGCTGCTGACGGCTCCCGTGGAAACCCGGGGTCAGTCATCGATCCTAACCAGACTATGTTCCAAGTCCTCACCGAATCCTACCGGATTACTCTAACCAGTTCTGACCAGTCCAGCCCAAGCTACTCACCCTGCCGACTCATAGTAAGTCAGCTTGTTTCCTTTTGGAGCCGCCGTGCTCACTAGCCTGTTACGGTTTGGCTCCTAGAGCAAACGCGTGTCTATCTGCCCGGCGTCAGTCACTCCGCGCTTGGGTCATAAATACATGCTACAATCCAAACTCTCGCTCCGGTCCCGCTCAGCTCGAGTCAGGCCTAACACAGAGGTTCACATTTAGAAAAAAAGCCTTTTTAGAAGCTTTGCTTACAAAGACCACTTTTTACTTTGTTAATGTTAGTTAGATTTTCTAATATTCTTGTTTTTTAGTGTACTTTAAGCACAATTGCTATTTAAATTTTAGTGATCTATGTAGTTGTATTGTATTATGTGACACTTAGCTTAATTCTATTGTTCTGAATATGTTGTTTATATAAATAGATTTGAAGTCTTTGAACAGCTCATCAGATGCACTCAGTGATCATGTGTGAATGCTTTAGGTCAGAGCTTGCAGCCTAAAGCAATAACCATTATCAAAACTAGAAAACAAGTGTGGGAAACATGAAAAAATAGAATGTGGAAAAAATGTTTTAATAGGTTCATCAAGCCAAGGCAGCTTTATTTCCAGAGCACATTTCAAACACAGAGGCAATTCAATGTGCTTCACAATTATCAGAACATGAAATGAAAACACATAAAAACACAAATTAAAATCCACACACAGAATTACAGTTTAGAGCTAAAGGAGAAGACCAAGTTACAGCGCAGATTACCGTGGAGCCTGATGAGTACATTAGTGTTTTTATGTTTTAGGGTTGGGGCACGTCTGATGTCACGGGGAAGCTGATTCCTTATGTTAGCAGCATGGTAACTAAATGCATCTCCACCTTGTTTGGTTCTGGCCCGAGGTTCTACCAGCTGATTGTTTCCAAGGGATCTCAGAGCCCTGCTGGGTGTTTATACAGGAATGAGATCGGACGTGTATTCTATTCCCATTTTGACCCTAACAATCAAGATATAAAACGTTTTGTTTCTGCGGGTGCTTTTTAAAGGATTAAGTACAGAAAATGTATTTTTTTTCCTACATGCTAAACAAAAAAAGCTTCACATGTTTAAGAAGGAAGAGCTTACATGCTGACACATTTCAGAGTGTGAGGTTTTCATCTGTGTTCAGCAGAGAAAGAGACACCATCAGCTGAAAACGGTGCATTAAAGAAATCCTGCCAGTTTTCACGGTTCTGTCCGATATCTTTGTCCCGTAAGCTGCCGTCACACAAAGCGCTCCAAACAGAAGAGCAAGAAGCCTGAGATTAGTCTGGTCCTTTGGGAGGATATTGAACATTGTGTCACAGCATCCGGATGAGAGCAGTGCTTTTTCCCTTTTATTCCCTTCCTTCCCTCAGGACAGCCAGGTAATCATCGGCTCACTGGCAGGATGAATGAGATGGGCCGAAGGTCATTTGAACGGTGAAGATGCTCTCTGAAGGTGAAGCCTGCGGGGAAGTAAATTGTTTTTCAACAAACCAAAGAGCTACCTTTGTCCCAGGTACAGATCACCTCTAGTGGGTCAGCTCTCTGCCCACCCACCAGAGGTGTTCTTCAGTTGCAAAGAAAAAAAAACACCCAAACCGTGTTGAGCTGAGTGGAGTCGAGTCGGGCTGAGTAGATGAAATGCCTCATTACTGTTTAGCTGTTCTTACATATGTTGTGCACCTGCAGCACACACTATGAAAAATAACTCAAGTCCTTCTTGCCAGACAAGTCCGCGTGGGTAATGCAGCTACGGTAGCCCACATTCATCAAAAAAGCAAGATGTCAACGACTTTCAGCTTTCAGTCCAGCGATCAGGTCTTCTTTAATAGGATGGGCTTGATAATATAATCGTTTGCCAATGATTTTAACCTCTCCCACAATCAAGCAAATAAACATGTTTTAAATACGACTGTTTTAGTAACCTACCAGCCCAGAAGGAAGAAAGTTCTGTCACACAGCTCGAGGAGCGTAGCGGGAATCAGGGTAGTATCAATGCTCCACATGCGGAGTGCTGGTGCTAGCAGGGGAAAGATCAGAGTCCAGTGGTGTGTGGGCTCTGGAAAGCAGCAGTGACGATGGCTCGGGCATGCAATGGAGGACGGCTGGAGGTGTTGGGAGTAAGTCAGCAGGCAACAAGTATAAATAAAACTTTGTAAACATGTTTCACAAGGATGAAACTGCTTGAGCTCAAGCGGGTCCGCTTACTTTACAATTAAACTCAAGATAGCTCAGTCAAAAGAAAAAATAAATCTGTTATAAATGACATGAATAGAATGAAGAGAGAAGACAGTGGAGTTCTCATTATGTCAGCATAATCTAAGATAGAAGAGAATACACTCTTGTGCAAAAATCAAAACAGTGAATTGAATGAAATAAGGTTTTTAAGCTAAAGACGGCCTTATTTATAGCTGACTGAATGAGATTTTTGAAGGACAGATCCGGCTGTAACCAAACACCCAAATATTTCATTAAATCAGAAACTTTCAGCAGTGACAAATCTAAAAATCGTAAATGTCATTCACGAAGCACGGCAAAAGAAGGGTTTCTCTTAAACATTTACCGTATTTTCCAGACTATAAGCCGCAACTTTTCCCACGCTTTGAACCACGCGGCTTATAACGAGGTGCGGCTTGTTTTCCCAGCTTCACCCGGGATGATGACAGCAACACGGACAGCGACACTGACATCGCCACAGAAAAGGTATGTGACGAAGCTCTTCTGAGGCTGTTCAACTTCGACACTGAAGAAGAAGAAGACTTCAGTGGTTTCATAGCGCAGGAGGACGATGAATAAACTAATCAATAACGTTTCTGTTTTGTTTGATACTGATCAGTTCAGTTACGTTCAGTTAAACTACGTTTTCAATTCAGTAGATATCTGCAGCTTTTAGCCCGGTGCAGCTTATATTGAGGTGCGCTCTATAGTCCAGAAATGACGGTAGTATGATTTAGATATATTTAAAAGCAACTTATTATGAACCTGTAATGACCTGAGCTTGGATGTAGGACCCGTGAGGACACTGAACACAGTAAAACGTTTAAAATGTTTATTTAAACAATTCAGGAGTTTGTCAACGACACTGCAGAGAGAGATGGCTGGGTTGTAGTGAGGCGGAAGCATGGTCAGAACCAGAGATGACGGCGAGAGCTCGAAGTCAGGTGACAGATCCAATGTCGGTATTTCAGGAAATCCAATAGCGTGGGAGGGAATGAGGCAGGGTCCAAAGGAGGGGCGAGGCGAGAATCCGGGAGACAGACGACGGATGGAAGGCTGGAGAATTTACTAGCTGTGGCGTTCAATAATCTGGCACTGGTTGGAGAGCAACCTGGATGTTATATAGCAGAGGAGGCAGGTGTGTGGCATGAGCTGATGACAGGGTGCAGGTGATGATAATTAAGTGGCTGAGGGCTTGATTGAGGAGGCAGCTGAGGCAGAGGAGGGTGGCAGCCTGGGAGTCATGACAGAACTAGCCAGTGTTGCACATTGTTAAACAGTCACGTAGATGGAAAAAGGAACTGTTAAAGATGAAAAAACAATGAAAAGGCACGGGTAATGGTAGTCTCAGAAAGTCCCATTCCCCATGCTGACTTGCTGTTAGTAATCACGCACCGTAAAGTGGAAGGAGAAATTAATTATTCCAGGCAAATAGTTTTTTTGAGCCTCTTTGACACGTTTTTTAACAAAAAATATGAAAGAACAAACTAATGACAGAGTCAAGAACGTATCTGTCTCAACTTCCTAAACAGGATTACTCTAAAATCTTTGCGAATATAGAGTAGAAAAACTACTTCTACTGTCAGCTATGACACAACATGCCCGATAGGTAAAAAAAAAAAATTGTAAGTCGCTTAGGGTAAAAGCGTCTGCTAAGCACATAAACATATCATAAACATAAGCTATGCATAATTCATGGCTAATGTGGTCACAAGTTTACACATTTCCTTTGTGTTTCCAGTTTCTACTGGACTTAGACCCTCAAAATATTCCAACTCTGTTCTCCTACTTGACTTCTGACAGCTTCAGGGCAGCCTGGAAAACGTTGCCTCTCTCATGGTTTTTCTGAGTCATCTCCCCTCATTTCCTTCCTCATTGAACATCCTGCCACTGGTATAGAAATACATTATTTTCTTTGTGTTTATGCAGCATCTATCTATACAGGAGCCCATTCTACTGTGTATAAAGCAAGCCTATGAAGGGAAGGGGAGACAGGCATTTTAAAAAGTCAAGGGCAAAAAGGACATTTCATAAAGGTGTATGCATCTACACGAGTCTCTGTCCGGTAAAGGTGTGTGTGTGTGTGTGTGTGTGTGTGTGTGTGTGTGTGCTTGAGCACGCATATAATTTTGACTGCTAAATCAAAGGCCTTCTGCGCAGAGCTGCACTGGGCTGATAGCTGGCCCATCAAGCACAGCTCACCTAAAGCAGAATAAAAAATGCCCACATGAGAAAGAAAGCCCTGGCAGAGACAACGTCTGAAGTTCAGCACTGCACTGTGCACATCTAAAAGGCCTTCCTCAGCCTCAGAAACATGTCAGATCCTCAGTCAACAGCCTTACAAAAGGGAGAATGAGTACAGCGACTAGGAGTGTGCCTGTGCCTGTGTGTGTGTATTTGTGCATTTCTAACTAGTTCATTCTCTCAACTGGGGATCTTGTTAATGGTAAATATAATGAAACCACCCTTGTCCTGCTTTTCTATTTTTCTCCTGGGAGAGCCGTCTTTACCGACTGTACACTCCACCTCCCTCTACTCCCCCACTTGTCCAGATTTAGGCTAACATCAGATTTTAACCATAGGCCCTATCAAATAAAAATGTTTTAAGCCTAGTCTTAAAAGTAGACAAGGCGTCTGCCTCACGGACTAAAGCTGGGAGCTGGTTCCACTGGAGAGGAGCCTGATAACTAAAAGATCTGCCTCCCATCCTAATTTTAGATATTGTGGGAACCACCAGTAGACCTGCAGTCTGAGAGCGAAGTGCTCGGTTAGGAACATATGGAACAATCAGATCACTGATGTATGATGGAGCTTGATTGTTAAGAGCTTTACATGTCCTTCTTTCACACCCTGTCCTGTCTCCCCATTTGGTTCAGCCTACGTCTCTGTTGATTGCTCCCATCTGCCTCTCGTTTCCCAATCACCCAATCTCCCGGCCCTCTTGTATTTAAACCCCTCCAGTTCTGTGTCTCTTGTTGCCTCATTGTTCCCATGTCCTGCGCGTTCATTATTAAAAGACTTTACCTGTCCCAGGTTGTCTGCCTGCCTGATTCCTCCCCAGCATTTGGATCCTCACCTCCGCTCCACTCACCAGCGCGTCGTGACAGAATAAGGCAACCAGTAAAGGATCCAGTGGGGAGGTTTTCCCTTGGGAGTGCTTGCCCCAGTTTTTAACTGCGGACCACCGGCCGGCTCCTCTTCCTCCGGCATCGCCTCGCCGCCACCGCCGAGCCCGGGCTTCGGCGATCCTCTCCACCCTCCTGGACCCGGAAGGAGAGTTGGACGGGGAGGCGCAGATGGACTGCTCCTGCTATGTGGGCACCAGACTGGCTGTGTGCTCCCCCGGAGTTGGCCCACGGCGTTTGGAAGGATGCCGGGCTCCATCGTCACCCCTTGTCCCCGGACGGAGCCGCGAGCTCGCAGCTGCCCCGGCTCGGCACACCGGCTTGGACCCGCCCCCAGTCGGATCAGCTGTCCCGTCTCCGGTCCAATCAGCGCCTCCGTCATCTGCAGGCAGAGGAACCACGCCTACAGCCCAGCTGACAGAGCTTGCCAGTCTCCAGGTGGAGCTTGGCCGGATCCGTCAGCTCGTCAGCCTCCGGGAGTTCCAGCTGGACCCCCTATCCTCCCCTTATCTTCAGGAGAGGGTTTCTGTCCAGCCAGCGACCCCGCCTCCAGTCCAGTCAGCAGCTCTCTTGTCTCCAGGCCAAAGGACCAAGCTCGCAGTCCATCCAACAGAGCTCGCCGGTCTCCGAGCTGAGCTGGTCCGACTCCGTCACATCCTCAGTCTCCAGGAGTTCCAGTTGGACAATCTATCCTCCCTGCTTTTCCAGTTACCGGCTCGACCAGGTCCCGCACCACCAGTCCAGTCAGAGCCAGTTCCAGCGGTGGTCCCGGAGGTCGCACCGCATCCAGTTCCAGTGGTGGTCCCGGAGGTCGCACCGCGTCCGGTCCAGCCTGTCCAAGCGGTCCCGTCTGCAGCAACTCCTCCTCCACTCCAGAAGCCGGCGGTCCAGAAGTCGATAGAAGTCGATGCCCCCAGGCCAGAAGTCGACGCCTCCAGGCCAGAAGTCGACGCCTCCATGCCAGAAGTTGACGCCCCCAGGCCAGAAGTCGATGCCCCCAGTCTCGAGGTTGACGCCTCCAGGCCAGAAGTCGACGCCTCCAGGCCAGAAGTAGACGCCTCATCCACTCCAGAGGTCGACGCCTCATCCACTCCAGAGGTCGACGCCCTCTCCAGTCCTGAGGTCGACGCTCTCTCCAGTCCAGAGGTCGACGCTCTCTCCAGTCCAGAGGTCGACACTCTCTCCAGTCCAGTGGTCGACGTTCTCTCCAGTCCAGAGGTCGACACTCCCTCGTGTCCAGAGGTGGACGCTCTCTCCAGCCCAGAGGTCGACGCTCTCTCCGGTCCAGAGGTCGACGCTCTTTCCAGTCCAGAGGTCGACGCTCCCTCGTGTCCAGAGGTCGACGTCCCCTCCAGTCCAACGTCTCCGCTGTCTCCAGTCCTGTGGTCGACGCCGCCGCCTCCAGCCCAGAGGCCGACGCCGCCGCCTCCAGTCCAGAAGTCAAGGACGTCTCCTCCGGCGTCTCTGCCTCCGGTCACCGCCAGTCCTGCCCTCATCAGGCGCGGCTCCATCCTCGTCTCCTCCTCTGTCCCAGATGCAGGCCTCCTAGAGCTCGTCGTCCACTCCTCCTCTGCCACAGACGCAGGCCCCCAAGAGCCCGTCGTCACCGCCTCCTCCTCTGCCACAGACGCAGGCCCCCAAGAGCCCGTCGTTGCCGCCTCCTCTGCCACAGACGCAGGCCCCCAAGAGCCCGTCGTTGCCGCCTCCTCTGCCACAGACGCAGGCCCCCAAGAGCCCATCGTCGCCTCCTCCTCTGCCCCAGACGCAAGCCCCCAAGAGCCCGTCGTCGCCTCCTCCTCTGCCCCAGACGCAAGCCCCCGTGAGCTCGTCGCCGTCTCCTCCTCTGCCCCAGACGCAGGGCCCCGGACTCTACTGGTCCCTGCCTCCTCTCCATCGGCCCCTCGGTCACTCTTGGCCCTCCCTCCGGATCCCCCTCCTTCCGCCCTGCTCTGTGTTCCTGTGGGCGTCTGGAGTCCGCCCTTTTGGGGGGGGGGGGTACTGTCACACCCTGTCCTGTCTCCCCATTTGGTTCAGCCTACGTCTCTGTTGATTGCTCCCACCTGCCTCTCAATTCCCAATCACCCAAGCTCCCGGCCCTCTTGTATTTAAACCCCTCCAGTTCTGTGTCTCTTGTTGCCTCATTGTTCCCATGTCCTGCGCGTGTTCATTATTAAAAGACTTTACCTGTCCCAGGTTGTCTGCCTGCCTGATTCCTCCCCAGCGTTTGGATCCTCACCTCCGCTCCACTCACCAGCGTATCGTGACACCTTCTCAAAAAATTAGCATATTGTGATAAGGTTAATTATTGTCTGTAATGTACTGATAAACATTAGACTTTCATATATATTAGATTTATTACACACAACTGAAGTAGTCCAAGCCTTTTATTGTTTCTAATATTGATGATTTTGGCGTACAGCTCATGAAAACCCAAAACTCCTATCTCAAATAATTAGCATATCATGAAAAGGTTCTCTAAACGAGCTATGACCTAATCATCTGAATGAACTAAATAACTCTAAACACCTGCAAAAGATTCCTGAGGCTTTTAAAAACTCCCAGCCTGGTTCATTGCTCAAAACCGCAATCATGGGTAAGACTGCTGACCTGACTGCTGTCCAGAAGGCCATCATTGAATCAGAATTAGAAAAGGTTTATTGCCATTGTCAGTGAACAAGCAGTTCACAAACTAGGAACTTGTTTCGGTACTAATGTGCCACATATAACATGAATAATAAATTTCAGAAATAGAATAAGTAGAATAAAATATAATAAAACTAGCATAAAACATTCAGCTATAAAAAAGGCAGGTAATGGTAACATGGCCGATAACGTGACGTAGTGTCGAGTACAGAAGACCAGCATGGTTGTGTGATTATAAGCTATTTACAAGTCTAACGGCAGATGGAAAGAAGCTGTTCTTCTGGCGAGAGGTTCTGGTCTGGATGGACCGTAACCTCCTGCCTGAGGGAAGTGGCTCAAAAAGTCTGTGACCCGGGTGAGAAGGGTCAGCTGCAATCCGGCCTGCACGCCCCCGAGTTCTGGAGACGTACAGGTCCTGGAGAGATGGAAGGCTGCAGCCAATCACCTTCTCAGCAGAGCGCACAATGCGCTGCAGTCTATGTTTGTCCCTCACCGTGGCTCCAGCGTACCACACAGCGATGGAGGAGGTGAGGATGGACTCAATGATGGCCGTGTAAAACTGCACCATCATCTGGGCCGGCAGCTTGGCCTTTTGCAGCTGCCGCAGAAAGTACATCCTCTGCTGGGCCTTTTTGATCAGGGAGCTGATGGATGGCTCCCACCTAAGGTCATGCGTGATGGTGGTTCCGAGGAAGCGGAAGGAGTCCACAGTGGTGACGGGGGTGTCCGTCAGGACGAGGGGGAGAGATGGGGCTGTGACTTTTTTGAAGTCCACAATCATCTCCACTGTCTTCTGAGCATTGAGCTCCAGGTTGTTGCTGCTGCACCAGTACACCAGCCGTTCCACCTCCCTCCTGTAGGCGGACTCATCACCGTCAGAGATGAGCCTGATGAGGGTGGTGTCGTCCGCAAACTTGATCAGTTTAACGGAGTCATGGCTCGAGGTGCAGCAGTTTGTGTACAGGGAGAAGAGCAGAGGAGAAAGTACACAGCCCTGTGGAGATCCTGTGCTAATTGTCTGAGTGGTGGAAACATTCTTCCCCAGCCGCACGCACTGCCTTCGGTCCGTCAGGAAGTCAGTGATCCACCTGCAGGTGGAGTTGGGTACGTTGAGCATGGAGAGCTTGTCCTGGAGCAGAGCAGGGAGGATGGTGTTGAACGCAGAGCTGAAGTCCACAAACAGGATCCTAGCGTAGGTTCCCGGGGAGTCCAGGTGCTGCAGGATGAAGTGGAGGGCCAGGTTGATGGCGTCGTCTACAGACCTATTAGCTCTGTATGCGAACTGCAGAGAGTCCAGGAGGGGGGAGGTGAAGGACTTGAGATGAGGGAGGACCAGGCGCTCAAAAGACTTCATGACTACAGACGTCAGCGCCACAGGCCTGTAATCATTCAGTCCAGTGACATGGGGTTTCTTAGGCACAGGAACAATGGTGGACAGCTTAAAGCAGGCTGGAACATGGCAGGTCTCCAAGGAGATGGTAAAGATGTCCGTGAAGATTGGAGACAGTTCCTCTGCGCAGTGTCTCAGGGTGTCGGGGGAGACACCGTCCGGGCCCGGGGATTTCCGAGGGTTTTGCTTACGGAGAACCCTGAGCACATCCTTTTCTTTCACTGAGATGGCAATGGAGGGGGAGGGGTGGTCAGCGGGGACTGTACTATTCACAGTGGTGAAGGTGGTGGGGGAGGCATGTGACACCAGAGTGGCTGAAGAAACCTGTGCAGTAGGGGTGTGGGGGATGGGTGTTGCACTTCAAACCTTGCATAAAAGGAGTTGAGTCGTTCAGCCAGTTGTAGGTCGTCAGCAGCATGTTGGGCTCTGGGCTTGTAGTTTGTGATTTGCCTGAGCCCTCTCCAGACAGAGGCGGAGTCATTTGCAGTCATTGACACCCTCAAGCAAGAGGGTAAGACACAGAAAGACATTTCTGAACGAATAGGCTGTTCCCAGAGTGCTGTATCAAGGCTCCTCAGTGGGAAGTCAGTGGGAAGGAAAAAGTGTGGCAGAAAACGCTGCACAACGACAAGAGGTGACCGGACTCTGAGGAAGATTGTGGAGAAGGGCCGATTCCAGACCTTGGGGGACCTGCAGAAGCAGTGGACTGAGTCTGGAGTAGAGCTGAGGAAAATAATCAAATAATGGATGCATCAGGATGCGGACATAAACGATTCTGCATCGTAGAAGAGTACGCCATATTTGATTATAGTGGAATGTAGTTTTGTTTTTTTAACGGCGGCACCAGCGCAGCATCCAAATCTGTCAGAGTGAGCGTCCTCCACATTTACCTCCGCCGTAATGTGGTACTGCAGGTCTGAGCCTAGAGTTGTAACCTGAGACCGAACCGGAACCGAATCAGCCCGACCGGTTCTGTTGGATTTGGGCCGTGAATTATGTTAATTGAGTGGGTTGTCACGCGGATCGCTCCGCTCGCTCGATCAGCGACTGAGAGAGAGAGAGAGAGAGAGAGAGAGAGAGAGAGAGAGAGAGAGAGAGAGAGAGAGAGAGAGAGAGAGAGAGAGAGAAAGAGAGAGAGAGAGAGAGATCGGAGGACGCTCCTCCAAACCGATGCTCCAAACATGCGTTATTATTTTCATATTTTAATTATTGTTTCTCCTGGAAGCGCTCAGTCAGACCGAGTGTTGTGATGTCGGGAGATCCGGTCTTGGGGAGGGGGCGGGGTCAGTGACGGCGGCTGCAGCGTGATCGTCTGTCTCTTTTATTTAGGGAGACGGAGAAGTTAAAAGGAGAGAAATAGAAGATAGAAGTTCTTGTTCCACTTCATTCTTTTGTTCCATGAAGATAAACTGATGTTAAATTCAGCTGAAAGAGAAGCTGGGAGGAAGCTTTGGTTCATTTTAGGTTACAGGAGGTCTTGTCTCCTATCTGCTCCTCCAGAGACAGCATGGACATGAGGGTTACACAGGACAGGTTAGTGGAAAGGTTAGTAGTTAGCTGGTTAGTGAAGGAGATCCATCAGCTGGGTAATTTAATCCTAATCCAGCCTACAGCCTTCTGCTGGTGTTATTATCAGGAAGAATAAAACACACATCTTAAATATTATTGGAAGTATAGAATTTGTTTTATGTTTTATTATTTTCTGCATCAAACAGAACTTGATTCATTCTCCAACATGTCAGAAACGAACCGCTGGGTTCAAATAAAATAAACTAAGTCAAACATTTCATTTGGTGTTATTTCTAATACCCTTCAACTGTGGCATAAACATCTGACTCTAGAGCTGCTCAGAGACATTAAACACTCATATATGAACCCATTATGTATTTTATTACTACATTATGTGTCCTGTAGGTTTTCAGTACTTTTTTAGACTTTGTGAGTTTTTGCAAAGCGTGTTTTCTCAGCCTGAGGCGTGGTGCTGAACCAGGAAACAGATGTTTTACTTTGTTAAATCTTCTTAAATGTTTAAAATGTTTTGTCCTAACCTGTTGTGGATGGAGAGCTTTTGAGGGCTGGCAGGTTGTGTCACTTATGTTTTAGATAAAAAATAAATAAAAAGCAATTATCTGACATCTTCTATTTATCGATGAAAACAAATCAATATGAAATAATCGTGATGCATCGGGATACTGAATCAAATTGAATCGTTGACCCAATGATCGTATTGAAACGAATCGGAAGACAAGTGAAGATTCACACCTCTAGTCTGGAGTAGAAACATCCAGAGCCACCGTGTACAGGTGTGTGCAGGAAATAATACTAATAATAATAATAATAATAATAATAATAATAATGATAATAATGCATTGAACTTATATAGCGCTTTTCTAGACACCCAAAGACGCTTTCACACACTCTCACATTCACACACTGCTAGTGATGGTAAGCTACTTGTAGCCACAGCCGCCCTGGGGAGGTCTGACAGAGGCGAGGCTGCCATTTGGCGTTGTCGGCCCCTCCGACCACCACTAACACAGGCAAGTTGGGTGAAGTGTCTTGCCCAAGGACACAACAGCAGCAGCAGGATACCCCTGGCGGGAGCTGGAATTACATCCATGACCCTCCGATCATGAGGCAACCCGCTCTACCACCTGAGCTACTGGTGCCGCATTCCCCAGGTCAAGCCACTTTTGAACCAGAAACAGCGACAGAAGCGCCTGACCTGGGCTACAGAGAAGCAGCACTGGACTGTTGCTCAGTGGTCCAAAGTACTTTTTTGGATGAAAGCAAATTTTGCACGTCATTCAGAAATCAAGGTGCCAGAGTCTGGAGGAAGACTGGGCAGAGGGAAATGCCAACATGCCTGAAGTCCAGTGTCAAGGACCCACAGTCAGTGATGGTCTGGGGCGCCATGTCAGCTGCTGGTGTTGGTCCACTGTGTTTTATCAAGGGCAGGGTCAATGCAGCTAGCTATCAGGAGATTTTGGAGCATGTCATGCTTCCATCTGCTGAAAAGCTTTATGGAGATGAAGATTTCATTTTTCAGCACGACCTGGCACCTGCTCACAGTGCCAACACCACTGGTAAATGGTTTACTGACCATGGTGTTACTGTGCTCACTTGGCCTGCCAACTCTCCTGACCTGAACCCCGTAGAGAACCTGTGGGATATTGTGAAGAGAAAGTTGAGAGACGCCAGACCCAACACTCTGGATGAGCTTAAGGCCGCTATCGAAGCATCCTGGGCCTCCAGAACACCTCAGCAGTGCCACAGGCTGATCGCCTCCATGCCACGCCGCACTGAAGCAGTCATTTCTGCAAAAGGATTCCCGACCAAGTATTGAGTGCATAACTGAACATAATTATTAGAAGGTTGACTTTTTTTGTATTAAAACACTTTTCTTTCATTGGTCGGATGAAATATGCTAATTATTTGAGATAGGAGTTTTGGGTTTTCATGAGCTGTACGCCACAATCATCAATATTAGAAACAATAAAAGGCTTGAACTACTTCAGTTGTGTGTAATGAATCTAATATATATGAAAGTCTAATGTTTATCAGTACATTACAGACAATAATGAACTTTATCACAATGTGCTAATTTTTTTGAGAAGGACCTGTATATGTGAGAAGAAGGATCTTAAAATCTATTCTGAATTTAACAGGTAGCCAATGTAGGGAAGCTAAGACAGGAGAGATATGATCTCTCTTTTTAATTCTCATCAGAACTCTAGCTGCAGCATTTTGGACAAGCTGAAGACTTTTAACTANAAAGAGAAGCTGGGAGGAAGCTTTGGTTCATTTTAGGTTACAGGAGGTCTTGTCTCCTATCTGCTCCTCCAGAGACAGCATGGACATGAGGGTCACATGGTGAGGGTCCCACAGGACAGGTTAGTGGAAAGGTTTGTAGTTAGCTGGTTAGTGAAGGAGATCCATCAGCTGGGTAATTTAATCCTAATCCAGCCCACAGCCTTCTGCTGGTGTTATTATCAGGAAGAATAAAACACACATCTTAAATATTATTGGAAGTGTAGAATTTGTTTTGTGTTTTATTATTTTCTGCATCAAACAGAACTTGATTCATTCTCCAACATGTCAGAAACGAACCGCTGGGTTCAAATAAAATAAACTAAGTCAAACATTTCATTTGGTGTTATTTCTGACATCCTTCAACTGCAGCATAAACATCTGACTCTAGAGCTGCTCAGAGACATTAAACACTCGTATATGAACCCATTATGTATTTTATTACTACATTATGTGTCCTGTAGGTTTTCAGTACTTTTTTAGACTTTGTGAGATTTTGTAAAGCGTGTTTTCTCAGCCTGAGGCGTGGTGTTGAACCAGGAAACAGATGTTTTACTTTGTTAAATCTTCTTAAATGTTTAAATGTTTTGTCCTAACCTGTTGTGGGTGGAGAGCTGTTGAGGGATGGCAGGTTGTGTCAATTATGTTTTAGTTAAAAAATAAAAAGCAATTATCTGACATCTTCTATTTATCGATGAAAACAAATCAATATGAAATAATCGTGATGCATCAGGATATTGAATCAAATTGAATCGTTGACCCAATAATCGTATTGAAACGAATCGGAAGACAAGTGAAGATTCACACCTCTATTCTGGAGTAGAAACATCCAGAGCCACCGTGTACAGGTGTGTGCAGGAAATAATACTAATAATAATAATAATAATAATGATAATAATGCATTGAACATATACAGCGCTTTTCTAGACACCCAAAGACGCTTTCACACACTCTCACATTCACACACTGCTAGTGATGGTAAGCTACTTGTAGCCACAGCCGCCCTGGGGAGGTCTGACAGAGGCGAGGCTGCCATTTGGCGTTGTCGGCCCCTCCGACCACCACTAACACAGGCAAGTTGGGTGAAGTGTCTTGCCCAAGGACACAACAGCAGCAGCAGGATACCCCTGGCGGGAGCTGGAATTACATCCATGACCCTCCGCTCTACCACCTGAGCTACTGGTGCCGCATTCCCCAGGTCAAGCCACTTTTGAACCAGAAACAGCGACAGAAGCACCTGACCTGGGCTACAGAGATGCAGCACTGGACTGTTGCTCAGTGGTCCAAAGTACTTTTTTTGGATGAAAGCAAATTTTGCATGTCATTCAGAAACCAAGGTGCCAGAGTCTGGAGGAAGACTGGGCAGAGGGAAATGCCAACATGCCTGAAGTCCAGTGTCAAGTACCCACAGTCAGTGATGGTCTGGGGCGCCATGTCAGCTGCTGGTGGTGGTCCACTGTGTTTTATCAAGGGCAGGGTGAATGCAGCTAGCTATCAGGAGATTTTGGAGCACTTCATGCTTCCATCTGCTGAAAGCTTTATGGAGATGAAGATTTCATTTTTCAGCACGACCTGGCACCTGCTCACAGTGCCAAAACCACTGGTAAATGGTTTACTGACCATGGTATTACTGTGCTCACTTGGCCTGTCAACTCTCCTGACCTGAACCCCGTAGAGAACCTGTGGGATATTGTGAAGAGAAAGTTGAGAGACGCCAGACCCAACACTCTGGATGAGCTTAAGACCGCTATCGAAGCATCCTGGGCCTCCATAACACCTCAGCAGTGCCACAGGCTGATCGCCTCCATGCCACGCCGCATTGAAGCAGTCATTTCTGCTAAAGGATTCCCGACCAAGTACTGAGTGCATAACTGAACATAATTATTAGAAGGTTGACTTTTTTTGTATTAAAACACTTTTCTTTCATTGGTCGGATGAAATATGCTAATTATTTGAGATAGGAGTTTTGGGTTTTCATGAGCTGTACGCCACAATCATCAATATTAGAAACAATAAAGGCTTGGACTACTTTAGATGTGTGTAATGAATCTAATATATATGAAAGTTTAATGTTTATCAGTACATTACAGACAATAATGAACTTTATCACAATACGCTAATTTTTTTGAGAAGGACCTGTATATGTGAGAAGAAGGATCTTAAAATCTATTCTGAATTTAACAGGTAGCCAATGTAGGGAAGCTAAGACAGGAGAGATATGATCTCTCTTTTTAATTCTCATCAGAACTCTAGCTGCAGCATTTTGGACAAGCTGAAGACTTTTAACTACATTCTGTGTACTTCCTGAGAGTAATGAATTACAGTAATCCAGTCTTGATGTAATAAATGCATGAACTAGTTTTTCAGCATCACTCCTGGAAAGGATGCTTCTAATCTTAGCAATATTCCGAAGGTGGAAAAAGGAAATCCTACAAACCTGTTTAACCTGGGATTTGAATGACATGTCCTGGTCAAAGATAACACCGAGGTTCCTTACTTTGTTCTCGGAGACTAATGTAATGCCATTCAGGTCAGGCGATTGGCTAAGCAATTTCGTTTTCTGGATTTCTGGTCCAAAGATGAGAACTTCCATCTTGTCTTGATTTAAAAGCAAAAAGTTTAGAGTCATCCAATGTTTTATGTCCTCAAGACAAGCCTGTAATCTACCCAACCGATTAGGTTCATCAGGGTTAATGGATAAATATAACTGAGTATCTTTTTTTTTATTTTGTGGATAAGAACATGTCTATGTGCAGTGACGTTAATTGTAACTTGCATCATGGAGATATGGAGAGTGTCTCTTGTCCAGTCAGTGCTCTGATTAAATATGTGGGTCATATATTTCATTTCATCCTTATTTCAGTGTAATAATAATATTCATTTAAACTTCAGTAATTTAAGCACAGATTAATCAAAACATTTCATTTAAACATATTGTCCATTTCATTATATGATTTAATTATGAAGGTTCATCCTTCTTGTTCTGTGAAGCAAAGCTGTCTTAGATAAGAGGAAGCTGGAGAGAGACCTGGTCAAGCAGCAGTATCTTTCTTGCAGATTAAAGGTTCCAGTTAAGACTCATGTCTCCATACGACCCGATACTGAAGAGGTCAAACTGTAGGTGGAAATTTACCATTTCTGGAGGCTACACCTGTTTAAAAGTTGTTTTGCACATTAGTCTAACCCTACTGTACTGTACTGTACTGTACTATACTATACCATACTGTACTGTACTGTACTATACTGTACCGTACTGTACTGTACAGTACCGTACCGTACTGTACCGTACCGTACCGTACCGTACCGTACTGTACCGTACCGTACCGTACTGTACTGTACCGTACTGTACCGTACCGTACTGTACTGTACCGTACTGTACTGTACTGTACCGTACCGTAATGTACTGTACTGTACTGTACTGTGTTGTACCGTACTGTACTGTACTGTACTGTACTGTACCGTACTGTACTGTGTTGTACTGTACTGTACTGTACTGTACTGTACTGTACCGTACTGTACTGTACTGTACTGTACTGTATTGTACCGTACTGTACTGTACTGTACTGTACTGTACTGTACTGTAATGTACCGTACTGTACCGTACCGTACCGTACTGTACTGTACTGTACTGTATTGTACCGTACTGTACTGTACCGTACTGTACTGTACTGTACCGTACCGTACTGTACTGTACTGTACTGTACTGTGTTGTACCGTACTGTACTGTACCGTACTGTGTTGTACTGTACTATACTGTACTGTACTGTACTGTACTGTACTGTACTGTGTTGTACTGTACTATACTGTACAGTACAGTACTGTACTGTACTGTACTGTACAGTACTGTACTGTACTGTACTGTAATACAACACAACACTACAAAACACAAAATAAAACAAATGAAATAAACCAGAAAAATGGAAGGAAAGGACATCACATGAATTAACTGAAGAGAAGGAATAAAGAAGTAAATCAAGCATTAGTAAACATATATGGATTTCAACTGTGTGAGTCTGCTGACCATCATTTAATCTGGTCAGGTAGATCTGAAAAAGTTCCACTCTCTTAACTCTCTGGCCCAATCTTCTGCTCCTCCAGTTTCCTCCTCTCTGAGAAGCTGACAGCCACTTCAACGGCCATTATGCTACTTGAAGCCACTTGAAGGCACCCTGAGCTCTGTCTTTTATTAGAACGTCATCTGTGAGCGATGTGAGGTTCTCTACATGACACGCGTGGGATCGGTGACGACATCGGAGAAAGGACTTCAGGTCCAATCTTTCCTTATCGACCTGACTAGAGCTCAGATATGAGTCTTTCTGACTGGAAGCTCCATTCATTCAAACGGTCAGTAAGTGCTTGAAGACGTTTGGCATGAGGAGCTAACCGCCACACCAGACGAGTGAAATGTTGCTCCTCAGTGAGCCGTGTCTGTACTTTCAGTTAGACCAGCCTACCAACTTCCTGTTTTGGTTTCCTGACTTGTCTCTGACAATCTACGAGTCACTGCTGTTGTGATTCTGGTTTACAAATCCGTTCAGAACCACAGAAAGAGTTGCAGTATTTAAATAAAAACAAAACAGTTGCAACAAATCATGCTGCTTTTGTTTTCTTCCAGGATCAACACAACTGACATCATTTAGAGCAGGGGTCTCCGGCTATCGGGTCGAGGACTCGTTCTGCTCTGTGGAGCATTTGGTGACAAACTGTACAGAACCAAAAACAAAACTTGCTAAAACTAATCTTATGTTCACATTTGAAACAAACCGTTTTCTGCTTCGTATTTTGTTTAGAAAAATTATTTTAAGTAGCTATGAAAATGAACTGATGTAATAAAGTGCATAATGACTACATCTCTGTTGGATTTCATTATAGATGTCATGTCCTGTGCCCTTTGTCTCCCCAGTTCATTCCATGTTTCTCCCTCCTAGGTGTCGTTGTCCTCCCTGACCCTTCCATCCCATCTCTCTAGTCTCCGGTGCCCTCATTTATCATTCAGGTTTTACATGATTTCTTATTTGGTTCCTGTGTTTTCTTTAGTCAATCTTCTCCATTTTCTTGCCTTGTTTGCCCTCAGTGCCCTGCTACACGATCACACCTGCAACATATCAGTAATAGTCACCTGTCTCCTGTCTCCACTCACCTCCTCAGCCTATTTAAAAGCAGCTCTGCCCATGGCTCTTGTTCAGTTCTTTGTGTTTCTGATGTTGTCTACCTGCCCCTGCCCCACAGACTTTAACAAACCTTTAGATTTCTAACCTACATGGCTGCCTCCTGTATTTCCTGCGTTTGGGCCCTACAACAACCCCCATTCCGACAGATGTGCTCTTTTATTCTTACTAAATGCTGCATCTGTTCAAGAGAAGCAGAAGGAATGAAACGTTTGTCAGAGTTTTGAAGCAACGTGGCCAACAGGAAAATGACGAGTGAAATGAGTTATAGAATCCTTAGAAGTCATGAAGCAGCTGTTCCAACAGGAGTGGATGCTTCCTATCCCTCCTGGACCCCCACTCCTCCATCTCACTGCTGACAAACATTTCCTAATCAGTCTCTGTTGTCTCTGCAGACAGAGCCGGCGGATAGCAGTGATCTCTGCTGAACCAGGAGTCTGTCTCAGCTAAAGCAGCTGAGGTTATCGATCCACCAGTCAATAGCTCGCACTGTCAGCCACCAAACCTTTGCAGGTTGGTGTTTGTATCTGCTCTGAGCTCTCTTCAGGGGGATTGGAGTTGGGTTCTGGCTCTCAGCTCTCTCGGCCAGCTGGGATTCACGCTGGAGATGCACGCACCAGGAAGACTCATTAAACACGAAGGCTGTCAGAGTAAGCACTGCACGCGGTGCTACAGCTCAGCAGTTTCAGTAATCACACTACTTTTCTTATTAAACACATCCACATCGACTACAGACCTTCAGAAAGGATGCTCAAGTTCTACATTATCTATAGGTAGGAGAACGTCTCATTGAGTTCATCCTTATCCTGCAGCCAACCACTAGGAGGCGCTATATTAGAACTTAAGTCTGGTTCACATGGCAGGATCTTACAACACTCTGCAGAGAGACCACACATGTGGTGACAAAGAAATCATGGATAACAGTTTTGGTACTACAGTGCGTTATGTGGAGCAACTTGGCAAACAGTAGACACAAAAAGATATTCCCCTCTCAGATGGAAGACCGTGCAAGATAAAACATGACTTCAGAGTGAAGAAACGTGGCAGAGGAGGAGCGTGCAGTGCACTTCCATCACCTTGCTGCAAGACTTCACATTCAACAGGCAGCATGTTTGTTTATTGCAGACCAGATGACCAGATTTATGATCGGAGCAGTCCTGACAGCCTTCTGAGTGGACCAGAACACTCATATCACATCACACATGGTAGGATTATCTGCTAAGATTATCTTTACTGTCTTCACTGTAATTGTGCACAACTTTAAGATACTTATAATGGAAAGAGGTGAACAAAAATTTTTCTGTGAACCAGGTATACGGCTTCTACTTCTACATAATATACGTCTGTCAAAGTAATAAATAGAAAAAGGAAATGAGCATAAAAACACTAAAGTTTTACTATCTAGAAGCAAAACAACGTAGATGCAAGGCAGGGCAGCTTTGTTTGTATAGCACATTTCACGCACAGAGACACTTCGATGTGCTTTCCATCTGTAAGAGTAGCAACATTAAAATCAACTTGACAGAAAACACGACGTAAAAATTAAAAAAGACAACGTTAAGGTTAAAGGGTGAGCAAATACAGTGCAGAATGTGCATTCATTCAAAGACTGATGAAAACATGAAGGTTTTTAATGTTGATTCAACTACAGATTGTGAAGTCAGTTTAAAGTGAGGGTCAAGGCCTGGGTGGAGACGTGTTTCATCCACACTTCCTGTTAGGAAAACGCTTCTGATAGAGGCGTCGTCTGAGGGAGCAACACTGAGGCAGTGATAGACCGCACCCCCCTCAACCCCACATGTGTGCTGTCGGAGTTTCTCAGTATAAAAACGAGTTTTCACCACCACATGCGCACTCGCGTGCATGCGCTCACACAAGACTTACCCCTCAGGAGAAGAGCAGACACAGATCCTGCAGCATTCTGGAGGATTTTCTGTTAAACGCGATCATTAGATGAAAGGGGAGGAGCTCATTTTTTTCAAGGAGGCGAGCGGCTCAGAGCGCTAACGTGTCATATCAGCAGGTGAGTGACCGAGCCAGGTGGAGGTGCAGCTGCCTCACCTGTAGACCAGTGCGGTGCAGCCACATAGCACTTTGCTGACAACGTCACGTTTTTCAGCTCGGCCATCAGCCACAGCTGGTTCTGCATACGTGTGGAGCGGAGTTTAACCTGAAGACGGAGACATGATTATGGTTTTGGGCTGAAATATTACATTTAAAGTAAGCTGCACTAAACTGCCACACTAATGCTTACACGTGTGCACAGCACCATTAGACACTCATCTGTACAGGTAATCTGCAAAAACAAGTGAATTTAGGTGTTACTCACTCTTTAACAGGAGCTGCACTTAAAATGCATGATCAGTAAGGCTGCGTGGTTTCGTCTTGCCATAGGTAGTCAGTCATATGGACTGTATACAACTAGTTTAACAACATAACATGGGTCTGTTTTACTCACTCCAACACAAAGTCTCACTATTGTTTCTATCGACTTATTAAAATGTTGTGAGTCAGAGGGCACCACAGGCCTTTAAAGCAAAAGCAGAACGGCAGTAGTTCATCTGAACTCCGTGGAGCCACTAGAACAGGAAGTACACCGAATGACAAACACACTTTTACAGGATCAAAGTTAAAAGAGAAGTGCTGAGGATTTTCCCCTTTAGTGAGTTTAATAAGGAGATGAGAGACGCTTCCAACAATGACCAGTTCCTTACTGTTGCTGAGTTACAAGTTACATAATCCCCCATAGAGTATCTATGATTCATGTTTTTACCTAAAGGAGATAAACGGGACAAAAACTCGTATGCTCCAAATACACATGGTGCCTCATGAGCTACAACACGCCACGAGCAAAATCTTCTGCAGAAAGAACATTTCCACTCCAGCAGAATTCAGCAGCTTAAACAACTAAAGTATAATAAGAACAGATCATGGAAAACTGTCAGACTTAAGCGCTCTGAAGGAGGAAATAGTCACCATACCCACTTTTCTGCACCGCATATTTTTTATTCGGTCTTATAATTTTCTCCAGTTCTCAGGGGATGGGAACCCCTTCAGATGAAATGCTTTCTAAGGGAGCAAGATTTCAAGCATCAGACTGCTTGTTGCATCTGTTTGCACTAACAGGAGGATAGGTAGATTTAAACCTCATTCATGTGTGGACAGTGACTAACGAGTATTGTTCTCTAGCGATTAGAGAGGCACGAAACCCCAAAGTTACACCATCAAAACATTCTGTGATGTATTAGTGAATTTAGGCCTGCATGAATAACTTAAAAAGCTACTTTAAATGGGACGAGTGGCTTGATCACAGCGCCTGTGCAGCTCCGCTGTTGGATAATTTACCTCCATGTTCTCTCTGGGTATGTTCCAAGATAAAAACTGCTACCAGAGAACTCTGCTGCATTTCTTCTGCATTCAAGGAGAATGGCTGAGTGACCGAGCGCATCAGCCCAGGTCTACACCTGCCTTGCCATGATGATGAACTCCCTTTACCTTTGCCAGCAGCATAGCTGTGTTTTCTCTGTGCGGACATAGATCCAAATGTTACAGTTAAAATAGAGAGCATCAGATCCACAGGGCTTATACCTTACAGAGCTAGAGCATTAACCTCTTAGAGTAGACACCTGACTGGAATGCAGGATTATGAGGAAACAATCAGAAGAGACTGAAGCATTTGGATCAAAGACCAAAGCCAGAGGGGTTGGTGAAGCCAACTCGGTGGGAACTGGCCTGCTGACCGTTGAGCTGTTTAGACCCATTGGCCCAAATAGCACGCTCCAAAATAAACACGTGACTGTCGACTGTCCTGGAGTACTGGCTGTTCAGCAGTTCTCCAGAACTTAGAATTTCAACACAGCAAGAACACACCAAAGATGTTTAAAGAAAAATTCAAATGCTGGTTGCTCGAAAAACAGCAAAAAAAACAAACAAACAAAAAAAAACTGGACATTTCCAGTTAACCCCAGAAAGAGTCACCCTACTGTAGTCTATATCTGTAGAAGCCAAACATTACAATTAAACAAGGAGAACTCAGTAATGATTATAATTCTTCAGCCAGAGACCCGCCCCCGGCTATCGCTGTATAATTTCCACCCTGCCCATTACAACACAGCACTAGCGTCTTGCAGCTGTAAACCCTTTGCAGATGCCCAAAGTCACCTCCATGAATGTGATCAGGCCATTGTCACAACGGCAGCTACTCCAAATGATTACAAGCACTCCATCTGCTCCAGGGCTCTGGGTCTCATTCAGAAGATTCTGACCTTCTTCGGGGGCTTATGAGATTATTTGAGCAGAATCCTTGTCTCAGGCTGAAAGCCACCTCGTTTACATGATTAACAGCTCACGCTTTGCTTCCTGCTGCTCATAAAATATACAACGGCCATTACAGTGCTGACCTTCCAGATGCCTTGGCTAATGTATTTAGAATAAAAAATGAACACATGGTTGCAAATCATGTCAGCGATGTCTCTCAGCAGCCTTCTGACGAGGGATGACAACAGGGAAAGAAAATGTCAGAGAAAAAGGAAAAGAGAAAGAAAGAAGAGAAGCTGGGTAAGGCAAGAAAGGACATAGTGCAGCTAATTATCAACAAGTACAGAGATGGATGTAGTAATATGGGGGCACAGGGTGATGCACAGACACTAGGCCCTCTAGGGCCTTTGTTTTTTGAAGACCACGTATTTAACTAGTTTATTAAGTTTTATATCTCTTTCTGACCATGTGTTTAAATTTATAGGCTGAATTTACCATATACCATTAATACTGATCATGACTAACACACATGCTACCAGGGGAGCAAATGAAACAAAAATCAATAGCTTCTGTCTGAAGCCTGGTTCATGCTTCTCCGTCAGCTCCGCGAGGGACAGACGCGCACGGACTGACGGAAGCATTTTGCTCTCATACTTCTCCGTCTCCTGGAGAGTGTTGAAAAGCAATTCCCCGGCAGGACACCAGAGGGCGTAGCGCTGTTCTGTGGTATCCTGTCATGTATCGGTCCAAGATAGTGTTTTTATATTGTGTTTTTTGTGTATATAAGAGACTTTTAACACGGACATATTTGTCTCTCATTCTCCCACCTCTTCATGCGCTCCCCACCTCTAAACCCACGTTTCCTGTCGTTTCCGTCCACAAATAAAACGCTTGCTGCGCATCTTTTCACTCCTCCAGTCACGGGAGAATTAAACGTTCATATTTTTAGAGTTTTTTCGCGAGGTATTCTTCAAGCTTCTCCGTGTCTGCCGCTAGTTAAACTCGGCTCTCTTTGCAATGGCGGCGCTGTAAACAACAGCGGCGTCCTGACCAATCACAAGCTTGCGTAATCCGTCTCGTTCGACGGATGTTTAAAAAAGTGGGCTCGACTCCGTACGTACTTGTGTGCCTGCCGGAGCCCTAAGCAAGGACGGATAATGGCGTTGCGTGTCTCCGCACTGACGCAGACGGAGAAGCATAAACCAGGCTTTAGACTTAGAAGAGACTAGCTGCACCGTTGCTGCAGTTGATGTTAGTTTGAATAATAAACAATGAAGTTTGAAAGGTCGTCATCATGTCCAGAAGCCGTATATGTTCAGCTCCCCACCCGCGATATGGGCACCAGCCTCCGAGTGGTGTCCCATCTGACTCCCTGACTCAACTCAAGCGGCTCATTCGTCTTTTCTTTGTACCAGAACTCCAGATCCAGTCCCGATGTGTCCGTTCCAGTCCTTCAACTCAAGTCTCCTCTTTTGTGTGTAGTTCTGTTCGTTCCTGCTGCCTGCCATCTCCCAGCACACTCCAGCGCTCGTCCACTAGCCAGTGGCTAAAGCAGCACTGCTTACGTGTTCTCCTCAAACACTGTACTAACAGCGATGTAGTTCTCCACATATTACAGAGATGACGTGCTCCTCTGAGGACTTCTTCTCAAATGTTAACTTTGGACGTGGGTCTCCTTCGGCTTGTAATCCGTGTTTACACACAGCATACACAGCGTGTCCCTGGCTCGCCAGCCATGAGTCACGGCAGCCGTGAGCCAGATTAGCTGGTGGCTAAAAGTCAGCATTGTTTACTTGATCTCCACGGTGTGTCCCCAGCTCATTAAAATGACAAAATGACAAAATGTTTTGTTAGAACAACCCTTTTTGAGTTTGTGTTGCTCAAGCAAAGTCAAGCCTCTGGTTTCAGAATAACAGCAGAAAACATCCAAACCCCCACCTCCCTATCACCGTAAAGCTAACAGTCAAATGTAAAAGTAAGTAAGTAAGTAAAAGTTTATTTATAGAGCGCCTTTCACAGATATAAATCACAAAGCGCTGTACAACATGATAAAGATCAGGGCAAATACCTCTAACCAATAAAAACATCAGAAAAACAATAGCAGTGTTAAAGTAGAAAATAAAATCATGAGTATAAACAAAGTGAAGGTGTGAACCCGAACAAAGCCATCTTTTTGAACATTTAGGGAGGGAACGCCTGGATGAAAAGGTGAGTTTTTAGATGATTTTTAAAGATCTCTACAGTGTTAGAGAGACGGAGATTTGAAGGCAGACCGTTCCAAAGTCTGGGTGCAACAGTCTGAAAGGCCCTGTCCAGTGGGTCTACATGAAATTGGTGTGTGTTAGGTATTTTGATGTATTACTGTTTTAAATGCTCCTCTTTATGTAATCATATGTTAATAAGAAAGCCACAGGGTTCTTTCTCCTTTCCTCATAGCTCTCGAATACGGCCTGAAGAGCATGGGGTTGGGGGATAGCCTGTGTGGCGACTCGTATCCCTGGTAACCGAGTTTCTGGCTGTCAGTCATACATTAAGACTTCCTTTGGGAAGGCCCTGCTTGGCAACAGGAAAAGCTAGCAGCAGGGTAAGTTGAGACTTCCTTTTTACAAGATCCCGCCTTAGATAGAAGCAACAGTGTTTATTGGTCGAATGCGGACAGTGATGTATGGTCCTTTGTCTCTGTATGCCTGTGTTTCAATAAAACCATCTGTGGTGCAGAGAACACGCCAGAGTTGATCGGACGAGGGCCTTGGACAGGCTTCCGGCCTATCTCTTCGCTGTCTCCTCACAGCGTAAAACCTACTGACTCCTTCTCCTGTGTGTGGTTTCATTTCAAGGTTTAATTTCAGGGTTAAGGCCCTGTCCACACGTAGCCGGGGATCTGCCAAAACAAAGATATTTTTCTACGTTTTGGCCTGTCAGCCACACGAAAACAGAGTTTTTTCACACGAAAACGGATCTTTTTAAAAAACTCCGGCCAAAGTGAAGATCTGCATTTTCTCCGTTTTGGGTGTCTGCGTGTGGACAGACAAAACCGGAGTTTTAAGGTCCGCAACGTCACTTTCCGCGACAAAAAAATGCTGACATCACGTGTGCGACCTGTGTCTACACTAGACGACAGCATGGATGCCCTCAGAGCTGCGCTCGCTTTATCAATTGTCCAAGCGCTTTCTGCTTGTTTGTTTTTGCAAGCGGAATTACTGCTCCGTGCGGAAGACCACAGACGAAGGACGAGGTTAAGAACGGGGGAAGTACTGCCGCCTACAGGTCTGGCATGTCCTTAACAACGTATTTATCTGGGTACGTGTGGACAGAGTTTTTTTTTAAACGCGGTGGTGTGGATGCAAGTTTTTGGAGGGGCGGATATTCGTTTTTAAAAAACCCGGCTACGTGTGGACTAGGCCTAAGTTTCAGGATTTAAAAAATACCCAACATTTTGGTGCCGTGACTTGGCGTAGAGGGGTCGCTGAGGGATGTCGTCAACAGGTGGATGCTGTAGCTCCGACTTTAAAGTCCCGGGGCTTCGATTGTCCCACGGGCTAGCTGCCTACTCCTACGTACGGCTCGGTTTCTTTTCTATTTTTGGGGTTCAACATGTTTTTTGTGTGTGTTCAAATAATACTTTTGATGAATACTGCTTTGTCCTTAGTGTTGTTTCATGTTGATTAGATGGTTTAAATCATGAGATAAGTTTCATAAGACGTTACACGAACATGTGTTCTTTATTTTAAATCAAAATAAACCTTGGTGAAGTGTTTAGGATTGACAAAAGTCTCTATTTGGTTGTTTTTGAATAATTCTTTTTTTTGTCTTCAGCCTGAACGTGGAACTCCACAGGTGCTGTGTTTGAGGATTCAGGCCTATTTAAGGTTTGTGGGAAACCAATCCTCCCAACGTCATTGTGCAGCGCTCATTTCTGCTGTCAGTCTGACGCTCGGGCGCCTCCAGTAAATTTTGATTGGGGTGGCCAGATGGGGCCAAAGAAACTTTTGGGGTGGCACACCAAGTTGGTCCTTGTGGTAACGCTAGGAGAATTTAGTCTGTAGCGATGTGCTGCATTGCTCTTTTATTCGTTTTTATTAAAATAACAGTAGGTATCCAAAACATTTAACATAAATTTTACAAACTCAAACATTTCAGAAATATACATTTCAGTTATTTAACATGCTATCTATAACTTAATATAAAAAAATAGATTTTTTTAGGTTAATTCACCTGTGTTGCTGTGTTAAAAAGAAAAACTATGGAGATAAAACCTTTTTAAATGGTGAGCAGCAGAAACATATATATATTTTTAATTGTGATTATTTCTTTACTCATTAATTGTAACGTTTTTATTTAGTTTTACATTTATGTCTTGAATAAACAAGATCAATAAATGGGTTGACTGAACATTAATATGATTTGTTAACACTGGCTTTTCCTGGGGGGCCAGCAATTTTCTAGGGTGGCCATGGCCACCCCTGGCCACCCCGTGGGGGCGCCCTTAGTCTGACAGCGCAGCACAACTTTAGAGTTTGTGCAGCGTGTGCTTACTGAATCANGTGTGTGTGTGTGTGTGTGTGTGTGTGTGTGTGTGTGTGTGTGTGTGTGTGTGTGTGTGTGTGTGTGCGGCACAGCTCCATGAGCCGCTCCAGTCACCGCGTCTCGTTATCGGCGCTATTTAAACCAATGTTGTAAAATGACTTCTGCCCAGCCCAGATGTGCACCCGTGAGCCGTGGTTCCGCTGGAACACGTCTGACCTCTGACAGACGCACTCTGAACTTCAGATCTTCAGCGCGCTGTTAATAGCCTGAATGGGAATCATTTCTTGTTATTTAGTTACATCCACAATGTTCTGTGTGTGAGGTTTACAATGTCAGAACACCTGCATGAGACAGGTGTTCATTACAATCTGCCAGAATGACTCGCCACCTTCAGATTCCTCCAACACCGTTAAAAATGATCAAATACGGGACATATCGGCGTGCGCAGCCCAGAGTGCTGAAGCTCGGTGCATTGTTATTATGAAGCTATGCGGATGACACACACACACGCACGCACGCACACACACACACATAAGCAAAATATACTTGTTTTCAATTGCATTTATTGGGCCCACTTACTTTTTCTTAGGCCCACCCACAAATGAGTTTCTGGCTACGCTAATGGTGGCATATGACAGACTTCTCTGAGCTCCGCAGCCATTACACTTTTCTCCTCACGCACCCCCTAGCGGCAGCTCTCGCACCCCCAGGGGTGCGAGCACCACACTTCAACTACCCCTGACTGCATTCCGGAGATCGGGGCGGGGCTAAATGTGGGCGGGGTCAAACGTTTAGAGGTGGGCGGAGACAACTATTTGACTCCTGCCCCTCTCTCAATGGATCCAGGAAACCGCTATGCTATGTGTGTGTGCAGTGCTGTAGCCGGTGCCAAAATGTGTCTTTACTGTTTGCACTGTTGCTTTTATACAATAGAAATACTGCAAGAAATTAGGGTAATAAAATTAACAATAATAAAAAAAACGTCTTAAAATTAAACTAAAATATGGGCAACAAAAATTATTGTTTAGGTTCTAATGTCAAACCAGATCGGTTATATTTTTAACCATTTGTTTAAAAATATAACCGATCTTCTACCAAGTGCCCACCCAGTGTTTTGTCAAAATATATTGGTAAAGATATAAAGATAAATAAATGAAAACTAGTTCAATAATTTAATTTGATTGATTTATTTATTTTAAGCTGATAGTGCTGTGAAATAGGTATTAATTTTCTATATGGCTTTAGAAAGATCTTAAACAGACTTAAATTTAAGTTGAAGAAACCTGTAGGAACACCTTTATAGCTTTGGGGAGATGTGTTGTGTGATCATGATTACTTTTAGGTGGAAAATATATTTTACAGGGGGAAATATGTTAGTTTTTTAAGCTTTTTATGTTCGTGTCTGAGTTCTACACCTGATGGGCTTTATTATTATGGCTAGAGTGCTAATCTGATATGTGTAATTATATAAACCTTGACTTAAAGCTCCTTTATCAAGTTTTAGAACAATATTAATATCTGGCTCGATCTACTGTTGAGGGAGAAATACTATACATTACATAAGGAAAATATGTTAGTTTTGTTTTTTAATCGTTACGTGCTAAATATTGTTGAGGGTCTGACCTCATGAGGAAATTACTATGCAGTGATTTTCACCAAAAAGACTGTGCTTAAATTGCTCTGAAAAAAGCAGATAATAACATCAGCACCAGAGACACTTCATTTCCCATGATGCTTTGCATAGGGAAGCAAGGTGATGACGTCACCACAACAACCAGCTCACAAACTATAAGTTTCAACGAGAAACGAAACGTAACTGTTCTTGTGTACCAGTTGCTCTGGTGTAAAGGACACGCTGCTTGCTCCAGCTCCATTCAACTCAAGCACGCACGAGGCCTGGAGGCTGAAGAGTGCGAACACTGAGCCGCTGGAAAAGCAACTCCAAAACCATCCAGCTCACGGAGACGTTGTAAGTTATCAAACTCAGCACAAAAGAAACTTTGTTCTCTGTGTCCAGCCCGTGGAGAGACACTCGTGGGAGGAGAAGCGTAAATCACATCTGACCAGCGAACTTCACAAGGGACGCCTTGCCTTCGCTCAGACAGCTGTTATCTCCTGCAAGTTTTTATTTCATTTAAACTTTTACCTTTTCTCGTCTCTTCTAGACCAAGATAAGCAGTCGACCGCGTGACTTGCTTCAAATTATCAGACAGTTTTCCCTATCTTCCGTAATCAAACACGTTATAGATATATACCGTGAAGTAAGATCTTTTGTTTATTGTTTATTTAATCTGGGTTACTGTCGGTAAGCTGTGGCCAGGCTACCGACTCTGTTTAGATTAAATAATTAGTGAGTGACCTTTGTTGTTTTGTCAACTTTTGAAGTGTTACAGTTAAGTTTTACTGTGATTTTTAAGTCACTAAGTCTAATTCCTTTGCCTGCATCTGAGAGAGGAAAGTCAGCTTACAGCTCACACAACTCCAAGGACACACACTCCCCACACACCTGGGAAAACAAAGCCCCATTCATACATCCTCCATCTCACACACACACACACGTACATGTTGTTAGTGCTCTGGGAGGACGAAGCATTCATTCACACACACACACATCTCCAATTATATCAAATTGTTTTGCATTATTAATCTCCTTGTTTAATTAAATGTTATAAAATTCAGATTTGTCTCCAATAGATTTCTTGTGTCGATTCAAAGTCTCTGCTCCTGACGGATTCCACCCTTTTGATAGACTGATAAGGGTTTGGATTCATTTCCCTTTCTAATTAAAGGGATGGTGCCCCGGGATACCTAAAGAGTATCTTAATTCATTAATACATCGGTAAATATTCCCATATTTACAGAATTTATTGAAGAATCCAAAAGTAATTAATTAATTACTAATTACTCGCTCCTAATAACCCCAACAATATAGAATAAGGAAATAATGGTGTAAAGCCATTTTTCCTAACTAGCAACTAATTAGTAAATGATGTGACTTAAGCAGACTTAAAAAGGTGCCGTTCATAACATAATAATTAGAGGAGTGTTTTTCAACCCTGGTCCTCAAGGCACACTGCCCTGCATGATTTTTGGAGTTTCTGTGATATAGCAGACCGTGTTGAGATGATTGCAGTGAAGCAAAAGCTTGTTCATCAGCCATCAATTCAAATCCGCTGTGCTGAAGCAGGGAAAACCTGAAAAATGCAGGATAGTGTGCCTTGAGGACCAGGGATGAAAAACACTGGATTAGAGATTCTGAAAGCTTACATCTGAGTAATGTGTAGAACATTGATGTTGGTCTTGTTGCGATAGTACATGTAAGTATTCATGACATGAAATGTTGTTGGTAAAATGAAAAATGTACTTCATATGTTATGTAATACATTGTTTCTTGTGAATTTCTTTTTTCAAAGGAAAACATGCTGCAAATTAGGAGATGGTGGTGTCTTGTTCTGCTGCAACACTTCCCCATGCCGTAAGTGCCCTCCATGATCACACTTTTTTTATCAGATATTAAAAAATAACGTTTTGCTCAGTCAAGTGTCAACAGAATAACATGAATGTTTTCATAGTGAATGAATGTTGTAATTGCATCACCAAGGTCTGAGGAAGACAGAGTGCAGGCACGAAAAAGAGAGGAAAGAGTAAAACAGGCGAGAGACTATTTGATTAATTCTTGTAGTTTAACTGTTGCTTGCAGACTAAAGCATAGTTCCTTCACTTATTTCAGGGCCTGGAAGTGGTCCCTCCTAAGAAGTCCTGCCTTACTGAATGAGTCTGTGCAGCATCAGGTATTGTTCAAACAAGTATAGGTTGTTGAAATGGGATGTGGGAAGAATCAAGATTCAACCTTTTGTCATATGTACAGCTAGAAAAACACGCTTTCTGCACAATGAAATTCTTACTTTGCCAAGATTAGAAAATTAAGACCGTTCCAGACGAGCACTTTTTTTCAAAGCAAGTTTTTCAGTCATTTCTCTATTTTCATTAAAGCAGAATACTAAGCAACTGATCTTTTTTACAACTTGCACTGTTAATATGCTTTTTATGAACCACAGTCCTTTTCCTTTCTAGCAGAGGCTGAGAACTTGCTGGAACTGGACACGGGGAACAGAGTACGTTTTATATTGTCGGCTTTTCTTGTGTCATTGTTTCTTCTCCAACCTCTATTTTAATTAGAGGTGTCAAATAATTCCATTACTTGCAATTCATTTTTTACAGCCATGATTACGTGTTATATATTTTAATTATGTTAATCATTTTTAATCTACTGCTTCTTTATGGGACTTTTAAATAAACCAATTTCTTTTCTTTTACGCTTCTTGCTGGTGTTCTTGAAGGGTTGATGTAAACTCATAAGTTGAAGGGTTGACGTTACAGTGACAAGACCGGTGAGAGATTAGCTGCAGCAGTGTTTATTTCAGCGACCTTGTTATCTTTACTCTGTTTTTTTCACCCTTCTTGCAACTTTTTCCAAAGTTATTGTTACCATTTGGATGTAATCGGTGTGTCGCTGAGCATCAAGGCTGCTGACAGCTTCTCTCCTGTATCAGACACACATCCGTGCTGCAGTTTGGAAAGACCACAGCATCAGCTGTTTGGCTAGCTGTTAGCATTGAAAATAAGGCTTATATTATGTACAGTTATTAGATTAAATTGAAAGATTAGATTACTTTCAGATCATACATAATTAATATAAAATATGTTTTTAATCTCTTGACAGCAGTAATTTTAATATTGTCTTTATTTTTGATTAGGAGAATTCTCTGCTTGAGGACACCTTTGAGGCAGCAAGGTGGTGTACCACAAGGTCCTTCAAAGGAAGCCTTTCCCTTCCCCAGGTCATCACCATGGACAGGGAAGCTTGCCGGAGGGCAGTGGGGAGGTTATGCTTCTGTGATGGCCTGGATGAAGAGGAGATGAACGATTGCAGGGAACCGTTCCTGTTCATGTTTAGTTTTCAGTCCGACTATGAGGAGTTCTGCAGAGAAATTGAGGAAAAAAGGAAATGAAGGTGTTTTCTGGTTTTGAAATGCCACAGTACAGCGGTGTCACAGTTTTTGCATTCTTTTTCCTCCTCACATTGTTTTTTTTGGAGGTTCTCTTGTTTTTTGTGTGCTTTTTTGGTTCATTTGTTTGTACATTTTTTTTATTCGTGTGTTGGCTGTTTGCTCTATTAAATTGACCTTTTTTGAAAAATTTAGTCTGCATTCTTGGGTGTCTCACACAATGTCTCACCACCCCGCCTCAAACCCTGGCATGTTTTAAGAAGTATCAGCACAATTTAAGTCTCTGGTCCTCTTAATGTAGCTGATATGACTGAGTGTACAACAAATGTACCCGTGTCTGTCTGTACTGTTTTACACTCACTTGGGAAATGACTATTAAAATAAAGGCAGCATTGATAAAATAAACTATTAAAATGGTTTTGACAGGTTTAAAGAACAGTCTATCAAATGCCTGAACCGTACCAAAAGTATAGCTAAAAGACAAATACCTATGTGCTATAAATACACATACTATACAAAAGTAGAAAAAAGAATAATATCAGAACAGATTGGATCAAAAATGACGCCTGTAATTATCTGCTCTTTAAAATTATCATGACTTCCAGCAAACAAGTCATTTGATTACCAATGTTATGCTTTCCATGGGTTTTGTGGGTTTTTAGGGCTTTCTAATCCTTAGAAAGGGGCTACTCGCGGTTTACCGGTTCCATTGAGAGAGGGGCAGGAGTCAAATAGTTGTCTCCACCCACCTCTAAACGTTTAACCCCGCCCACATTTAGCCCCGCCCCGATCTCCGGGATGCAGCCAGGGGCTACTCCCACACTTAGGGAATCCCTGGCATACAACATAGAACAGATTATATTGACAAGTACTGCCACCTTGTGGTGACTTACTGTATTATAGCAGTGACAGTACCAGCTGTTACAATACGTAGGAAGGCTTGCCAGGCTAGGCTCCTGTGCCATTTTGAGCCCAAACAAAGTTCTACGTGCTATATAAAGAATCAAAGAACAGTTTCCTTTTGTAAAAAATAAAGCGTAGAACCCTTTTAAGTTACATCTAGCCTGCATGACACAATTTGTGATCTGTGGGAACCTCAGTGATCTCCACAGTCATCCATCCAAAGATTTGTGCAGTTGAGATCTGCCTACTTCATATGGGAGGAAGCTGTGGTCTGGTTCTTACCTGGACCTCCACTCCATACCCCATATAGACAGAGATGATGTAACTGCAGTCTGTGGTTGATTGAAAGGAAGAGCTGAGCTGAGGTGGAGCTTCTACATATCCTTCTGGTCCGGTCAAATTCAGCTGGCAGGGAACTGTGAAAGAGAGCCAAAGCAGCATGAAAATGAATATTTGCTCAATATTTAAGTTGTTTTTGTTTAAACTGTATTCAGATGACTCCTAGTTAGTTGAATAAAACATATGTGGATAAAACAGTGGGTACCTTTCCATTAAGCAAA
>SSNQ01000480.1:27094-47263 GCA_006942095.1 Nothobranchius kuhntae | reverse complement strand
CTCTTCTCCCTGTACACAAACTGCTGCACCTCGAGCCATGACTCCGTTAAACTGATCAAGTTTGCGGACGACACCACCCTCATCGGGCTCATCTCTGACGGTGATGAGTCCGCCTACAGGAGGGAGGTGGAACGGCTGGTGTACTGGTGCAGCAGCAACAACCTGGAGCTCAATGCTCAGAAGACAGTGGAGATGATTGTGGACTTCAGGAAAGTCACAGCCCCATCTCTCCCGCTCGTCCTGACGGACACCCCCGTCACCACTGTGGACTCCTTCCGCTTCCTCTGAACCACCATCACACATGACCTTAGGTGGGAACCATCCATCAGCTCCCTGATCAAAAAGGCCCAGCAGAAGATGTACTTTCTGCGGCAGTTGAAAAAGGCCAAGCTGCCGGCCCAGATGATGGTGCAGTTTTACACGGCCATCATTGAGTCCATCCTCACCTCCTCCATCGCTGTGTGTTATGCTGGAGCCACAGTGAGGGACAAACATAGACTGCAGCGCATTGTGCACTCTGCTGAGAAGGTGATTGGCTGCAGCCTTCCATCTCTCCAGGACCTGTACGTCTCCAGAACTCGGGGGCGTGCAGGTCGGATAGCAGCTGACCCTATGCATCCGGGCCACAGACTTTTTGAGCCGCTTCCCTCAGGCAGGAGGTTACGATCCACCCGGACCAGAACCTCCCGCCATAAGAACAGCTTCTTTCCATCTGCCGTTAGACTTGTGAATAGATTATAAACACACAACCATGCTCGTCTTCTGTACTCGACACAAAGTCACGTTATCGGCCATGTTACCATTACCTGCCATTTTTTATAGCTGAAAGTTTTATTCCAGTTTTTTTATTCTATTTTATTCTATTTTTAATCTTATTATTCATGTTATATGTAGCACATTAGTACCGAAGCAAGTTCCTAGTTTGTGAATCGTTTGTTCACTGACAATGGCAGTAAACCTGATTCTGGTATTCATCAAAAATGCTTTATCCGTACCGGATACTCGTCTGAAACGGGTATCCAGCTCATCCCTAGTAGCTAATCTCTGCGATCTTCAGGGTTAGGCCACGGTTTCATCAACATCGCATCTGACATCACCCAAAGCAATGCACCTGGGATAAAACCGCTTGCTATGTCGGATCCATCCTTGGCAATCAACTGTGATGTCCCTGCAGCCAGCATCCATAGCTTTCAGGAGGGACATGTGGTCATGTGGCTGATGGTCGTAAACCTTCCACCTCAATGCAGAAAAGAACTCTTCTATGGGGTTGAGAAAAGGTGAATAGGGTGGAAGGAAGAGACGTAGCAGTCTTGGGTGGGCTTCAAACCATGCTGTAATGGATTGTGAATTATGGAAAGCCACATTGTCCGACGTGATTACAAAGGTCCTCATGTTTTCACCCTCCTGATTCTGCTCTGGAACCAGGCGCAGGTGGAGATCATTGAGAAAGACAAGGAGGCGCTCGGTATTGTAGGGTCCAACCTGGCATCTGTGAAGGAGTAATCCTGCATTTGCAATCGCTGCACACATTGTAATGTTTGCCCCCCTGTCCTGGCACATCAACTGTGGCCCTTTTTCCGATAACATTTCGTCCACATCAATGCCTTTTGGCCAGATTGAATCCTGCCTCATCTATGTATATAAATACGAGGGGTCTGGTTGGCCTCCAATTCCATAACTCTCTGAAACAAAGTTAATGTAAGTCACATCATTACTGTATAACATCCTGTAGTGCAAAACTTACTGTATAGAAATGGACATTGAATTGAATATACACTATACCTGGACATATGGTTGCCGTAGCTCCTTGAATCTGTCACTGTTCCTCTCAAAAGGAACAGTGTAGAGTAGGGTTGTCACGATCCTAAAATTTCAAACTCGATTCGATACTGGAAAAAAAACTTGATACTCGATTTCGATACTATTTAAAAACACCAATTTATTGAACAAGTTTATTCAAAAAATAACATTCCTCAATTTATATTGCAAAAATTAAATGTTAAGAATTAAGTGTATAAAGTGCTTCAACCTTTCAAGTATCAGTATTTTAAAACGTGCATACAAAACCTGGCGAAAGTTAACACTTTAAATCATGAATCGTCTCACTATATATACACTATTTTCAGAGTGATGTTTTGCTGCTTAAACTCTGTTTAAGGTGCATTTTTGTCATAAGATGTAATGCCATATGTTTTGTTCTGTACTTTTGAACAACTCTGTTGGTCAATAAAGGGAGAAAACAAATTTCTCCACAGTAGGACAAAGGTACATCAAATCTTAATAAAAACAGATTGGCGCATGGCAGTGACATCATTAAAAGCGCCGGTTAGATTAGCCGCAGCTAGTCTATTTACACCTAGAAATCCCAGACCCGCTCCAAACAAACAGGGGAATCATGTTAATGATTCCTAACAAAACCTTTCGACATTGAGATGTTTTGGTGCAGATAATCTTATTTCGAGGCTGCACCATGGGTGCCCGTCCGCACCCGTTATATGGATATACACTGACGGCGATTCGCCGATGGATCTAAAAACCCCGGGGAATCCACGTAGCACCAAAGTTGTCAGCGTGAGTAAACAAACGTACTGCATGCTAGAAATTAAGTCCGGGTTGCAATAAACGGGAGTTTCCTTTAAGCACATAAGCGTGAATATACAACTACGTGTCGGATTTGGTATGCTAATTAAGTTGGGCTGTGAAGCGCCTCCCAAATTCGCTGTTGCCATTATTAACAAAACTTGGATCGGAGACAACTGGCGTGGGAAATTGCAATATAGCCATGCGGCGCCTTCTTCTTCTGTTTGTCTGGGAGGCGGAGGCTGCTTTACGGCATCTGGCTGTCGTGCGTGTCGGTGTACTTGAAGAAGGCTGTGTATATGTGAGACTCCATAATATCGATACCACAGGAATGGAATATCTAATTTAGATACCACTTTTAGTATTGATTTATATCTAGGTATTGATTTTTTTTTGACAACACTAGTGTAGAGCTGCTTCATCCGCACTCTGTGTTTAGACAATGTCCGTGTAATGGTTGTCAAGCTGATGCCATTAATATTGTCAAATATCTCATGGTCCTCCACAATTCTAGTCTGAATTTCATGCAGTTTAATTGCATTATTTGCAACAACCATTTCCACAATGGCAAGCTCTTGATCATTATTGAGGAGCTTTCTTCTTCCCCCAGAGGGTGGAAGACGCATTCTGTAACGTCACCAGATGGACTGATTTTGAGATCCCACAGTTCATATGCACGGCCAGAGCAAATAACCCTGGCTAGACACGTTCTGCTGTCATGGCGGGTGAGAGTTTCTTGACCCACGACATGCAGAATCATCACAAGAAACCGGCAAGTAAGTAAAACGTTCTTTATTATTAAATCAGAGGAATGGGAACAGGCGACGTGCAGGCTGGCAGCAAGGCTCCAGGAGAGGATTTGATTTAGATAGTGGTGAGAGCCTCTGGAAGGGCTAGGTCAGGTCCAGGTGAGCAGGCAGGCTCCAGAAGGAGGAGGGACTGTCGAATATGAGAGGAGGTAGGAGCAGAGGCTTGGTGGGTGCAGGTGAGCGGCTGAGAGCGGGCGGCCAGGGGAGGAGACAGCGTGAGATGAAGTGCAGGAATCCGAGCCGGTATTGAGATGGTGGAGTGTGGAGTGAAACCTGGAGCCGAGCAGAAAAGAGAAGTCAGGGTCTTTTCTGGTTGACATGAAACCCAACATATAATTCTCAAAAAATCTTGGTAACAACAGGAACTAGAAAAACACTGGATCAAAAAACAGGTCAGAGGCTAGAGCTACCCAAAGCTGAGCAATCATCCGGCGTGGTGAAGTGTCACACTGCTCCTTAAATCCCCTGGGCCTTGATGACGGGATCAGCTGCAGCTGGTGGCTCTCAGACACACCCACCTGCAACAATACTCAGAACAAACAGATTACATGCAGGAGGCTCACCACGGACCGTGACATGATTGGGTTTTGCAATACGGCACTCAAGTTTATTTTAGTAAGATTTTCAAACCAAGTAAAGTTAGTAAAGAACACATTTCTATTGTCTGCTAAGAAACTGTTGGGATTTAAAATGGGCCTGTTGTACAAATAACTTGTAAATGATTATTCCTCACTTTTGTCTTAACCAAAGAAATTCCAGTAATTGAGCAAAAACATTTATTTTTAACACTACATTTTATAAAACAGGGCGCAAAGTGTTGGCACATGTATGTATGTCGATGGTCCGCCCCGACCGAACCAGGAGACACAGACGTCAGGGAGGCCAAGGTTGTGTCCGACGGTCTCTGCAGCTCTCTGGGCACCACGCCTCACGTAGCTGTCACTAATGATCCAAATGGCTATGGAGAAAAAATAACAGGTTTGTCATAATTGTTTAAAGTACAAAACCATACATGAAGTGGTCAAGACAGGAACTTACACTTGCTGTGCTGTGTAGCTGATGTTGGAGACACACAGGCTGCCATGGTGACCTTTTAACAGATCTAAGAAAAAAATGTAATAAAAGAATGAAACTTAAAAACTCCAAGACCTCATGTCATATTTACTAATCAGCTATGGCTGATTTGTTTGGATCACAGTGAGTTACACTAATTCTAATATATTTTTATTTCTATTATACATACATACTTTTTAACTGTTGTTTTCACATGACTGTTATCAGGCTCTCTTGTTCTGGTTCTGATGATAAATCCATGTCTTCTAGTAAGTTATCTTGTGCTTCATCTGTATAATGTCTCTTTACTTTTGGTAAATTGTACTGAGTCCAGCATAAAGGCTAGTTGGCTGTACAAGATACAAACAAGTATTACGTTTTGGAAATATATGAAACACCGCCAGCATCTGTTAGAGCCTGTGGCGGGGTGCTGAGGGCCGGCTCCAGCCCAGGAATGAGCTCTCCACGCCGGCCGGAAGGGTTTGAAACACCGCCATCCTCTCCTCTGCTGGCTGTTCATTCTGTTATGGTTACCGGTGCTTGTCTTGCAATGTGAAACGCTTGGTCTCAGATTTTGTAAGAAAGATAATAAAATGTCCCCCCAAAATACGACTTAAATATATTTTCTCTTCTTCATGATACATTTAATGGCTGGTGCGACTCAGGAGTGATAGCGCCGAAAAAAACTGTACTGAAAACTTGCTCAAAGCAAAATGTATTCATTACGGAAATAAATTATAAACTTACCGATTGAAAACTTTTTTAATACAGGTACTTCTCACGAACAGGCGCAGAAAACCTCCACCTAGACTCCGTGTGAGGGTCAGGTCGTTGGGTGTTCCAGGTAGCTCCGGTTGAATTGAAGCTAGGTGGCTACATCCGTTAGCTCGGCTCCCACCTCCGCTTTAGCTTTGGGTTAGCCAGGGTTAGCTTCAGGTTAGCTCGTAGCTAGTTCGTCACTCGATCCCAGCCTTACAGCCCCACCCTCAGCGCCTCCTCTCTTCCCTTTTATGGAATTGTCTGGGCTGGACGGAACCTGTGACACGGTCAAAATGGCGGTGGTGGCCACCTCCCATTATGGACAAAAAACATGTTATTGGAGCCTATGGAATCCGTTTGTCCAGTATGTACAGTCTATGGTTACTATGTGCTTGTCGAACGTTGAGCAGCAGTGTGAGGTTTTCTGTCCGCTACACTTCAGCTGCAGCCAGGGAGAGAGAGGTGTCGGTAACGCACTTACAAACACGATGATGATTGGCCGGGTGGGCGGAGACCCTCAGTGTTCTCACTGTCTCAGTCGCTGCATGCTGTAGTGTAGACACAGCAAGTGATGGTAATAACGCCGTTTAAAATAACCACGTTAATAAAAAAATATTTCTTTCTGTAACGAGCAAACTAATTAATTACCTTCTTCTTTTAACAAAACGATCGTTTCTGTTACTGATAAGGACATGCGTGCGTTAAGCTGCGCAGTGTGTTGAAGCTGTCATCAGCTGATCAGGAGCTAAAGAGGCAGATGTTTTCATCCAAGAGCATCACGGCCCGTGAAGAACGAGGAAGACGTGATGAATATCTACGGCTGCAGACCCGCAGATTCGCTGCTGCAGGTGGGAATCTGCGGGTCTGCAGCCGTGCCCTTCTTAGCGTGACAGCGGGACGTCCCGAAGGTCCGCTCACCTGTCCACCGCTCAGACGTCCTGATCTTCTGCCTTCCTAGATCATCCAGCTGTAACCTGTTTCTGATCATGTCTTTAGTCCCGCTGTAACACTGATTCATCAGTCTCAAACGTCATGGAGCTCAGGTGTTATCAGAACTACCTGTGTGTTTTTACCACCCAGCTTCAGCTCGTCTGTGGTTGGGTCTGACCCGAGTTAGTACATTTAAGTCCTCCATCAGATTTGTGCCTTTTCTAGTGTCATTTTAAAGGATATTTATTTATTTATTTAACCATTACTAGATTACCAGCAACAGAAATGCTGCTAAAAACACACAATTATGTGAAGCTGGAAAAATTAGAATACTGTGCAAAATTACATTTATTTCTGTAATTTAACTAGACCGAGAGACCATTTAAAGGCTCGGGAACCTTTACAGGTGTTTCTATTTGCAATTTTAAATTTTAGCTGATTGGGGTCTTGTTAAATATCACACAGTGACCTTTTAATAGTCTAGATAAGTGTAATGTTCCTGTTAGTAGTTCCTCCTGTTAAGTGCTTATTTATTTAAATTATTCAGGTTAATAAAAACATTTTGACATACATTTTATTATGTTCCAGTCATTAGTCATTTATATTTTACTATTGTAGTAATTCTTGCATTCTTTAATGGAAAAAGTATCTAAGTAGTTTTTTTGTTGGTAATTAGTTACTTTAATGATCTTGTAACTCAGTTAGTAACTGAGTTACTTTTTTGACAAAGTAATCAGTAACTATAACTAATTACTTTTTTAAAGTAACGTTCCCACCACTGCTTGTGCGTAATCAAATGTCAATAGGGGACAAGATATAGCCATGATGTTCATTTTTACCTCAGACCGACTTATTGCTGTTTTATGGTGTGGCTGAATCTGCGATCCGCTGCCACGCTGACTGGAATAACAAATGCTGCAGTAACAGGACTTGTGGTCAGGTTCATGAGGAGTCACTGGCTGTAGCGGACCCGACTCATCCCAGAAGCTAATATCTTAATTTGACCTTGAATGAAAAATAACCTCTTAAAAGTTTTTATCATGGTGGAGGCAGCGTTCATTTCTGCCTTCAGTCTGACGGTGCGCCGGAGTTAAAGCAGCGTGCGCGCTTATTGAATCTGTGTGTGTGTGTGTGCGCGCGCGCGCGTGCCGCTCATGTCACCGCGTCTCGTTATTGGCGCTATTTAAACCAATGTTGTAAAACTACTTCTGCCCAGCCCAGATGTGCTCACTTGTGCACCCGTGAGCCGTGGTTCCGCTGGAACGCGTCTGACCTCTGACAGATGCACTCTGAACTTCAGATCTTCAGCGCGCTGTTAATAGCCTGAATGGGAATCATTTCTTATTTATTTAGTTACATCCACAATGTTCTGTGTGCGAGGTTTACAACGTCAGAACACCTGCATGAGACATGGTCTTAATTGCAATCTGCCAGAATGACTCGCCACCTTCAGATTTCTCCAACACCGTTAAAAATGATCAAATACAGAATACATCGGCGTGCGCAGGCCAGAGTGCTGACGCTCGGTGCATTGTTATTATGAAGATAGGGCACATGTGGAGGACACGCGCAAAAATATACTTGTTTTCAATTACATTTATTGGGCCCACTTACTTTTTCTTTGGCCCACCCACAAATGAGTTTCTGGCTACGCTAATGGTGAAATATGACAGACTACACTTTTCACCTCGCGCACCCCCTAGCGGCAGCTCGTGCACCCCTGGTGGTGCGCGCACCACACTTTGGGAATCCCTGCTCTACTTGATAGAAACAATCCTTTGAAAAACTAAATGTCAGTCATGCAAATCTGATTCTATCCCATCGTTCCAGTGTGCATTTTCCTTTCATGAATGCATCTTGGTGGCAAACAAATCAAAGTGAATGATCCTGAGTGGTTGGCACAGCCACTGACTTTCCCAGAGGGCTCCTGCAGCCTGACAGCACAGTTGTGTGACAGCATCAGACAGAAGTCATGCATCATAACAATATGGCCCTGGCACGCCATGGACATAGTGACACAGCAGATAGCCAGGATGGCAGCATTGTAATCATGCCCACACTCTGGTACATGATCTGGAAGCATCGGTGACTGGGGCCTCAGGCATGACTGCTGGCACGCCTTGGCCTTTTTAGTGCTGGTGTAACGAGCGTGTGATTGATTGCGACCATAATAGGGACTTGTGTACTCAGAGGGGTATACAGCACATAGAAAGTGCCCAGCACTCCGGGATTAGAGGTCTCCAGGGTTCCCACCCAGATTAAATGGTTACAATAAACAGGAGAAATAAAAAATTTAAATGATTCTCTTTGGGGTGAAGCCACAGGATGGGGTTTGCTGGAGAGAATGCCCTTAATAAAGCTTCCGCAATTTCCTTTTTGTATTAAAACAGACATACTAATACTGATATAGCCTTTATTTTCTCTGTAGCTTTGTGTACTGGATACGAGTCAGTGAGTTTACTGGTTACCTGAGGATGGCTGAAGCGGTTTTTGGAGACCTTTGACTGCCCGGCAGAGACAGGTGCAGTGACAACTGGAAGAGAGTACTAGAACGTTTTAAGTTTTCTAGTTGAAAAAAGTGGAACTTTTAATTACATTTTATGAAAGAGTTGAGAGAAATCACTGCAGAGCGAGAGTACATGTGATGAGGGAAACATGGATTAAACTGGTCCAAACTGCACCAGCGTGCACTTACATGCACACTGAGAGTCATGTTATCAAGCAGATCAGCGTTGTGGTGCACACCAGAGTCATTTCTTACCTACCAGACAAAGACGACGATTGGACGTGAGCTCTAGTCAAAGAGGACCAAACAGCTCTGGAATGAAAGTGTCCTTTGAACAAGACAACATGGTGCCAAGTTGTTTGACTTTATTAGGGACCAAATAGTTATTATGCCTTAAAAGCATATTTATCATCCAAACTTTTCTTAAACCAATTGAAGAATGATGGCTAGGGGCTGCTTTTATAGTTTCACTCTGTTGAATTGCCCTTTGGGCTGTGAGCTTGTGTTGTGTGGGAGGACACAGCATCTTAAACAGCCACATACAGGAACAGTGATTAAACTTCCAGGCAGGGTCCGACTCCCACCCTCATCATGCTGCACTAACTCGTCCTCAGCTGCTCACTTACCCAGATGAACAGCCGGTTGTGATGTCTTCATGTTCGCATGTTTTGCAGCTGTTTTTATATCACTTGTGCTTCACTAAGTATTTTTTCAGAAACACTACAGCTCTAGCAGCGTGGCAAACTTTTCTTTTAAAGCCAAAATTTGTAACAAGTTTTGCCAAAAATGAAGACAAAAACCCCCTAAATCAAACATCCAGCCATCAGAAAGTTACACTTGCTGCTACATCAAGGAGAATTAGATGATAAAATCAGCATTGTGTGATATCCTGACTGGAGATTCCTCAAACTGTTCCTATTGATCTTTAATTCATCACTCTATCCGGGGCATCGGGCTAACGCGAGTGGAATGAGAAGCTGGCCCTGGCCTCAGATGATGATACTCACTTCATCAGTGCCTGACAGTGAAGCGGCCTCCCTAATTATTGATGACTAGAGCAATGCATCCCTTAGCTTCCTCATGCATTCACACAAGAATCAATCAAAGCCCTCTCTAACTCCAACTCAGACTCTCCAGTTGGTTAGGTCCTGAGGGAGGAGGAGGTGAAAGGGTGACCCGGTCAGGGATTTGGATCCCTGAAGGCACAGCGACACACAGTTGTTCTTTCTAAGCAGGGGGGATAAGATACAGCAAAGATTTACTTATCAGTCAGCTCATCAGCCAACAGCCAAAGAATCACAGGTGCAGCTTGGCAGGGAATCGGCTTAAAGCAACAAAAGCAACTAGAGCATACGGCAAAAGCAGCGTCGCCTGCCCTTATTTCTTCTCTTTCTCTCTTTTCTGAGCTTTCTGTGTGTGGCGTTTACAGAATGGTAAACCTTGTTACACAGAGGAAGGCAAAGTGGTTGGAAAAGTTTTCATTATTTTGTTCTTGGCGCACAAATAAAAGTCTTTCATCACAAACATTCCAGACATTTCTTTGTCTGACTGGTGAAAACAATATATACCTTTAATAAACATAACTTAGCTTATATGATGCTATGAGATAGACATATTTCTGAGAGAATGAAAGGGAAAACACACTTTGTTTCTTTTTCGCTATTATTTTTGTGCGTTTTATTTTGCATTATTTGTTTTCTCCTTTCATTAATATAAGAAGAAAAAAATGGTTTTGTGTACATATTTGTTTTCTCTCAATTTTTTGCCTAAGTTAACACGGTAAACCAGGTCAGATATTTTTTTAACTATAACAACTTTGTTGTCATTTGTATTTATTTTGGTTAAGAGAAACAGATAACATAAGTTTTGCTTCTTTCTGTTCCTTTTTCATTTTTTGTTTTCGCAAACTTGTTTTGTGTTTTGTTTTTAATTGTGAATAAATGAACTTAAACTTAAAAAAAGAAAAGACAAACGGAAACAAAACACAGTCAAAGACATTGGTTCCCTTCCTCCACACCAAATCTTTCAGTAATGCTTGGGCATAAGTCAGGATTTTAGGGCTAGTGAGTAAGGGTGGTCTGACATTTCTCCTTCCACACCCCAGCAGAGGCAAATGTCACCAGTGAAGGTGGAGGAAAATGGATCTATCTAATGACTGCTACCCACCCAAATCCACCTCTCACCTCTCTGCCTAACCTGATTCAGAGAAGCAGCTCTCCCCTTTCGGGTTTTCCCACCAAACAGGTTCCAGTCCAAAACAAAGCTGTGCTCTATCACCACTAGCTTGTTGCTGGGCCAGAGGGAAAGTACAGGAACAGGAAGCAGCTTCAAGGAAACCAACGATGAATGAAAATGTTGTGAGCACCATGTTTCAAACCAGTGACTTAAGGCCCTAAGGTTTCAGCATCAGAACTCCCAGACCATTTTAACGGACTTTCAAAGTAAGACGAAGTCGCGGGCCAAACTCAATATTTTTTAAAAAGTGACGGCAAATGTGCACATTTTCCTTCATCTCCAGATATGAACAGTTGAAACTTTTCATTTGGAAACAAACTTATTTTTGCAGCAACACTGAATGTGGAATAACCAAATGACACACGAGCAGGTCGATGTTAAATAAAGCACACATCAGTGGTATTCGTTACTTATGTTTCAATAAAAAAAGAAATGATTCCTTAAAATCTGCATATATTCCGCATTTCTTCTTATCTTTGAATCTTTTGAATCTTTTAAGTGTTTCTATTTTATGTTTTCTTGTTTACTCTTTATTTTTTACTCTCCTTTGTTGCTCCTTTGTGGGATGTTGTATCCCACATTTTGGGATAATGTGTGGACAGTTATTTTCACTTGTTGCATTAATTAAACATGGAAGTGGATACACTGCGACTTAGTGGCGAGCCACTGCACTGGGAACACAATCGCCATGCATTATGGGAGATGTAGTTTATAGTCAATGTGCACTTTGAAGCAGCATAGACTTATTTTAAGACACTTGAATCTCTCGCGGGCCACATCTGGCCTGCGGGCCTTGTGTCTGACACATGTGATGTAGACATTGAATAATAATTGAAGTGAGCCTCTTTCAGTCTTCATTTGATGACGAAAACTGAGTTATTTTTATTTATTTATTTATTTATTTATTTTGTTATTCAGTTTCAGTGTTTATGCAGCTAATCAATAGATGGGATGCAAGTCACCTTTCTGGTGGGATGAAATTCAATAGTATATCAGTGATTCTTCCCAGCCTGAGCTTAATGCCACATTACGTTTGACCTGTCAAGCCCTAATTACCTCTCAGAGATAAGAAGCGCGAGTGCAGACAGAACAGCAATGATCAATCTTGCCTCTGCGGTCACACGTGTAAATGTTTAGATGTGCAGCCATGTTACTTCTCATGTTGGCACACAGATCCATTAGAGAAACACAACATGTCTATCTGGACTCCCGATGACCTGCTGGCCCTGTCAGTGGGAGACTGCACCTGGACGCCTGCATGTGTAGGTGCGCGTGGGGATGGATCACATGAACACACAGAGAGACGTGCACTCTGAACATTTGGTTTTCCCTTAAAACAAAATGCGTGCGGCGTGTGTTTTTACACATCAGTGACAGAGTTTGGGATTGTTTGCGAGTCATGTGTCAGACTGATGGGATCATGACATAACAACCACAACATGTCCCCAACACACTCTCACTCTCAGCAGGAATGCCATTTTTCAGGCTGTGTGACTTTCCTGTTTGAATTAGGGGTGCAAACATCAGCCCGCTGTGATAAACGATGTTGTTCCAGGGCCAAAGGATCAAGGCAACTGTAATGTGGTGAAAATTGATGAAGAAACAAAAACGGAGACAATAAAAGAGATTGGGAGAAAAGCTGATTGAGTTGGCAATAGTCACTATGAATGTTGGGCTTGAGAAACAAGACAACAGCGCCGAACGAACGCAGAGAAAAAGATTGATGGATTTAAATAAAGAGAGCAAGGAGGGGAGTATCTGTCTGGATGTCTGGAGGCTACACATATCTCCTTAAATGAAGGCACACACACAGCATCTAAATTGAGATGTGCACTGAAGAAAAGCAAGAAAAAACTCAATAAACAGCTTAATATTCCTCTTATAATGGACGTGAGAGTAGAAGAATACCATAGGGGAATGATGTAAATGTGTCCATGTCGCTGTTAGAACATGTCCTACAGCCCATGCTTTTATCTGCAGGGGGACGTCTGTGGGAACATCACACGTGTTGTGAGTCTGTACCCCATCCTGCAGCTAACTACTGTAGAGAATGTGCTCTGTGGTAGGCGTGTGTCCCACAAGCTCCCAGTAGAGCAGCGGCGTCAAACTCAAAGTCACACTGGGCCAAAATGAAAAACTGGGACCAAGTGTTGGGCCAAAGTCAATATTTATTGAAAAGCTTTTACTTACACAAGCAAGGAAATTTAAAATAAAACACATTAGTCATTATGTCTAAAATTTTTTCTCCTTTTATTCCTTAAAATGTGTAAATATTCAACATTTTTGAATTTTAACATTTTAAATCATTTACGTTTTTCTGTTTTCTTGTTGTTTACTCTTTATTCTTATTTTTTACTCTCCTTTTCTACTCCTGTCATGAATGTTATTGCTGCGGTGACACCAAAGTTTCCCCACTAAGGGACAATAAAGGGATTTTCTATTTTATTTCTATTCTATTCTTTTATCTGTTGCCTTTCCAGTTCCCATTTTAGAGTAGGCAGAATTTTTTTAAAGACCAACCACAAAAAACAAAAAATAGTAATTTTCCTACATGAAAATATCTCAACTAACTTTAACGCTTTAGAGCAGAAAAAGTGCATTAAAACAAATAATCCAAGCCCAGGTTGCTCCAGTCTGATTTACTGGGATGCTCATCTGTTCCAGCCCTACCTGCAATTCTGAGGGCTCTGAGCTCACATAGGTTTGTGCTGCTGAACATGGAGAGAGTCTGAGCAGCTAAGGCTGGAGCTGGGTCAGTGTGCAGCAGCCATACAGTCATACAGCGACTTGAGCATGTCGCTAAACTGGAGTTCAATCAACTCCGTCTGGAAGGTTGTTGGTGAGCTTTTCACGTCTGCAGTGAACCGTGAATTTTTGGGCTTCAAAGTCGACAAATTGCTGAGTAAACTCGGCGTTTAGAGGAGTATTTTTAATTAGTTTGAGACTGGGGAGGGTGTCGCTGCGCTGATTCTAGTAGCATGAATGCTAATGATTGTAAAGAGGAAAGGAGGGTGCGCTTCAATTGATGAGCTAATGCTGCAAAGGGCTATGGGATTTGTAGTCTTTATGGCAAAATGGGCCAGCGGGCCAGTTTTAACATATATTTGATAATTGATCTTGCGGGCCAAAAAACATATGCTGCGGGCCAACTGTGGCCCAAGGGCCTGAGTTTGACACCTGTGCTGTTGAGCATCCATGTTGGATCACCTGACTGAGCAACATTATCAGCCCAAGATAAATATAAAATGAGATAAGAGATGAATGGGGATAATTACTGCCTGTCACTGAAAATACTAAAACACCTTTTTTTTGTTCTTGTCTACAAGTCGGCATTAAAGATCTCTATCCACCTGATGTTGAAACATAGCAGGCTCACTCGTTGGTGATGCTGGTGGTCCTTCTGCATGTCTCAGATCAATGCAGGAGTACTACCTTCTCACTGGGGTGGAAGGTTCCTCTAGATGGGCTGTGAGCGAGCAGATAAAGCAAACAGCTTTGTTAGTTCTGACTCCAACATCTAAATCTGCTCCCCAACCTTGCTGACAAGCCTTCCAGAGTATGCAAGGCTTTTGTCTCTGCGTGTTTTCTTCTTGTAGACGTGCTGTGTGTGTTTTAGATGGTTGCTGATCTTCATCACCTCTGTCAGCCTGGTAATTACCCTCAGGTCAGATGTGCTGCCTCCTCAGAAAGCTGGTGAGCCATGATTCTGCAATCTATGGAAGGTGACATCTTCAAAAACAAGAGCGCTGCGTTGCTCAGAAAGAAACCACGGGTTTTGTTAGTTGTTGCTCCTCACATTATTATATATTACAGATCTTTTAGAAAATAAGAATTTATTCCTCAAAAAGATTTGGCTTGTTTAAATAATATTAGAAAAATAAAACAAGAATAAAAATCCAGTTTATGATGATAATAAAGATCGTTGGTGATTGTGGATCCTCGCTTCACTGCTCAGACAAATGTCATTTTTCCATTATAAGCAGGTGGTTTTCATCCGGCTACTGGATGATGTGGACGGATATTGCATCAGCCTCCTTGATGCACCTTGTAGAATCCACCAACAAAATTATCAACACTAGTGAGTTTTCTGCTGTTTAGAGAGTTGGTGGTTTGATTACAGCTGTTTTTTACCATATGGTAAATGGCCTTCGGGCAAAACACTGAATGCTTGTAAGTCCCTGATCTGCAAAATTAAGCAGAGTGTCTGAACAGGAATAGGAAGTGTAATAAAAACATGTTGAGTGGACTAAAATGAGTAGAAAAGTGTACAGTCCATTAACCATTCATTATCTTTCTGAGTCTGTGTAGCTGCAGGCGGGTTAGACGCTGCGGCCGCAGTAACTCCTGTTTGGTTAGAAACAAGCCTAATTAAGCAGAAAAGAGCAGAAAAATCAAGGATTTGTTACGAATGGAAAAAAATTAAAAAGAGAGGTTTAAGGTCAGCCTGCAGTTGATAATAAAACCAAAAACAACATTTCTTATGGAAGAAAAATATATTTATTTATAACAAGCGAGTTGGTTCATTTTAACTCTTTAAACTGTACCCAATAAAAATCACACACATAACACACACACACACACACACACACACACACACACACACACACACACACACACACACACACACACACACACACAAAGCCAATCCCATCCCACTTTTGGGATTTTTTTTCTTGTCATTTGTCCATTTCAGAAGATTTCCTCATTCTGTTGTGTCTAAAACTGACCTCTGACCTGTGAGCCGTTCCCATTTTAAATTGCACCTGTAGGGTTTGGTAAATATAGTACTTTAGGAGCTCAATATATATATTAACTCTACTTGTGACCAATAAGCTGTGATACTCTTATCTAAATATGGAATATCACCCTGCCTGGTCTTTATTGTGTTTATCAGAAGATTGTAGGATTGTTTATTTATTAGGGGATTGTAAACACTTCGTTTTGTTTCAGAAAACAGTCAGGTTTACAAAAGTAAGAGTTTATTTTACAAACAATTAAAACTTGACAAATTGGTTAACTATTATTTACTGTGAGTGGATGGAACTACAGGTGATGTATGAGCCTGTGTGTGAATGCGATGTTGGTCAGAACTTCCGTATCTCGGAGAGCTGAGTTCTGGATGTAAAAGAGTTTGGTTTGCGTTAAGCTATGAGGTTGACTGTTATCAAAAACCCACATCAGACGCTATCTGTGTGTCTTCATTACCCGTTTTCAGAGACCCTCTTGGTGGATCCAAAAGTCAGAGAGGTCGGATGACCGCTGGCACCGGAGGGCTGTAGAATACCGTGGTACCAATCCTTCCAGTCCAGAGATGTCTCGGGTCACGACAGATGGATGGAACCGCGCGTCTGGGACTCTGAAGGAGTCAAAACACTATCAGATTATTCTGCAGGAACTATTTTGTTGTATCAGCTTCGCAGGTGCAAAAAGATTTAGACGACGTGTCAATTCTTAAACACAAACTGTGTTTTATTAATCAAGTAGCTGTTATCTTCTTTTTTTTTCAGGAAATGACTTGTAACAGTAGCCTTGCCTGCCAGACTCGTCCTCTGTTTAATTCTGCACAGAGTCTGGTAACTCACAGGCAGAGAGGGCGGGGCTAGCCAGCTCAAAAGTAACCAATCAGAAAAAGTCGGAAATGCCGACTGTACCGCGCAACGCTGTAGTAAAAAAAGGCGTCTGGCAACCGCGCAAACATCTTTTATTTTTTTAGAAGAAAGGCTTTTAGCACTTCTACTTGTTGTGGTTTTAAAGACATGTTCAAGTCATTTAGAACAGAGGAAAGAGCCGCGGTGACCTCCGCTTCTGTCGCCATTTTTATGACAAACTCGGCGTTGTGGTGTGTGATGTACACTGCTCAGCGCTGATTGGCTCGGTTAGAATTCTCAGGGGTGGGGCTATTTCAATAGGAGAGTCCCCAGACCTTTTCTCCGTGCAGAATTAAACAGACGAGAGTCTGGCAGGCCAGGCTAGTGTAACAACATGAAACAGAAAAATCAGATGCTGCAGAGTTTCTGGACTCGTAAAATCCTTTTTTTGTCATTTTGACCAAACATAGTTGAGATATTTATGGAGTTAGATGGTGAGTCTGACAAAGCCACACACACACACACACACACACACACACACACACACACACACACACACACACACACACACACACACACACACACACACACACACCACACACACACACTGGCTGACCCTAGTGTTTCATTATCATCCATTAGTAATTAGGACCTGTTTCCTGAGAGTGGATCCAGACTCTTGCTGAATAAAGACTTTGGAGGAAATAATAATAAATAATAATCAGACTGAACCAATTAAGACTGATTACTTTCTGCGTGTTACGGGGTGTGACACACTCCTTGCTCTCACACACACATGCTGCATTTAAGCTTTGTGCTGACATACTGTTAATGTTTATGTACAGTCCTGTGCTCACCCACCAACCCACACACACACAGACACACACACACACACACACACACACATACATGCAAACTGCTGGGTTTTGTGCTGAATAAAGGCAGTTCTGCGTTCCAGTAAATAGTATAGCAGTCACTTGGATCCCACAGAAACCTTCAGTCCTCATGGGGTTCAGTGTGTCTCCGACCAACGTCTGTGTCCCAGGACAGCTATAAGCCCCTGTGAGTGTAGGCCTCAGCTGAAGACAAAAGCTATGAGTAGGATTAGTAAAGCGGGTGGAGAGGGTTGACATCCCAAAATGTGATTAAGTATTTGGTAGGTGACTCTGAGAGGGACTCATGAGATTTAAAGGCACTCAATGAAGACGCTGGGTTAAATAAGGCTGAGGGTGGCAGCAGGAGGGAGATGCGGCAGACGTCAACAAGAAAGACACGACTACTGTCGGTCCTCTCATATCCTCAGGCTGGGGCCCTCTGAACCCAGATGTACACTTGGTCAAATGCTGTTTCCATGCTGAGCTGTGTGTAAACGCACGTTCTGCAGCGTCTCTAACAGAAACCACCTGTTCACTCTTCAATAGCTCCATGAGGAACTTTCATTTTTCAGTCTGCTAGCATCTCCATCATCCTCTCCTGTTTTATAATCTTCATTTGTCGGTATTCTGTGGGTCCGTCCTCAGTGGCAGACCCCTCATCGACAGCCACATCCACGCCCCGTGGCATCAGTTACCACTGACATATAGAACCGTGACATCCTCGTGGTAGGAGAGAGCTGTGGATCCAGTAATGTGTGTATTGTGTGTGTGGAAGCGACAGAGAGCAGTCTGAAAGTAACAGATTGGCTTGTAGGGATTTCAGACCCCGCATTAGATGAGATGATTAGATGAGTGGCTCTGATTTGTCAAGATGAAGCTCTTGTAAATTAGAGCGAAGCTGTGTAGATTTAAAGTGTTATGGTAATACGTGTGAAATTAGAGTGGAGTGTGGTCGGATGCGGCTGATAAGAGGGACTGCTAAAATTAAAAAAATCTTGATTAAAAAGTAACTCATCTTGGAGTTGGTGCAGCAGATTTGTTGACTCATATTAGGAGAGAAAATTCTTTGATGACCAACTTCTGCTTCTGGGAACATTTTTACATGAGTGGGACCAGTAACTAAACTGGGTTTTATCACCATGGTTCTAGAGGCTGATGAGGATTATGGGAACCTGAGGAGGTTTCCACTGATAGGATGTAAAAGCCAGCTCCTGAATGCAACATCCGTCAAATGAGGTCATGCATGTGATGTAAATGGAAAGTCTTCTGTTTGGATACACCCCTCAGGCAAAGGGAAGGACCGGATCCTAACCAGCAACATAAGCCCTGGTTCCACTACAGGAGTTCAGGAAATTGGGGAATGTGACAGGATAATACACTGGCTTGGTCCTCTCAGTGTCTCCATTCAAAACTGGACCTTGATCGTAAGAAAAATGTGTGGCTGGAGACCACACAGTGGCACCAACTACGCTGCTGCGTGGGGCTTTCCGCCGCAGTTGTGATGTAGCGAGTTTAGAAATGGCAAGACTTTATGTCCCACATCTTTCATTAGTAACTTAAAGGGCTTGTTAGCTGAGAAACCGTGCAATACATTTTTTATGATTGTGTGGCATCCACACATCTCAGTGAGCTCCAGGGCAGCCGTGGCAACAATGTAGCTCATCATCAGTGTGTGGATGAGTGTGTTGTAAAGCGCTTTGGAGTCTCTGACTTACAAAAGCACCTTAAAAGTGCAATTTCTTGTTTTTGAGTCGGTCAAATCCTTAGAGATCAGCTTCAGTGAAAACCCATTTTTAATTATTATTTCTGATTATAATCGGTCCCTCTGAGTGTTTCATGCAGGCTGAACATGAAAATAGTCTCCTACACCTATCTCCTGCATTAGCTTCTGATATAAAATATACGGTGAAACTCTATTTGAAAATCCTGACAGATCTACGTCTAGGGATGGGTACCGAATTCGGTACTTTTTAAGGTACCAACCAAACTCCACAGTACCGACCGAGCACCGATTCACGTCATTTCAAACGGTGCCTCGTTTCGGTACCCGTCCTTCACAACGAGAACTTGCCAAGACAGCTGCGCATGCGCAAGAGCGTTATGTCGTCGCTTGCTGCGAGCCAGTTGTAAACAGAGCAGCATGGTAGAAAGAACGCACGCTAAAGCTTGGGTCCACTTCACTAAATGTGATGTGTAATTGGGCGATGATGAAACCAGCGACAACGATCTAAGTGAGACGTTCTCATCTTAATCTGCTCCGGTAGGTAAATAAAATGTTTAAGATAACGTTAGCTTGATATGTTAGCTTCCGTTTTGCTAATGGTGCGTTCAGTTTCTCCTCGGAACTCCGAATTTCTGACTAGAAGAACATGAACGCGCTCTAAAGTTTGGCTTCAGTTTACTAAATGCGACGGGTGATTGGTTGAAGATGAAACCAGCGACAACGATCTAAGTGTGAGGCATCATCGTTTTAATCTGCTCCAGCAGTTAAATAAACTGTTTAAGATAATGTTAGCTTGATATGTTAGCTTCCATTGCCACCGTTGTAATCAGCTAATGGTGCGTTCGCTTTATCCTCGGAAATTCTAACTTCCCAGTAGGAAAAATCAAATGAAAAAAGACGGCAAAAGGAATGAAGATACACAGTAAATTTAGTTCACAGTAAAGATGTTTGCTTCAGTTTAATTATCAGCTTATAAAACTACAAGGACGATGTTAAAATACAAACAGTTGAATGTTATTTATCGTGATATTTATCAAATATTGTTATATATTGAGAAAAATATATATTTAATTATAAAAGAGAATTAAAATAATAAACACTCAAAAGTATC
>SSNQ01000480.1:0-26994 GCA_006942095.1 Nothobranchius kuhntae | reverse complement strand
CACAGGTACAGAGGCGAGCTCCTGCGCCATCGACTCCTCTGGTGGGAGGAGCGGCTTCCATGTTGGCTAACTGGTGTGTTAGCAGAGAACGAACAGATGCACTGGAGTGTGAAGCTGCTCGTTATGCCCCGAGCCTATGGTGAAGGCCAGGACAGGACAGTAAGTTAACGTTCGGCGACGGAGAGAATATTAGAAGGCTCCGTCTGTGAACAGTTGAGCTAACTTACCTCAGAGATAAGCGACCACCGAAGCGAGAAGAGGTGATTGAATAGTGCGTGCGTGGGGACGCTTGCTACTTATAGTAGCAGGGGGACGCGTACGTCACGGTCACTGGCCAATCAGGATTGGCGTATTGAGATAAGTGCTTCTGAGGAATCCGCGGAGGGGCGTATCCCATAGTGAGACATCGAAACGAATGTTAAGAAAGACAACACACACACACACACACACACACACACACACGCAAACACAAACACTCACACGCCAATTAAAATAATGCTGATAGCATGGACTAGAAGACAGGTGATGGTTTACGTATTTAAATGATGATCAGGCTGCTGTAAAATGTAATCTCCATCCACATCCAGACAGAATCATCCTCTATTCTTTCTCTATTTGCTCTGCTCTTATCTGGGCTGACGTAGCTGATGGTGTGTGCGCCGTGCCTAGCGGCTGTGACGCACATTTTACGCATTTGGAGAGGTGGGCTGGATGCTTTGCTTTTACTGGAAGATGGAAGGTTTTTTTTTTTCAAAAATGTCTGAGATTTTGCCCCATGAATAACCGTAAAAACTACTGGTGTGCATGTGCCCTCATGAAAGAGTCCTACGTTGAGAGGTAAATATTAGAAGTGCAGGTAATGCATTCTGGTGCCTATAAATGAAAAAGTGAATGAAAATTAAATTGAGTTTTTACTTCATATTTTAGAAATAAAAATGACGGGGGGGAAATTTTATGATGTCTTTTTAAACGGAATTTTCTAGCGTGACCTGCCTGCTTCACTTAACTCACTGCTTATTAAGGTCCGCACTCTAAGAAAAAATGTATGTAAAAAACAGTAGAATACTGGCAGCTACAGACGCCAGCATTTTACCGTTATTTTACAGTAACTATGCTGTTAAAGTGAATACAGTGCAGGTATACTGTAAAAAAACAGTAAAATGCTGGCGTCTGTAGCTGCCAGTATTCTACTGTTTTTTACAGTGCCCGTCCTGTATCCACTTTAACAGTAAGTTACTGTGTGAGTAATTTACAATACAGTTGCTGTAGAATAACAGTAAAATGCTGGCGTCTGTAGCTGCCAGCATTCTACTGTTAATTTACATTTTCAATGCTGTAACAGTTTTAAAGTATTTTACCGTTAAAGTAATTGTTGTAGTGAACATATAAATTTATAGTTACATACTGGCGTCTGTTGCTGTCAGAATGTTACTGTAATGAGTTTCATTACTGAATTTACTTTATAAGTAAATATCTGCGAAAATACAGTGCGACTATACAACCACTAAAATAGTAAAAATGTTTTCTGGCACAGGGTGTAACACAAAAAGAAATGACCCACAAAAAGTTATTGGTGCAGTTTTCAAAACGTGTAAGCTCTATGAAACATAACATAAAAAGAGGATGACATGAAGAACATAGGTCTGAATGTTTATTTATAAACCAATATGCAACAATAAACCATACGCAGTTTTGTTCTTACAAATTAAATTAGAAACACGCATTTCCATGGCACAGGGAATAGTAAAAAATTGGCCGCATAACAAATAAAATGTCCATGGCTGCAATTACGATTCAATCAAAAGAAGAAAAAAATGCAGATTGCAGTCTTTTACATTATGAGTTTTAACAATTCTAAGATCCAAAAAAAATAAAAACTCTAAAGAAAATAACCTAATACACATTCTTTGCTGAATCACAAATGATAAGTACCCAACCATAACATTTTAACATGGCTACAGAAAAACATGCTTTATTATCCTGAACAGGATTATAAATAGTCAACAATGACTTTGTTAACAGGAGTGTCACTTACTTTTTGGGTGTGGATGAGGAAGCCATTCAGAAGGGAAAAAATAAGAAAAATATTATTAGAATATGAGTCTTTTAGAAACATAAAATAAACAACTAACCTGTATGAAGTGCCACTCAAAGTCCATAAGATTTTTTATCAGGGTAGAAACGTGCGCATTCACTGTCTGCAGTTTCTTTTGGACGGCCTTCCCTGCCTTTTTGGACACCACCTTTCCTTGGTAGGATTTTGTGCCTCTCTCTGGGTTAATCCCAATGAAACGCCTGAAAAAGAAAAATGCGTCCAATATGAGAAAAACTTGCAGACTACAGTGTGTCACTCTCAAAGCAGCAAGTGCTTGTAACAATAAAGGAGTTCTTAAGCAGTACATCCTGAAATTACTCACACTACATAACTTTCTCCACGTTTAGCTTTGTTCCAGACTTTTTTCAAAATGAATTAAACTTTTTTCCCAAAAAATTCAATAAAAATCATCCTATAATGGCAACAAAAGTTTATTTGTTAGTTTTTTTGCAAACTTATGAATAAAAATAACTTAGAAATCAAATTTACACAAGTATTCACAGCCTTTGCTCAATAATTTGTTGATGGTTCTTCTACAGACAATTTCTTTGAGTTTTTGATTGTTTTATGCTCTGACATGTACTGTCAAGGATCTTATGCGTCCAAAATTACCGTGGCCCACCCAACAATGAAAACCTGGTGCCGCGCCTGTTATAAACCTCTGCAAATTGTTGTTCTTCACTTTATCAAACTGAGAGTTTGTACAGCTAATGTCAAGATGTAAAATTATGAATTCAGTCGAGCTCTTCCCTCCCTCTTCTGTTTTTCCTTGAAACCCGACAGCCGATGTCGGGTTTCAAGGAAAAACAGAAGAGGGAGGGGAAGAAGGAGATGAGACAAACAGAGTGAGTGCGAGAAACCAGACTGGTGTGGAGGGGAGAAAAACGGCTGGAAAAGTGTGGGAATTGAACAATCTCAATAAGAAAAGTGTGGGTGTTGAATCCCCCACATCCCCCACGGGTGTGACGCCCATGCTGGCCTGTCCAGCAGATTCTATGGATGTACTGAAATCTTTTCCAGCAGTATGCAATTTGTCACTGAAGCTGAACACACCTCTGCCTGCCTCACTTGTGAGAGGCTTTTCAGCACTGCAGGACTGATGTTCAGACCCAAAAGGGCACGTGTTGATGCAAAGAACTTTGAGAACCAGCTCCTGATGAAGCTCAATAAAAGGTTTATTAAGGCCTAGTCCACACGTAGCCGGGGTTTTTTGAAAACGAATATCCGCCCCTCCAAAAACTTGCATCCACACCACCGCGTTTTAAACACAAACTCTGTCCACACGTACCCGGATAAATACGTAGTTAAGGACATGCCAGACCTGTAGGCGGCAGTACTTCCCCCGTTCTTAACCTCGTCCTTCGTCTGTGGTCTTCCGCAAGCAGTAATTCCGCTTGCAAAAAGAAAAAAGAAAAAAGCGCTTGGACAATTGATGGATCGGGTAGTGACAGAACGCAGCTCTGAGGGCTTCCATGATGCCGGCTAGTGTAAACACAGGTCGCACACGTGATGTCAGCATTTTTTGTCGCGGAAAGTGACGTTGCGGACCTTAAAACTCCGGTTTTGTCCGTCCACATGCAGACACCCAAAACGGAGAAAACGCAGATCTTCACTTTGGCCGGAGTTTTTAAAAAGATCCGTTTTCGTGTGAAAAAACTCCGTTTTCGTGTGGTTGACAGGCCAAAACGTAGAAAAAAATCTACGTTTTGGCAGATCCCCGGCTACGTGTGGACAGGGCCTAGTCTCTGAGTTAATTCCTCTCAAAAGGAAAAAATACTTGAAGATTTGAAGTAAATTTAATTCCATGATGACAATGTTTTCAGTCAAGTTGCAGAAATGGAAAACTATTTCAGTTAAATGCCCCATATGTGGTGATTATTTTTTTCATGGAAGCCTTTTGAGGATCGGGGTAGGTGTGCATAAGCAAATGCTTACACAAGCTTTACAGCTTCAGCCTACCTCTTTTGAACACACTTATTTTTTTATGGAAATGTCAATGAATGATTTTTGTGTTGTTGAAATAAAGTTCTCAATCCCATCCAGAGTTGTTTTTTTTTTTTGTTATTTACGGTGAATTTTTTAACCCTCCGACTGTCCTAATTGGTGTGACCCCGCGAGGAAAGTTGACCATTGAGCAGGATTGATGGTTTATCCCTTGAGGTCCACGTGGCAGGGGTGAGGAGTGAGCACCACCTCACCCCTGCCACATGGACCTCAAGGGATGAACCATCAATCCTGCTCAATGGTCAACTTTCCTCATGGGGTTACCCATAAAGACAGTGAGAGGGTTAAAACTTTTTAGAGCATGTTCTTTTTACTTTTACTGAAGAAAAATAAATTCACTTAGTACTTTTACTTTTACCAGAATAGTTTATTTTTTACACTGGTATCTGTACTTGTACTTAAGTAAAAAAAACATCAGTACTTTATTCATCTCAATATGTCATTCTACAGGTGGGCAGTAAAGGAGTTGGAGTATTATCCCGATCCAAGGCTGCTGATGTCGCTCTCTCTCTCTCAGCTTTTGTGCCAGGTGTTGAGGCTGTTGTCTGGATCAACGGCTGCTCTGCCAATGCAGTTTTTCCGCTTTACTACAAGAAAAAACTCATTCTTCCTGCATTAATGTATGACATCAAGAAAATGATTCTCACTGAGTCAGGGGCCTTCATTTCCAAATACTGTATGAACAATTCCCTAGAGAATGAAAACAGGGCCACCCTGATCCCAATTGAACAAGCCTCCAGTCGTTTCCTCTTTGTGGCATCAGAGGATGACCTCAACTGGGACAGCAAGGCCTACATGAGCCAAATGGTGAAGAGGCTGAACCATCATGGGAAGGAGAACTTTGAGACTGTCAGTTACCCTAGAGCTGGACACTTACTGAATCCTCCTTATGAACCGTTTTGTCCCTCCAGCGTTCATGGCATCATATCCAACCTAGTTCTGTGGGGGGGTGAGCCCAGCTCCCACGCTGCAGCCGAAGTCCACATGTGGAAAAAGATCCAGGGGTTCTTTAAGACTTACTTGAACTTTGATAATTCTTAGAATAAATCAAAGTTTTAAGAGACATAACCAGTGCTTAATTTGTAAATCAAACGTTCCCGGAACGCAAATACTGATGTCAAACCAGTAGTGGGTGTTTGTGGTGAGTTTGTATAATAAAAAATATCAGATTTTGAAAACTGTGTAAACAACTGCTGTGTCCCTCAGGTCTACATTAGTAACATTGCAAAATTGTTTTGTGTGTTTTCAGCAATTAAACTAGGATCTATTGAAATTAATCATTTCACTTTTGATACAAATCCTGATAAAACATATAAGACCTGGAGAAATGTGATTAAAAACTGCTGTGTTTGAGCAATTAAAGTATCTTTACAGAGTTTTCCCCTTTCAGAAATCATGTATGATTTGTCAGAAGTCCGTAAGTGATTATCTTATCATGAACTGTGATATGAAGCGTCTATATATATATATATATATATATATATATATATATTTGCTAAGCATGTCCCTGCACCGCAGAGCTCCGTGCAATAGGAAACTGAGCGCCGACCAGAACTTACCAATAGCGTTTTGCTTCAAATTTAAGGAATACATCAGCTGATAGAGTTGATTAACTTTTTACAGACAAGAAAGTCTCTAAAATTTAAATATATGAGAACACAACATGACATAAGAATAATAATCGTAAAACAACGTGTTTAGCTCTGTTTGTAGGCTACAGAAGGACATAAATAAACAGAAACGTGAAGTTGCCATCTTAAAAAAAACAGGAGTGTGATATGCTTGTCAGCCACTAGACAGCACCATCGGATAAGATAAATACTCTGGAAAGAGACTTTAACATGAAATACCTTAATATTTGAAAAAAAAAAAATTAATAATACAATAAAAAAGATCAAATTTTATCAAATGAGTTAATAAATCTTTTGTTTTGTTCATTAAGATAATAAGACCCTTGGCAGTTGAATTTTTGTAATTGAATCAAGTAATCTGGAAGGTTTTGATTTTTTCAGTATTAGTTTTAAAATTACTATAAATTTGTTGACGGTCCCTAAACGAACAACCAAGCGAGACCTCGGAACCAGAGGTGGAAAGAGTACTAAAATGTCCTACTTAAGTACGAGTGCCAGTACTTTGATAATATTTTACTCAAGTACAAGTAAAAGTACTTGCCTACATTTTTACTCAAGTAAAAGTAAAAAGTATCGTAAATAAAATGTACTCAAAGTAAAAGTTACTTAGTTACATTTTTGTCAGCGTAAAGATGGTTACATCAGTGCAAAACCACAACACCAGTTCACAACACGCTCGTGTGGGCACGTACACACACGGACACACACACAGTTTGGTGGAAGGATTTCTATCCAGTCAGTGAGAACAGGACGTGCACATTGATTGGACACGGTTTTTCTAGGATTGTACATATCAATTGTGATTAAAATTATTCTTTATTTTGAAAAAAAAATGTAAATTTTTAGATGCCATCAGTATGTGAGGTATCTCAATGTTCTCATGACAAAACTCTAACATGAGACTGTGCTCTAACCTGTCACATAACAAGCTAAATGAAAGTCAAACATTTCTGGACCGTATGACAGCTGTTAACGTTGGTCCTGCCCTACTTTACCTCTACATTACAGTTTCTTTATTCATGTCCATACTAGAGCTCCTCTCTGACCTTCATGCTTATTGAGAGCAGCTGATTTTTAAAGTTAGCAGAGTTCATCCTTGGTAGTGGCTTCACTCACTCATTTAAAGATATCGGCCAGAGGCAAAATTCGTTTGAACAACATGTGTAAATGTGTATTAAAACCTTAGATGAAAAAGGTTTTTGGATTTTGACGGATGGAATTGTAAGAAAATCTGATGTTTGTGACCGGCGCGGGAAAAAAAGAAACTAACTTCCGGTCTAAGCCCTGGGCAGCTGGTGACGTTTCACATGGAGCTCTGCTGAAACAGCTGTAGTAAACAACGCCTTACTCCGGTGTTTCTGCGTTAGCGTTATAGCAGAGAACAATGTGTCATCAATCAGATGTAGCTTCTGAAGCCTCTGCTAGTTGGTCAGATTTGTTTTTTCTCTGGGATACGGCGACAAGAATGGATATTGGATTACCGGTTCAACCAAACTCCGACTCTGCCAGCTGGATATCACTACCAGAGGTGCAGACATATTTTAGAACGTTTGACTCAGAAAACCTGCGACCCGATTTCGACAGAAAGGAGGATTCTGTTCATCTTCAGAACCAAAATTGGTACAGTTTGTTTACTTTTCTTAAATATTTCATTTCTGAGCTCCACTGGCAGCTCTAAGCTGATGAGTTCTCAGCTGGTCTTAGCTCCATCATGTGTCCCAATCTAGTTCAGTAATCTACAGTTTTACTGCTGTGTGTATTTATTGATATAACTCTGGAAAAGATTCAACCGACTACGGCTGCACTATATATCGAAAAATTATCGTCATCGCGATAACAGGACGTGCGATAGGCCCATCGCAAAGCACGTCAAAAACGGCGATAAATGTTTGGTTCAAACATTTCCATTCGTGTCATACATCAACTTTTTGTAAACCAGCTGTTTTGTACGCAGAAGTATTATTTGACCAATCAAATGTAGCCCTTCTGATATGCGGCCAATCAGATGGGTCCGTTCACGTAATACGCCCGCCCCCTACGTAGAACCTTACCCCAAAATTCCACTATCTCCGCTCCACTCCGCCCCCGCTTTCCGCTGCCGCTCGCTTCCCTTGTTCGTCATGCTGGCTTAGATTAACAAACGTACTCTGTGCTGAGGTTTCTGGAATCAGCGCTGCTTTCAAACGTGAACGTGAGTTCGCTCGGTGTCGTCAAGCAGCTGATAATAACCGGGCTGACTCTGACACGTGCCGGTGAACCCACCTACCTCCATGTCGCTAGTGTCCCACCGGGTGGTGATGTTAGCTCCAGGCTCCAGTTAGCTTCCAGCTAAAAGGCTACAGCACTCTCCTCCCAGTCCCACCCTGCTAAAGAGGGCCTGGAAAAGTTCCCCCACACATCAAAGTGATTTTTCATTTATAACCATGTTAATCAGGATAGTTGATTTGCTGCTGCACATAAACTGTCAGTCAGAAGCTCTGTTAGCCGGTTATCTTAGAGGAGCTAGTTCAATTTGTTAGCTTGTTATCAGAATCATAGTTGCAGTTTCATCATCTGAACTGCATTTTAAGATCTAGGTAAACTTGTTCAATTTGGGGTTAAAACCAAACATTTTCACATTTTTTCCATGTAGTTTTTTTTGCCAGTTCCTCTTCTGAAAGGTAGACAATTGTTTTTCTCTTTTTCCTCAGAAAATCTTAATATTCTGCTAGTTTGGCCCAGCACAGATCACTTCCCAATTACAGCAACAGCCTTATATCATAACCACATAAGTGGAGAAAATGTTCAGTAGCAATGAGAGAATTTGCTGTTGCATTTAAGTGATGTTAACTATTATTTAACATTTAAACTTATTTTCTGATTATTTTTTAATTTATTCAAAAACCCTGGTAAGGGATGTTTTTCTGTATTTGGAGCATCAGAAAAAGTTTTATGGTGGTGGTGATGTTTTAAAGTCACTGAGAAACTGCATGCATGCAGTTTGTTGTTTTGCTGCTAATACAGTAGCAGGTGCAGCTGCATATTTTTGCAATAAAAATGTTATGTTGTAATGGAATTCATGCATTAGTTTTTGTTTGCTTTGAACCCAGAGCAGACATCACATGCCAGATGACATCAACACTGCATACTTTAGTATTTGTTCATTTATCGTAAGTAATATCGATATCACAATATTAAGCACTAATATCGAATATCGCAGATTTTCCTAATATCGTGCAGCCCTATAACCGACAATAAACCAGAATAAATCTTCCTGATGCTGGAGTAACTCCTTAGCTCAATTCGTTGTTTGCACTAATCCAGGATGTCATGGAGGTTCTAATGTTGAAATATAGAGATCATCTTTTAGATTTAGATTATATCTGTGTGTGTGTGTGTGTGTGTGTGTGTGTGTGTGTGTGTGTGTCGCAGGTTTCCCAAAGGACTTGTTCTTTCCTTACCGGAGCTAACACGGTTAGCAGTTTTGCTGCAGTCATGCTAACGGGACTCGTCTAGAGTCCAGAAGTAGCGGTGCAGTTCTAGATGGATTTAAAGATGTAGGTTATTATTTTAGATGAAACCTGTTATTTAAAAATGTGTGTAGGACACGGACACATGGCTCAGACCTTTTGCTGCAGCTGTAAACGCAATTTTATGTAATAATTAGGAGCATGAAAGTAAACAAATAACAGTGATTCACAATTCTAGCATCAGCAGCTACCTTGTTTTACGTGCTGGAGTGACGTATGCGAAACACAGTTCTTCACTGTCTGGAGGACAGGATTTGGATTTTCTGTAATGATTTATGACAAAAGTCCTTAACAAAATAAAAAACTGAACCCAGTACATGTTTATATAGATGGTAAAGTGTAGTTATTTTGCATTTCTACAATTTTAATGCTGAGCCAGTACCTTTAACCCTTCACCACTGAAATCAGTTTGTTCACTCCAATCCTCCTAAATAATCCTCCTATCATCCAACTGGAATCCTTAAGGGTCCCGTAAAGTCATCCTATCAGAATAAGCCTTGGAAGCCCAGGTGTTACTAGAACTAATGGTGTCTCCTCACGTGCTGGTGAGTGAAGCGGAGATGAGGTGAGGATCCAAACGGGGTGAGGAAGACAGGCAGACAGGTAGGAACTTTTAAAACACGAGACACAAAACTGAAGGGGTTTAAATACAAGAGGGCTGGGAGTTTGGGTGATTGGAAAACGAGAGGCAGGTGGGCGCAATTAACATAGACACAGGACTAAACCAAAAGGGGAGACAGGACAGGGTGTGACAGTTACCCCCCCCCCCCCCCCCCCCCAAAGGGCGGATTCCAGATGCCCACAGGAATACAGAGCAGGGCGGGAGGAGGGGAACCCGGAGGGAGGGCCAAAAGAGACCGAGGGCCCAATGAAGAGGAGGCAGGGAACAGTAGAGTCCGGGGGCCTGCGCCTGGGGCAGAGGAGGCGACGACGGGCTCTTGGGGGCCTGCGTCTGTGGCAGAGGAGGCGGTGACGACGGGCTCTTGGGGGACCTGCGTCTGTGGCAGGAGGCGGCGTCGACCAATGGACTGGAGACGGCGTCGACCACGGGACTGGACACGGCGTCGACCACGGGACAGGAGACAGCGTCGACCACGGGACAGGAGACGGCGTCGACCACGGGACAGGAGACGGCATCGACCACGGGACAGGAGACGGCGTCGACCACGGGACAGGAGACGGCGTCGACCATGGGACAGGAGACGACGTCGACCACTGGACAAGAGACGGCGTCGACCACTGGACTGGAGATGGCGGAGACGTTGGACTGGAGGGGACATCGACCTCTGGAGTGGAGAGAGCGTTGACCTCTGGAGTGGAGAGAGCGTCGACCTCTGGAGTGGAGAGAGCGTCAACCTCTGAAGTGGAGAGAGCGTCGACCTGTGGAGTGGAGAGAGCGTCGACCTCTGGAGTGGAGAGAGCGTCAACCTCTGGAGTGGAGAGAGCGTCGACCTCTGGACTGGAGAGAGCGTCGACCTCTGGACTGGAGAGAGCGTCGACCTCTGGACTGGAGAGAGCTTCGACCTCTGGACTGTACAGAGCGTCGACCTCTGGACTGTACAGAGCGTCGACCTCTGGACTGTACAGAGCGTTGACCTCTGAACTGGACAGAGTGTCGACCTCTGGAACGGATGAGGCGTCGACCTCTGGAGCGGATGAGGCATTGACCTCTGGAGCGGATGAGGCGTCGACTTCAGAACACGAGGAGGCGTCGACTTCAGAACACGAGGAGGCGTCGACCACAGGACTGGAGGAGGCGTCGACTTAAGAACACGAGGAGGCGCCGACCACAGGACTGGAGGAGGCGTCGACTTCAGAACACAAGGAGGCGTCGACCACAGGACTGGAGGAGGCGTCGACCACAGGACTGGAAGAGGCGTCGACCACAGGACTGGACTGGAAGAGGCGTTGACCACAGGATTGGAAGAGGCATCGACCACCATCGACTTCTGGTCTGGGGACGTCGATTCCTGGTCCGGAGGCGTCGACTTCTGGTTCGTCAACTTCTGGACCGTCGACTTCTGGACCGTTGACTTCTGGTCCGGGGACGTCGACTTCTGATCCGGGAGCGTCGACATCTGGACCGTCGACTTCTGGTCCGGGGGCGTCGACTTCTGGTCCGGGAGCGTTGACTTCTGGACTGTCGACTTCTGGTCCGGGGGGCATCAACTTCTGGTCCGGGAGAGTCAACTTCTGGACCGCCGGCTTCTGGACCGCCGGCTCCTGGAGTGGAGGAGGAGTTGCTGCAGACGGGACTGCTTGGACAGGCTGGACCGGATACGGTGCGACCTCCGGGACCACCGCTGGAACTGGATGCGATTGAACTGGTGGTGCTGGAAACTGGGAGAGGAGGGAGGATAGAGTGTCCAGTTGGAGCTCCTGGAGACTGAGGCTCTGATGGAGTTGGGCCAGCTCAGCTCGGAGACCGGCGAGCTCTGCTGGGTGGACTACAGGTTTGCTCCTCTGGCTCTGAGACGAGGGAGCTGCTGGCTGGACTTAAACACTCTCCTGGTGATTCGGGGAAGACAGGTTGTCCAGGTGGGACTCCTTGAGGCTGACGAGCTGACGGATCCGGCCAAGCTCCGCCTGCAGATCTGCGAGCTCTGTCAGCTGGGCTGTGGGTGTGGTTCCTTCGTCTGCAGATGATGGAGGCGCGGATTGGACCGGAGACGGGACTGTTGGTCTGACTGGGGGCGGGTCCAAGCAGGTGTGCAGAGCCGGGGCAGCGGAGAGCTCGCGGCTCCGTCCTGGGACACAGGATTGCAGTGGAGCCCGGCTTCCTTCCGCATGCCATGGGCCAGCTCCGGGGGAGCACACAGCCAGTCTGGTGCCCATGAAGCTGGAGCGATCTGGAAGCGTCTCCCGGTCCAACCTCTCATCTGGCTCCGGAAGGGTGGAGAGGAACGCCGCGGCTGAAGCCCGGTGACGGCCTCTGCGGCGAGGCGAAGCCGGAGGAGGAGAAGAAGCCGGCCGGTGGTCCAAAGAAAGAAATTGAAGCAGGCACTCCCAGGGGAGAATCTCCCCACTGGATCCTTTACTAGGTTGGATCATTCTGTCAGAAGTGCTGGAGTCCAAAGCAGAGGTAAGGATCCAAACACGGATGAAGAAGGCAGGCAGACAGGAACGGTTCAAGGCTTTAATATATAACACACTGGCACATAAACAATGATCCAACACGAGACAAAGAACTGAAGGGGTTTAAATACAAGAGGGTTGGGAACTTGGGTGATTGGAAAACGAGAGGCAGGTGGGAGCAATTAACAGAGACAAGACTAAACCATAAGGGGAGACAGGACAGGGTGTGACAAAATGAATAAACATAAACATAATAAACATAATCAGGTTGCTCTGTTCAGCTCCCTGAGATGTTTTAATAAACTGGCTTCTCTGGTATCTGGTCCCTTGTCATCCTTTTGGATACATCTGAGAGCCACGACTTCAGCTGTCCCCTGTTTTAAACCCTTGACAACTTGTCCAAAAGCAATATATCTATGAAATTCTTGAATGATAATATTAACACAATTTATTTGGAGCGCCTTTCAAAAAACTCAAGGTCACTGTACAATCAGCTTAAAAATAACAAATTAAAACATTCAGTGGCTCCCTGAACCCAAATAAAACATCAGATGAAACAATAATAACAGTTACAGCGAATAAGCTATTTTGAACAGATAAGTTTTGAGATTAGCCTGAAATTGGTGAAGGGTAGTCGTGTTCCTAAGATGAGCAGGTAATGAGTTCCTTAGGGAGGGTGCCCATCTGCTAAATGCTCGGTATCCCATTGTGACAAGACATGCTGTTGGATTATTTAAGTTGATGGAAGAAGACGATCTGAGCATGCGAGAAGGTTTAGTGACTTGTAGGAGCTGTGAGAGATAAGAGGGGGCAAGATTATTAATGGCCTTATATGTAAGGACTAAAATTTTGTAGTGGACCCTGAACTTTATTGGTAGCCAATGGAGCTGCTGAATAACAGGGTGATGTGATCCGAATAGGGTGTTCTGGTGATTATATGAGCAGCCTACTTTTGAACCAGTTGATGTTTATGTATTAATTTTTGGGACAGACCTACAGAGATGTGAGTTGCAATAGTCCAGGCGGGAGGTGACCAAACTGTTGACTAAAGTGGCAGTAGAGTGATTTGACAGAAATTGACACAGGCGGTTAATATTTTGCAGGTGGAAGTAAGCTGCTCGAGTGACAGAACTGATGTGAGACTGGAAAGACGATGTGCTGTCCAGAGTTACACCAAGGATTTTTATCTGATCTGCACAGGTAACAGAAGTGTTGTCTATTAGTACTGAAAACATTGGTGCCTTCACTATTGCAGATTTTGTGCCCATAAGAAGCACCTCAGTATAACTGTGTATAACTGGGTGTCATCGGTGTAACAATGAAAATTTATCTTCCATTTACAAAAAATGACACCCAAAGGCAGCAGATAAATGATCAACAGCAGGGGAACAAGGACAGAACCTTGAGGAACCCCAGTTACTACAGGAGGGGGGGTGGAGGTACATGTGTCCAGCTGAATGAACTGAGTTCTGTCTGTAAAATATGACTTAAACCAAGTTAATGGAATGTGAGATATACCTAGTGATATATATACTGATACATACACAGAATAAATACTGATTTAAAAGCAGCCTATAAGAATTAAAAAAGACACTAAAAACATTTACAGAGTCCTTTAATTAATGTTGATAATTTGTGAAACCTTCAGCTGATTGGTTAAAGTTCGAAGAAGGCCACTTTCTTCACTTTCTTTATCATGAGTTTGGATTATCATATTGTCCACATATTTTTCAGCATTTTAGATTGATATTTATAAACAGTCGATTTATCTTAAAAGTCCTGATTGGTCACTCATGAAATTAAATATTTCACATTTTATAATTAGAGTAGATTGCTGTTGAGGTAGATGAAACATTAGATGGAATTACTGTTCCTGAATTAGAAACCTAAAATAGGAATCAACTTTGGTCAAATGAATAAGAGAATAAAAAAACTGCATGGATACATGGTATCACTGTGGGGTTGTATACTGTTGATCTAAAGTGGAATTACTATGTGGAAACAGCAATTTTCTATTTTAGAGCATTTTGAAATCACTGAAAGTTTGGTCGTATATTGGCAATTTAAAAAGGCCTTTATTTTGGAAGGCAACATCAGAATGACTTGATATTGATGTAGTATCACTGTGGGGTTGTATACTGTTGATCTAAAGTGGAATTACCCTGTGGAAACAGCAATTTTCCATTTTAGAGCATTTTGAAATCACTGAAAGTTTGGTCGTATATGGGAAATTTAAAAAGGCCTTTATTTTAGAAGGCAACACCAGAATGACTTGATATTGATATGGTATCACTGTGGGGTTGTATACTGTTAAAGTGGATTTACCCTGTGGAAACAGCAATTTTCCATTTTAGAGCATTTTGAAATCACTGAAAGTTTGGTCGTATAATGGGAAATTTAAAAAGGCCTTTATTTTAGAAGGCAACACCAGAATGACTTGATATTGATATGGTATCACTGTGGGGTTGTATACTGTTGATCTAAAGTGGAATTACCCTGTGGAAACAGCAATTTTCCATTTTAGAACATTTTGAAATCGTTAATGGTAGGTCAATTGCGGACAGTTTGAAAGGGCTTTTATTTTTGAAAGCAAAATCAGAATGACTTGATATTGATATAGTATCGCTGTGGGGTTGTATACTGTTGATCTAAAGTGGAATTACCCTGTGGAAACAGCAATTTTCTATTTTAGAGCATTTTGAAATCAGTGAAAGTTTGGTCGTATATGGGCAATTTAAAAAGGCCTTTATTTTGGAAGGCAACATCAGAATGACTTGATATTTATATGGTATCACTGTGGGGTTGTATACAGTTGATCTAAAGTGGAATTACCCTGTGGAAACAACAATTTTCCATTTTAGAGCATTTTGAAATCGTTAAAAGAGTCGGTCAAATATGGGCAATTTCAAATTGCTGTGGTTTGATAGTGTTGATACAAAATGCAACTACTCTTTGGAAATATGACTTTTGCTTTTAAGAGTATTCTGAAGTCATTGAAAGAGTAGTTCAAAAATGAAAATTCACAGGGCTTTTACTTTGAAATCCAAAATAAGATTGCCTTGATATTGACAGGGCGCCAATAGTGAACAAGCCTAAATTATTTGTTATTATGTTCTTAAAATATCTGATAATTCACTCGAAGTTGAATTTTATTTTGAAATCCAGTTTCCACATCCATTCCCATAATAACTTGAATAGAAGGGGAACAGAAAACATACTGGAGGCTGGCTTGACTGCAATGCTGGAACTGGAGGCTGGCTTGACACCAGTGATTGATTAAGTCTATTCTATTCTGTTTCTATTAGACTCAGCAAATAGAGAGCTTCCCTCTTGTGGGTTGAAGAATTAAAAAAAAAAATCTGCCTTTTCAAGCAGATGCTTTAAAAATTATAGTACCTGTAGGATCCAACTGGATTATTAGGACTTTATGTTTTAAAATAATTAGAATATTGAAGAGCATGTGAAACAGTTGACATTTGAGACATACAGTGAGAATTTAGCTCCACTGCTCAAAACCACTCAGTTAATTTGTCTCTCAACTCTAGAGTTCAGTAGAAAAATTGTATATCTGAATGAATACCTTGTCTTGAACAGGTTGATAAGCCGTGGAGGACAGGTGTGGGCTCCAGAAGGCTCAACAGCATTCAAATGCCTTCTCTCTGCACGCTTCTGTGCAGCTTTGCTCAGTAACATCTCAGACTGTGATGAAACGTTCAACTACTGGGAGCCTGTGAGTGCAGCCTGCTGTCATGATCACATTTAGGCAATTAAATGATTTCTAATGCTGCTGATGTCTAACATACAATGTTTGTTTCTTCTATTCGTTTGTTCCTGTTACTGTGTGCTTAACTGTACAATTAGTAGGAATGTTACAGTGAAATAATTACAAAACAGTCTCAAACATGTTAGAAGGAAGGTTACTGAAACAGGTTTCCTTCTTGGGTGCTGTCAGTTTTTCTCCTTTTAAAAATGCTAAAGAGGGCTGTAGTAAGTCTTTACAACCTCAATACTTCCTGGCTCCAGAGCCAGTCATATATGGGCCTGGGGGGTTGCCGAATCTGTGCCGGCATGTAGGGCTGGGCAAAACGACAAAATATTTCATCTGTACGATAGAAAATGTCTATCGTTTTATATGAAGCTTTATCATTTACACCACGTTTAGGCGTTTTACTGCAGTATTTTATGCCAACATGCACTTTACAGCATGCCCACACATGCTAGCCATGCATAAAATAACATGGAGGAATACTTTAGCGGACACAGTTCAGACCAGGGTAATTTTCAACAGGACAACCTGCCAACCCAAACTGAGGAGCTTGTACTTAAAATAGGGGCAACGTCTGTTGCATGGATGTGGTTTGGATATAGGAAAGCTGACGTGGTCCAGAAAACAGTTGTTTGTAGAGTTTGCTGGCTTCCGGTGCCAGCAATGGACTCCCAACACTACAAATGTACTTTATCACCTGGGCGAAAACCAAAAAAAAGAATAGAGTAGGGCTGGGCAATATGGCCTGAAATCAATATCACGATATATTGAGGATTTCACCTCAATAACTATAAATGGACGATAACTACAGGTATGCGCAGAAACAACAGTTGTCCAATAGATGGGGCTGTCACGTGTATTACTCGAGTCACATTTTTACGTGACTCAAGGTGGTACACATTCATAAAGGGACATGAATATTGCCAACCTACACACATCTTTTCATTTTTTTATTATCAAATTTATTGACATGGGAAAACGTTCTCGATAAGAGTCTGAATTTTTGATAACGATAATTTTTTTATTCATTACCCAACCCTAATACAGAGTCAGCAAGCAAAAGCCATAAGAGCATCGTCGAGTGGTAGCGTAAACGCTCATAACAAACTCCAGACACAGACGCTGCAACAGCCATTTACCCGACGCACACCCTGCAGATGGAAAGAGATCACTACTGCAGTTGCCAAGCACATCTGCAAAGATATGGTTCCAATCTACACTATTGAAAAATGTAGGCTTTGTGAGTTGGTGCAAACACTTGATCCAAGATACGAAGTATGAATTGTATTAAAAGAAATAAAGCAATTTTGTTATGAATAATGTTTTCAGGATACAAAAAGAGCTATATTGGAAAATGACATGTTTTGCCATATTGCTCAGCCCTACTTGCATGAGTAATTTGATACCGGTGTCGGTACAAGATCTGCTCGGGTGCAAGATCGGCTCGGGGTCCTTCGACTGCCAATGACGTCAAAGTACGACAAACCCACTCGGACAAAATACACTACACATCTATACTGTTGGAAAGAATTTAGCAGTTTTGTTATTAAAATAATGTTTATTAGACGTAAGTTTGTGTTTATAATGGTATTTGTAGAATAAAACACTATATTGTATTCATAATGTTGAACTCCTCTTTGAGCACATCCCTTGAAGGATCATAGGTATTAGCAACACCTGTGAAATTGTATTTGCAGGAAAGAAGTGTGTCCCGTTTATTGAAGTATTTTGTCTTTACTTTTTGACGTCTTGTCCATGCGTAGTTCAGTTACACTCATAGCTGCTATAGCCAAAACTCTGGAGTTAAAAGTTTTCTAGCTTTACTAAAATACCTGTCTGTACTTATTTGATTGATGGTAGTTTTACTCTCTATTAGACTCCAAATGTAATCATTTGGCAAGTTTTTAATTCATAATTTGGAAGAATGTAATCAGTGATATTAGCATTAGCATTCCTATGGGTTTTTCCACGTATATTAGCATTGCGCAAACCACTCGCTGTCAAATTGCAGCCTTTGCGATTAGAAAATCTCCTTTTGTCACATTGCAATTTAATTGCACATGCAGTTAATCGTTCAGCCCTAATATACATGCAGCTCTATGCTAAACGTATATTTTCAAAGAGGTAATGATGGATTTCTTTGTAAAAGTTGTCCATCTTTCCAACAGAAAGATTTGCCTGGACCAACGTAACGTGATAACAATGTAACGTGATTACGTAATTCCGTAAGGTTCATGTTCAGCCAATCAACTACTTTGACGTCATCGGCAGTCGACGGACCCCGAGCCGATCTTGCACCCGAGCAGATCTTGTACCGACACCGGCTAGCAAAAAGCAGCAGCCTTGTGGACAGACCGGAAGCCAGTAATAGGAGCGACCCAGAAGTTATTTCTTGTAACCCTAAGAAGCCACAGCATTTTTTTTGTTTGTTTTACTATAATATCGGGTGAAGAAGGCTAGTGGCTACTGTTGAGCTAACGATGAATTAGAAAAAAAGTTTGGCTCTAAAAATATTTCAAGCAACATTTTTAATTGCCAACAACTTGATGTTACCGTGAAATGTATTTATCTACTTATCAAATGACCGTGTGACTCATCTTCACTCGCCTTACGGTCTTCTGGCGCTGATCGGCAACTGGCAACAGTAGCTCGGAGAGGAGATCCACGGACTGCAGGACACAAACTTGAGCATAGGATGTCATTCTTACATCATGCACCTTTAAATAAATAAATAAATAAATAAGCATGTATTTTTAACTGTTGCAGCAGCTACTGGTGCATGCTAATTGTGCTACCTATAATCATGTGATTAATCTGATTTCTCCTTTCTAATGTGTTTCTGCAGATGCACTACTTATTGTAGGGCACAGGAATGCAAACCTGGGAATACTCTCCCCTGTACGCCATCAGGTTCCATGCTTACTTATGGTTACATGTGCTACCTGCTTGTTTACATGCCCATGTTCTACAGACTAACAAGGTAACATCCCTTGTAATTATTGCATTTTGTGTCATTTAGACCAAATGTTCTAATCAGCTTAAAGCCACAAAGAGTTTGTGTTTCCAGCTGGAGCTATTGGACCAGTTTTAGTCTGGCTTTGTTGGGAAAAGGTCACCTCTCATACGGCCAGAGTAATTACAGGCTTGTGTTATGATTGTGTTGCTGGTATTGGTGTTCTACTTTGTACGATGTGTCTTAGCCTTCTGCTGTTGTGTCTGTGAACTCTATTTCTACAAGTGAGTTTTTTCCCTTAGATGACCGTTGGTGCTAAGCTGTCATTTATACACTGCATTTAAATTCTTACTTTCTGCCCACAATAAAGCCGCCACCTAAACAAGAAGAACTTGCTGAAAAAAATAATGCAACCAGACTAGAAATGAATGACATGGAAATCACAACATGGCAGAAATGTGCTATTATGATAACTGTTCAGTCTAAGCGTGTGGGGTTTTATTTGTGTTGTTCTATGCTACATAGACATGGGGGTAAAGAGCCTGGTTTGTTTGCACGTGATGCAGGGCTGTTTGTAAGAAGTTTGGCTTGCACATGGGCCGTCTGATGTTGGCGTTCCTTGTTCTGAGCACGGGAATGTTCTGCTCATCCGCAGGTTGGTCACATTTACTACTTGTTTATCTCTCTCTGTCCTTTTGTACACGTTGCTGTTGAAAGAGATTATTACAGAGTCTTGTGCCTCCTTCGTAGTCAGATCCACTCTGACAGTGTTGAAGTGTTGACCTGATGATTGGGCACTTTTCTACATGGAAACATAATTCAAATCTAATATTCCCTAGTTATACATTAAGAACCTCCCTTCTCAAGACTGTACTTATAATGGAAATGATCTGCTGTTGAGTGGGCTGAAATAATTTGGCTAGTCTTGTACTCTGAAAAGAATTTGGCCGAGCTCTAGTAAGGTTTTTATTACTTGGCCCTTTTCGTGCATAATTTATTCACCAAAAGCACAATAATGAGTTTTCTCATACTCACCGTTTCAGTCCAGGTTTTTGATGCCTGAAGCATCCAGAGGCCAGTAGAAAGTCTGGACGGATCTGATCCATCATACTGGGAGCAGAATCTGCTCAGAAATAAATGATGTTTGGTTGTTTACTTCTCTGCTTTAGCTCTGGTTTCTTTCCTTTGTATTTTTGTTCATCAGAAGTTCAGAATTCTAGGTGAAGTGCAGGAAACCCACCATGTGTGATGTGCATCTGTAACAGTCTCTTGTGAGCTTTTTGCTGCTTTATCATTCCTAACCCTGCTTGTTTTTCTCCTCAGCTTCCCTGCCTTCCTCCTTCTGCATGTACACAACTCTGGTAGCCATGACGGGATGGTTTTAGGTCTCAACAGCGTTGGCAGTTATGGGTGTAGCCGCCGGTGCCATTGTTGGATGGCCTTTTTCCGTTCTAATTGGGTATGACTGATTTTAAAGGGTCTTTGCAATTTTCCAGGACATGCTTGTTTTAAAGCATCACAGCTTTATTAAAACATCTTTTATTGTGGTAATCGATTGCAGGATTCCAATTGCGTTTGACCTGCTGGTGATTAAGAGGAAGTGGAAAAGTTTCACCATCTGGTCGGCTATTACTCTTCTTCTTCTGCTGGTGGGAATCATTTAAGGAATGAATGGAAAACAAAAACATACAAATGCTCACGAATCAGCTGTGGATTTTTTCATTGGCGCAAATTCATTGTTTATCCCTCCCACTGTCTTCATGGGTGACCCCGCCAGGAAAGTTGACCATTGAGCAGGATTGATGGTTTATCCCTTGAGGTCCATGTGGCAGGGGTGAGGAGTGAGCACCACCTCACCATTTTCACACAAACCATCAATCCTGCTCAATAGTCAACTTTCCTGGCGGGGTCATCCAATAGGACAGTGAGAGGGTTAAATAAACAGTTTAACTTAATATGATTTATTTCATTCAAGGGCCAGATAAAATCACCGAGGGCTGCCAGCAGCCCACGGGCCACACTTTTGACATCCTTGGTTAACAAGACGGAGATTGATCCACTTTTTTCTTCTTCTGTGGTTGTCAGGTCCCCTTGGTGACAGTAGACTCTGTTCTATGGCAAACTAGTGATCGCTCCACTCAACATCCTCCTGTACAACGTGTTCACCCCACATGGACCTGATCTGAATGGTAACCTACAAAACACTTAACATTATTTCATACTGGTGTCAAAATCAGTCCTGAAATTTGATCAGAGTTGAGCTGAGCAGGATTTGGAGTCTTATTTCCTGATATTTGGATAATTTTCCTCTGATTGGATAACAGCAACGCAACTCTACCACTGACTGTTTGCTCTGCTACATTGATATTTTATCTCAACAAATAGCACAAGCCTGGAGTTCTGCTGTGTGGTGGATTTGCTAACGCTAACCGTTAGCTTCTGCTAAATGTTCTCTGCTGCTTCTTGGATGCTAAAACAACAGCCGTCCCCGTCACAAGTTAAGATGGGTGAAAGTTTCACTGTCTATTTTCTAGGAGACTGTTTTCATGTCCAGGCTGCATGAAAAACAACCAGTGACTAATTATAATCAAAAATAATAATTACAAATTGGTTTTCATCAAAGTACAACTTAAATAAACCATCTTAGATGTTGTATTTTAGAAGTTTTTAGGTTTTCCTAACAGGGTAACAGCAACTTCTTGAGCAAATCGTGACATATTCCTCTGAAGCAGGCTGGTGTAACATACTTTTCTAGTAAAACTTCAGACGTATTCAATATTTTTATTCTAAATGCACCTGTTTGGCTGTTCTGTGATTTTTCTGGGGTATTTTTAATGATTGGTTTCACTCCACTCCTAGGTACGGAGCCATGGCATTTCTACTTCACTAATGGCGTCCTGAACTTTAATCTGGTATTTGTTCTGGCACTGTTTTCCCTGCCGCTCACTGCTCTCATGGAGACGCTGTTGCACAGGGTCAATGGTGAGGACTGGCTGTTTTTATGATGAGCTGTGAGTCACAAGAGGCTCAGAAGCTGCACAGAGCAACAAACGGCCCTCTGTGGATATTTAATTGAATCATTTGTTTGCGCACTTTAATTCACTCCATTATACACTCACCTAAAGGATTATTAGGACCTGTTCAACTTCTCCTTAATGCAATTATCTAATCAACCAATCACATGGCAGTTGCTTCAATGCATTTAGGGGTGTGGTCCTGGTCAGGACAATCTCCTGAACTCCAAACTGAATGTCAGAAGGGGAAAGAAAGGTGATTTAAGCTATTTTGAGCGTGGCATGGTTGTTGGTGCCAGACGGGCCGGTCTGAGTATTTCACAATCTGCTCAGTTACTGGGATTTTCACCCACAACCATTTCTAGGCTTTCCAAAGAATGGTGTGAAAAGGGAAAAACATCCAGTATGCAACAGTCCTGTGGGCGAAAATGCCTTGTTGATGCTAGAGGTCAGAGGAGAATGGGCCGACTGATTCAAGCTGGTAGGAGAGCAACATTGACTGAAATAACCACTCGTTACAACCGAGGAATGCAGCAAAGCAGCCCCGTATAGATAATCTAGTGAAGAAACTCGGACTGGGTTTCTTTTTGTAAATAAACGGTGTTTTCCTTTTGAGGTAAAAAAAAACCGACTAGTTACTGCAACGTTTCTGTCTATTCTGGACTATGGGGACCTTTTGTATATGAACACCTCAGCACAGTGTCTTGTTAAGACTGATGTGGTTTATCTTGCCTCACTGAGGTTTAATGCTAACTGTAGACCACTGGCCCATCATTGAGAAGTGTATTCTCCAGTGGGATGGCCGTCTTTGTCCACCAGGAGGTTGGGACACTGGTACACTTTCATTTAGAAGGCCATGCTTGGATTACTACCCACCTACATCTGTAACTTAATCTCACAGAGAAGAGTAACTTCTACAGTCTGTGTGCAAATGATCAACTGTTACTTAGTGTTGCGTATGCTCACACCGAGCAAGGCAAAAGGGCTTTAGTCCACTCTGCTCCTTCTGCATAGAACGGGCTGCAGGAAAACAGGAAGTTAACCAGTTTTCCTGCATACATTTTTGAACACATTTAAAACCAGACTGAGCGCCCTTGAGACAGATTCCCTGTGTTTTAACTGCCTTCTGTAATTTAGTACATAACATGTCTGTGGAGCTGAAAATTTAGTAACTGTAACTTTTGCTGCCTCTTGGCCAGGACTCCCCTGAAAATGAGGTTTTTAATCTCAATGGGACCTTCCTGGTTACATAAAGAATAAATAACTAACAAAGTAGTTACATGTCAAATATTAATATTCAACTATCTAAGCCTTTTGGATTATTATAAGCACATTTAGACATTTTAATGTTTAATTAATTTATTGAAATCAACTCATATTGATGTGCAACATTATAAATGGTGGGTGTCATTGCCATAGGATATAATGTCACCATAGAATGAACAACAGTGTTTGGTCTGCTGTATCTACGGCCGTCTCCTTGTGCTATTCTCTTCAGTTTTCAGATTCAGTGTACTGATATTTATTTCTTGCTCAGCTGTATTCAGGTGCTGGCCGAGGATGGGGAAGTTCACGTCTCCCTGTGCAACGGTCAAGGCGGGACACCGGTGGATAAGCCAAAGCGTGAGTGGCACAACAGCTGGCAGGTGGTCGCTATGGCAACAGAAGCACATTTAATCCTCAGTGCTGTTTGTCCGTTTGAAAACGAGAACTATCCAAGCTACAAGTGCACTGGATACAGGTAAGAAACCAAGGTGAGTGTTGACCTTAAAAAGCAGAAGCACCTCGTAGTGTTCCCCCCGTGTGTTTGAGGCTGTTTTGTTGTTGCGCAGGAGCCAGGACAAGGGCTTTCGTGTGGAGAAAGCTTTGCTCCACATCTTTTCTCGCAGTTTCCCTTGCATTGCTGTTCAGCTAACTCTCATGGAGGAAGTTGTTGAAGGGGAGAATGTCCACTACAACATTGCGGCGGAGCTGAGTGATTATGTGTTCAGGTGCGGTAACACAGCTGCTCTCCTGCTGTCCAGCTTTAAGTACAAGCCACTTACTGTCTCCTCTCTGTCATCAGGAGATTTCTCAGTCCAGATTCTGTCCATCCAGTCAAGTTGGTGCAAGATTTCTTTCTAAAGGAACTGTTGGCACACTGGTCGGTTTCCATGGCAACTGCCTCCGCTCCCTTCCTTATTGCGGCCAAACGGCTGCATTCATGCTGCCACGGTGTTGATAACTCGCAGTGTTACTGGATCCACCTGCTGCAGAGAGACCTCACCTGTCCCGCTGAAGGAAAAGATCCAAACATACAGGAAGCATCAAGTGCTTCAAAAGCTGCCTGCAATAAAGAGAACAGGATGAAGAGCTTATGGCCGGCGTGCTCCAGTGATGTTCACCCTGAAGTGGAAAGCGGTCTATATGCGCTGTGTCCGTCATTGCTTCCTCAGCTGAACGAGTTTCTGGCTGGAAAAGAAGCACAGCTTCGGGGGGGAGTGGGGGGAGAGATGTGAGGTCTGAAGGGGAAAAGAATAAAAACGATGAGGGTTGTAATGGTGCCATCAGCTCATTCTTTGGCATTAGTGGTGTGGTGTTCAGGAACATAGCTATCAGCCTGTGGGCCCTGCCTGCTTTCCACCAGCTTCTCCTCAGAGGTGTTTTCCCTTCAGACACCGAGCCAATTAAATTACTAAGAAGTAGGCTGGACAAACTCCTTTGTCCCTACAGAGTCTCTGTAGCAACAGAGGAGGGAAGCCTGCAGTTGACAGTAGAGCCACTGGGTTTGGTTGGTGAAGTTTTTTCAGAGCAGTGTAGCTGATAGTTGCCATGTCACCATCACTGGCTCTCTGAACCTGGACCTCCTCACCTTCTCCTGTTTTCACTCCCTGACTGGCGTTTGCTTTGGTCTCACGAGCCACGTTTCATAAGACAGTTTTCACATGGCCCACCTCCCGGGACGCCTTTCTGTCCCTTTTCTCTGCACCCAGAGCCTTTCAGCTTCGATATCAGTTTCTGGACTGGACAATCGTCGGAGGAGGAGAAGTTCTACGCAGCGATCCGAGAGGCCAGCTTAGGGACGGTGGAGCAGGTTCAACTCATGGACACGTTCTCACATCCTGACCTGAGCCAGACCAGTTACTAATACAGACTCACCTACCACTCACACACACACGCTCTGTCACACACACAAGCTCTGATGTTCCACAAACACCTGGAGCTTCTGTTGTCCTCTCGACTGCAGGTCACCATCAGGTAGCACGTTGCAGAAGGTTCTCGTCCTCGGAATGTTTGTGGCTGAAGCGAATCATGATCAGAATGAAACTGTAATCAAATATTCACAGTAGTTGAAATTATCTGTGAAACATCAATAATCCTGTATGTGTCTGAGTTTAATCTTATAATAAAACTTATTAACCATTAATCTTTTGATAATAAACCACAACATAAAAGTCACACTCAGTAGTTTAAAAACATACTGACACAGATGAGTATTTTATAATAAACACCTGTTGTAAAGCTAATGGTCCTGGTATTAAAGAGCTGTTTAGCAGCACAGCTGCATTACTGCCATCTTCTGGAGTTTTGACCGCATCCAGTCTACTTACTGGTCCTTGTTTCATCAATAACTTTAAAAATAACCTCTGAAATTCAGAAATAAAACTAAACCAAATGCACAAAAATAAGCATTAACAAATAGAAATACTTTTGTATACATGCTTCTGTCTAAATTGATTTTTAATTGGTTTATTTGTAATCAGCATTTGACTGAAGGGATTTATGTAATTTTTCAGATCAACTGGGTAGAAACCACATGTCGATGGTTGAAACAAGCAAACCCTTCATTGTCTGACTTTCACGATGAAGGATGTTTCTGCCCTCTTGCGGACAGAAGCTGTTACCACAGCGTTTATGTCAAGTTAAACAAGATGATTGGCACTTCCTGTAAATACTTTCAGAATAAAATATACTACTTTAAAATTTCTACAGTTTTTAAATTAGTAAACACCATATTTCATCTAGATCAGTTGTTCCCAACTGTTTACCATGAAGACCCCCGTACCAGTGTTGAAAACAAGCCAGGACCCCCCCAACCCCATCTACAAACACACATCACACATGATTAGTTACAAACTGCACAGACATGCGGTGTTGTAACTCCTATACATATTTTTGATTACACAGTTGGGTGTGTAATTGGGATTTTAGAAAAGTAATTTTTTACAAATAATAAATAATCTTTGTAACCCAACAACCTCAGCACAGACACAGTTGTGGGGACCCCTTTGGAGGGTCACGAGTCCCAAGTTGGGAACCACTGATCTAGATAACGGAAAAAACATTCTGTGAAAACTTTTCTTTTATATCAACTATGTAACTACTAAAACTCAATCATTTAAAAAGTCTTGGAGAGAGTTTTTCTCCACTGCTTTTGTAGTCCTAATAAGAATTGATTAATCGCTCTTAGTCTGGCCCCTGACCCAGAGTCCAGTTGCCATGGCAGAACCTAACAGGGACAAACAGTCCCAGGCAACATACCTTCTGGGGTCATCAGGGCACGCAAACCCCTACACCGCGATAAGGTGGCGATTAATAGTAGAGGATTTTTTTTTTTATTTTATTTTTTATTTTAATTTTTTTTTTTACTTTATTACTAACCCAACTAACCCCAACCCTGTCATGGCCTAACCCAGTTTTAGAACGCTAAATCTAAACGCTAACACTAAACGCTAAAACTAAACGCTAAAACTAAACGCTAACACTAAACGCTAAAACTAAACGCTAACACTAAACGCTAACACTAAATGCTAAAACTAAACGCTAAAACTAAACGCTAACACTAAACGCTAAAACTAAACGCTAAAACTAAACGCTAACACTAAACGCTAAAACTAAACGCTAACACTAAATGCTAAAACTAAACGCTAAAACTAAACGCTAACACTAAATGCTAAAACTAAACGC
>SSNQ01000477.1:13804-49519 GCA_006942095.1 Nothobranchius kuhntae | reverse complement strand
ACAAATAAAAGAATAAAAGATAGAAAACATAAAAGGAAATGAGCCGACATGAACGATCGCGTGTTAAATTAGTTTTTGAGGTGGCGACACCTGATTTGATAATGTTACTGTGGCCGTGCTCAGGACGCAGATGTCTGGAGCGCGTCAACAATCAGAGCTTTGCATGCGCAAGCTGGTTAAGGTGAGGATGGGGGTGAGGGGAAGGTTAAATTGCAAGAGGGTAAAGGTCACAATTCGGTCAAATGTCCGTTTTACCGCGGGTGTCAGTACCGACGCTCTGGCACAGCGCGTTGCCTCCCGACGCGCAGGAGCTTGTCACCTGCTGACAGTAGGCTGCTGTCTTTTCCGAGGACTGCATCTTGCCGGTCATTATCACGTGACAGCGACTAGTCGATGACAGGCATAACAAGTCACTATAGAGCGGTGAAGTCGGCTAGTGACTAGTTCATACAACCCCTGCTACTGCTCCCCAGAGTGTTCTACAGCATAATCAGCACGTTCTCTTTGAAGTTGATATCAAATTTTCGCCTCCTCTTCGTCTCCGCACGGTTAAAGTTACCCTCGCGGTCTATCACTGGCAAATCAAAAGTGAGATGGATGACACAACCACCCCCCTGTGGTACTTGGGTATATATTAGGGCTGGGTATTGTGGCCATTTTCCTAAATCGATCCGATTTCGATTCATAAAGTCGGTTATTGATTAATCACAATTCGATTCAGTGTGGTCCTAAATAATTAAAAGGGCTCAACTGCATTTCAAAGCACAAATGTAGTTTATTTTTACTTCACCCGAAACAGGTTTTTAACAAAAGCAAATTTAGGCATTCCCAAAGCTTCGATCCAAAATAGAGGCGAGGGAGTGGCAGAGAACCAGTGGAAGATGGTATTCTGAGGCAAGATGATGAGGGTACAATCCAGACCACAAAAAAACTAGGGCAGAAACAGGAAGTATTTTAGAAAATAACTAACGCACAGTTCTGGTCACAAGTTTACATACTGTGTTCTTGTCATTAGCCTATTCGTCATTTTGATTTACAGGTTTTACATTTTTAGTTAATCCTATTTTTTATATTTTTATGGACATAGCTTCTTGTCCCAGAGATACCAGAGGAAGTCAATTACAATTTTGTGCATATTATCAGAATTACATTTAAAAAAACATGCATGCAATGAAAGAATTGCTTTGCTGTCACAGACCAAGCTTTTAAGCAAAGGTATCATCCTTTAATTTGACACATTCTCGTGTCTCTTTGGACACAGCAGTCTTGTAACTTCAACAATTAAGTGCTAAACTTGTAAATTGTGCAGTTTAAACATGAATTGTAAACAAAACTCTTAATTCTCAGTCACTTCTCACCAACTTTAAGCTTCTTGTTCAGGAAAAGGACCTCATTATCCTCCTATACTTTGACACATCCTGGTGTCTTTAGTCCCTTTTTGGACACAGTGTTCTTCAAAATTCTACAAGTGCAATGGATAAATTGTGCAGTTTGAAGTTAAACTGTAAGCAAAACTGTCCCACGTCTCAATCACTTCTCACAAACTTTGAGATTCTCGTGCAGGAAAAGAAGCTCATTAACATGATCTGGGGTTAGGCAGCGACTATATCGCTCGCAGTTGAAAACACCTTCTCCGACGCAATACTGGTCCCTGCAAGGTATTGCTTCGCCAGGCGAGCCAAAAGTGGATACTCCCTGTCATTTGACCTCCACCAGGTCAGAGGATTGTCATTCAGTCCAGCTGGATCCTCCGTCCTGTATCGTCTGATTTCATCTTCAGCCCTCATTGCTGGAGTTTTCTGGCCATGCTCCTTCACTGTTGCCAAGTAGACTGCCCCAAGGAGAGACTCCAAGGTGCTGGACATCTTTGGCTTTTTAGCAAAAGTTACACCCCCCATCTCCTTGGCTCCTTCAGCAGCATCCTTCTCATCGTATTTAGCTAGTGAATAAGACAGGGGGTGACAAAAAAAAAATAGATTAAAGAAAAATGCATGATTTTTTTTTGTTCAAAGTACAACATGCCTTGAAGATCTTATGATTCTCAATAAAACATTCTTATTAAATTGAACATTTTTTTCTTCAAAATCCTTACCTCAGGTGTAGCATTGGCAGCGTCGGTCTGCAGTCTGGAGTACGGGTCATCCCGCTCTTCAGCAGACAGGAATGGTAGGGCCTTAAGGCGAGGATCCGGAGCCGATGCTGCATACAATGTGTTCTTCTGTGCATGATATCTTCAAGACATTCAACAAATAACTTTTGTTAGGAGGATAAACATAACATGCACACTAATATATTCCTAAAAGCAAACAAAAAAGTGCATGGGTGAATGATTACAGCTACAAGTTAGAAAAGAGCACATAATACAAAATAGCTTTCCTTTAGTAATTTTTATTGTTTGCCCTACTACATACAGACAGACAGCTTACCATGTTTTCAAGTTGGTCCTTACAGCAGCCTTCAGGTCCCTCACCAGTCTCCGGGGCTGGGGGTGAAGGCCCCCTGCAGCAGGACGAGACGCAGCGCGATGACGGACAGAGTTGTTTGCTTGTCCTCCGACATGCGAGTGTAGCTTCTTTCATTGGTTTCAAGACCCGCACCAAATCTTCGGCAGTCGTTACATTCTCCTCTGTTAAGGTGCACAGATCTTTTTCATTTCTTTGCACGTCTTGTGAGAGTGGCAGAGATCGCTGGCTGTTGCTCCAAGAAGCGCTCGAGCATGTCCAAAGCACTGTTCCACCTCGTCACAATGTCTACAGTTAGCTTGTGCGCTGGTAGTTGTAGCAGCTTCTGTTTTTCTTTAAGTATGTGTTTCGCCGTCGTACTCCAGTGAAAGAACGTTGCTATACGCCTGACTCGAGCCAGCAGACGTGACACGGCTGGGATTCTCAGACCCGCTTGTGAGGCTAAGTTCAGCGTGAGCGCGAAGTAGCCAATGTGCATTAGCTGCATCATGTCCACCGCTCTAACCATATTTGCAGCATTGTCCATCATGACAGCTGGGCCCCCATTCCTGTATGGCCCCCGTCAACATGTCAGCGATATTACCAGAGGTGTGGCTTGTGATAACTTCGGTGGTCTGTAGCACATGAGACGTTAGGCACCACTCGTTGTCAATGTAGTAAGAAGTCACCGTCATATATGACTGCGTTGACAGTGAGGTCCAGGTGTCGCACGTTATGCCAACTCTCTCTGCTGACATCATTTTTGTCAGGATATCTTCTTTCACAGATTTGTACATGATGGGGATAACCGTTTCAGTCAGATGTTTACGTGGCACCATAACGTATTGGGGATCGAGCACCTGAACGAGCCGCTTGAAGCCTTCGTTTTCCACTACAGAGTACAGCCGTAAATCTTTGCAAACAAAAATTGCGATGGCCTCAGTTATTTTTATGGCCCGCGGAGAGCTGGCTGGCAATGTTAGTGATTCCCTGAGTTTCTGTTGTTTTGCTCCAGACGGCTTGTTGTCGGAAGCTAATGCTAGCTTAGCATGATATCTTGTCAAGCGGTTTCTGAGATTCGTAGTATTTCTACAATAACTGACCTTCACTTGGCAGATCTTGCATATCACTTTGGTTGTATCCAGCTCTTTGCCCTTTTTTGTTTTAAATCCGAAATGGATCCAGACATAAGACCTTAGCTGAGATTGGTCGCAGCCTGAATTTCCACTTGCTTCAGCCATTTTACGTATGAACGTGTCACGCAGGCGACGGATGGGGCCAACTCCTTAGGGAAAACTAATCGATCTCAGAACCTATGAATCGTTATTGCAAAATTTTATCTGAAATCGATCCAAGATCGATTAAATCAATTTTTTTTACCCAGCCCTAGTATATATATATATCTATATATATATTGATATAGATATAGACTGAGATATATATAGATATATAAAATCACATAGTTGATAAATTTGGCAAACCAGAATTCGACACGTGTGTGGGTTTTATCAAAACATTGCTCAGGCGTCCTGCCTTCCTTCAGCTACTCAGAGAGGTTAACTCTTTGTGAATGAGAATGTTTTAAAACCCTTATGTGAAGTGGATGTTAATTATTATGTGTAGGAGTATATTGATGTTGATTAAAGCACGGATTATTCAAACATTTGATTTAAACATCTTGTTCATTCAACACATATGATTATTCCAATTTATAAGCTGTAAAGTTATTTATAATTCAAGATGATTTTTCCTCAGTGAAAATGCAAGAGTCTGCATGAGGCCTTGAGCACAGATGTTACGGCTTCTTGTCGTAGCAAGAACTGTTGCAGAGATTTGTTTTGGAAGTCGGAGGCCAGACGGATAGTGGGGTTATGTCTGCAAATGAAAGGTTACTTTCAGGTCAATTTGTGGGTAAACATTTGACCTAATACGTTACAGTAATCTAGACGGGAGGAGATAAAGGCATGGATAACTATTTCAAGTTCATGTTTTGACACCAACATTTGCAATTTGAAGATATTTCTTAAGTGATAAAAACTGTTTTGGACCAATGTTTTTGAGTGGCTTTCAAAAGACACTGATTGGTCAAAAACACCCAAATTCCTTAAGTTTGTCTTGATGGCAGAAGATAAATTACCAAATTTATGACTAATCAGGGGAACCATCCTCTCAGAGGTAATGATCAGACATTCAGTCTTTTCAGAGTTTAACTGAAGGAAGTTATCTTCTAGCCAGCTGGTGATCGCTGATAGACACTCTAGTCATTCAGACAGTTTATAGAACTCAGATTCCTTAAAGGAGCAGTACAGCTGAATGTCATCTGCATATAGGTGATAAGAGACAATATGAAATGAATCAATTATCTGTCCAAGAGGGTGTATGTGCAGTAGAAACAACAGTGGACCCAAAACAGAGCCTTGGGGTACCCCACAGAACAGATCAGTAGAATCTGACATGATGTGGTTTATACAGACACTGTAACTTCTGTTAGAAAGGTACGATCTAAACCAGTCTAGACCAGTTCCAGAGTTCCCCACCGTCACCAAGTCGGTTAATTAAGGTGTTGTGATCAACAGAGTCAAAAGCTGCAGAAAGATCTAACAGTACTAACACTGTGAATTCCCCGTTGTCTGCAGTCATCATGATGTCACTGGAAACTTTAAAGCTGTTTCTGTTGAACGCTTTTTACCAAAACCAGACTGGAATTTATCAGAACTGTTGTGTAGTTCCAGAGAAGTCATCAGCTGATCTGCCACAACCCTTTCCAATATTTTAGAGATAAAGGGTCATTTAGAAATGGGTCTGTATTTTTTTAGTTGTTCCAACATCTTGCAATAAAGTGTAAGGAAATATTTTCACAAATTCTCAACACAAGATTATTTTAGTTTAAAAATGATGTAGAAGATGATCAGTAATTAGAGTTTTTATTGTTTTTTTTATGACGAACATTTAGAAATATCATGGTTGGCTCTGGAAGGTCATGTTATGTTGACACTTGCCTAATGTCTCACCCTAATATCTCTGTCCCACAGCTCCCAGCCCCACCACAGCTGTCGATTACTTAGCGGTCAAGTGTGTGGGCAAGGCCAGTCACCGACAAGAGACTAAGTGGTTCATGCCTTGGGGTTCCAATCAGTGTGATAAAATCCAGTCGTTTGATGAGGCCGTGGCCAAGAGGATTGAGGCCAACGACATCGTGTTTGCTGTCCACATCCCCATGAGCAACAATGAGATGAGCCCCTGGTTCCAGTTCATATTGGTCATGCTTCAGTTTGACATTGCATTCAAGATGACCAACCAGATAAGTGAGTGCCACAGCAGCCTCCTGGGTTTGGCTCGTGGGGGGTGGGGGGTCTTTAGCTTGAGAAGTCTTATTCTGCATGTTTTAAATATTTGGAGTAAAGTCAATATTTTATCTCTGATTGTTTTTAGTTTCATAATCTAAGATCAAATATTTGTAAATCCTCCCAGTGTGTTGAGCTGCTTTGTAGATATTCCCACCCTCTGTTTGGGTCGGGACAAGGGTCAACCAGTCACTTTGCTGTAGAAGTGTCACTAATCTGCCATCTTTCTTTGACTGAGAAACTCACAAGAAGAGATGTTTTGATTGAAATGTTTTATGTTGAAGGAAGGCAAACGGAAGTGAAGGTCCTACTATAAGTCTCGTAGAACTTAGGTTTTTGTAAACATTATTTGGATTAAGCTATTAAAGATACACAGGAACTAAACTTTAGTTCATTTTCAGTAATAATGTCCCGAGAAGGGCTGAATCGATCAGAAGTTTTGGTGGTACGATTATGGCAGTGTTGGCGAAAACACGTGGGACATTAGTGGCGTGGTTTAATATTGTCCAACAAAGACCTTTAAATCGTTAAACGTTATGGCCGACGTTCTTCTTCTCTGATCTTGCCAAAACAAAATAAACCTGAAAACCACTGTTAATAACTTGCTCTGATTTCGTGACACAAATGCTCTTTTCAATAATCCACCAGCGATCGGCACTGGTCTCTGCAGCAGCTGACCTCAGGAGCCCATCTTTTAATAGATCTGCACACGGGAAGCTTTAAGCAGCTGTGTTACAGACGCGAGGTAACCTAAGATCATTTCTTATTATTGTAATGTTTGCGCTGAGCTAAAATGCCAGACAGAATTACTTTTGTCCTCAACAGCGGTTTATTAGATTAGTTTAACAAACAGCTGAGATAAACCTGCATCACCAGCTTTCAGTTTCCCTCATCAGCACCGCGTCTCTTAAAGGAACAGTAACAACCTACATCATTGACAATAACCCGTATGAACCATTACAGCATTTACACATATTTTCATATGTATTCTGATGTTTCACCATTATTTTTAATAATAATCTGATAAATTCTGTTGGTTTATTTTCTCACAGGGTATCCGCGGATCCTTAAAGTCTTAAATTTGCTTTTCCAAATTTAAGGCCTTAAAAATCCTTAAATGACAAATAATACTTAAATACAGTTTCCATAGGTCTTAAATTACCAAAGACCCAATAAACAAGATTATTTTATTTCTATAAAAAACTTGTGAATTTCTAGTTGGTGTTCAGCATTTTTTGTGTATAATATTGGCGTAAGCGTAACCGTACACATTCAGTTGGTTGTGAAGGGGTTATTTTTAGATGAGCACATTAGCTGGTTAAGCTAGTGGGAGCTTGCGCCATGGGGAAGTGCAAGTTTAATGGTAACTGGATGGCTAATCCCACGTTTGCAACGTGTTAGCACTGGTTCCAGGCAATAGTTGGAAATTATAGCTTTAATTTTATTTTAAAAAATTGCTTCAATTTGGTCAAAGTGGCCTTAAAAAAGATCTTAAAAAGTCTTAAATTTGGCTCCCTTAAACCTGCAGATACCCTGTCTAAGCAGAGGGATGGTCTAATCCTCATTTTCTGAAAATTTCAGAAAATAACATTAATGGTTTATTATTTCAACAGATTATTATTACAAGAAAAACATGTAAAATATGTCGAGGTCAGAGGTCACTGTGATACCCACTGTATCATGGTAACAAATCCGAAGCCCGCGAGGACATTGTTCTGGTTCAAAAATGTCCTGCGTGAGACAGAACTGGCGCACTTGGATCAAAAGTTTTCACAAAAACTGTTATTGTCAGAGAAATAATCACAGTTATTTATTTACATCATTACAGACCGTATGAACGTGTGTAAATCACAAACGTGTTCTGTAAAGTCTGACCACCAGGACCACCGAATGCCAGATAGGCCAGTCCACCCTGAGGGAACGATCATCACTCTAATACAGTCGCATGTTAAGTAATAGATTTAGAAACTAGATTTCTTGCAGAAATGCTGTTTGAATGCTGGATAGCTTAAACTGTTAGCTGAATCAGATTAATAGCTGAACTGAAGTTGATAGTCAGCAAAACTGTCCAAATGAGCTGAATGTGTTGAAAGATGTAGAAGCAAAAATCACTAACAAGCAAATAAAGCACAAAAAGTAAGTGAAGAATGGAGAAAAATAATCCTAAATGGCAAAAAACTGAAATCTTTGAACATTGTATAACAATCTGGACAGCTAAAATGTCTAAACACCTGTTATTTCAGTTGGACAAGTTTAACAGATTAATCTTTACATTTAGCTGAACTGTGAAATTAGCATCATATGCCAAAATCAGAAACTGATTGCTGAAGCTGCTGAATAGCGGAAGTGAAGTTGAAACTAAGCTAAACTGTCAAAATGAGCTGAATGTATTTAAAGATTTAGAAGCAAAAATCACCAACAAGTGTAATAAAGCTCAGAATAGAGGTGAAGAATGGACAAAAATGCTAAACCGCAGAAAACTTTAATCTTTGAATATTGATTTAAAAACTCAAAATTTGAAATGTTAAACAGCTGGCATTTAAATGAGAATAGTTTAATGGGTACATTTTTACAATTGGACTAACTTTGAATCTAGAAATATTTGCTGATATCTGAAACTGATAGATTAACTTATGTTCAGACTTGATATGGGATGGATGAATGGTTGGATGAATGAAATGATGGATGGATTGTTGAATGGATGTTAGATGGTTTATTTGATAAATGGATGGATGGATGGATGGATGGATGGATGGATAGAAGCATGTATGGATTTATATGTGGATGGATGGATTCCTTAGGCCAAGCCGATCGATTTGATGTCTCACATGTGTGGGTGTGTAATTCCATTTAGCCAGAAGATGATTGACCTCTCTCAACCAATAAGGGGGCTGGGAGGGAGCGGGGCACTTTCCCACCTTCTGACGGTCAATCAAATTTAACTTGTTTCTAGTTTTAAGTACAGATAGTTCAATAAGTTCAAAAACAGGAGTCTGTTATTGGCTCAATATTCAGCTTTTTATATTCATTCTTATGAGACTTGGTTAAAGTGATTTGTAGTTCCTTGTGTTGCCATGGTAACAGATGACAGGAGTCTGCTTTAATAAAGCTATGTACAATAACACATGACTCTTAAACTTTGAATAACATTTCTATATTAAAGTATGTTGATACAGTTGTGTCTAAAATGTTATTGGGAAGCACGTTGCCATGGTAACGCAGAACACAATATCACGTTAATACAAGATTCCTGAGACCAAGCTGGTCGATTTGATGTATCATATGTGTGGGTGCATATTTCCTTTTAGGCAGAAGACGATTGAAAACTCTCAGCCGATGAAAGAGCAGCAAAGGAGGAGGGGGCGGTTCCTGCCTTCTGACTAGTGTTAAAATGTCAGCTATGCTGCTAGTTTTAAGTGTATAGAGCTCAAAAAGATAAGAAACAGCAGTATTTTATAGGCTTGATATTAGCCTTTTCACATTAATTTCAATGAAACTTCCATGCTTTCGTTCTTTTTTAAACACAGAAACAGTTTTGTTTACCTGTTTGTAGCTACGGTTTCGCCGACAGCTGCCGGCTTCTTCAGGCTGACGCTGATGGTGGCGCGTCACTTCCTTCTCCGTTTATCTGCGAGCAGCAGAGGACGTTGTCGCCCTCTACTGCCCGCTCTCCCCTCTCCGACGATGCAGTCCCATGCGTGGTCCAGCGTGTAAACTCCGTCGTCCCTGTTCATGGTCCCACATCCACGTCTCCTTATCTCTATTGCTTCCTTGATCCATCTTTTGTATTTTTGTTGTTCAGTGGTTATGATCCGTGTGCTGTCCCAGTCCACTATATGGTTTTCTCTTAAGCAATGATCTGTTATGGCTGACTTTTTTATTGTACTTTCTGCTTCTTCTTTTGCTGCTCTTGTGTGTTTACGATTTGCCTCTTTCTCGCACTCCTTTCTGTGTTCTATTGTCCGTGTATTGAGTTGGCGTCCGGTTTCTCCTATGTATGTTTTATTGCATAGTTTGCATGGGATTTTGTAGATGACTCCACATTTTTGTCCAGCTGATATTTTGTCTTTTGGGTGTACTAGTCTGTTTCTAACTGTTGTGTATGGCTTTGTTGGTGTGTTTATGTTGTGTTTTTTCATTGTTGCTCTTATTTTTTCCGTTATGCCTCTGATGTATGGTAGGGTTATCACTGGTTTTGGTTCTTGTCTTTCTGGGTTTCTGGTTCTTTTTTTGGGTTGTTCTTTGCTATCTGTTTTTGTTTGTTGTTTTCCTTTGTTTATTGCCCATGTCGGGTATGCGCAGGTCTTTAAAGCGTGTTGTATGTGTTTGTCCTCTTGTTTACGGTCTCTCTCTTCTGTTATTATGTTTGCTCGGTGATATAACAATCAGCCATGACAGCTTTATCCAAAAATGAACAGATAATTATTCTACCGGCAGATAAAGGAAGAACCACAGTAGTTATGGACAGAGAAAAATATAAACAACAGATGAAACAGATGCTAGAAGACAAAAATACATATGAAATACTTAAAAAAGATCCAACAGAAAATATTAAGAAAAACATGAAAAAATTACTGAAGCCACTGCACGAAAAAGGCAAAATAACAGAAAAAATGTACAAACACTGGATTCCCACAGCAAACATAACACCAAGAATATATGGAACACCAAAAATACATAAACAAAACACCCCACTTAGACCAATAGTTGACAGCATAGGTACACCAACATACAACATGGCAAAAGATATCAGCAGAATCATCAGCCCGTTATTAGGAAATACAGACCAACACTGCAAAAACAGTATAGAATTGGCAAAAGAACTAAAGGAAATTACAATAGAAGACAACGACATACTCATCTCACATGACGTCACATCTTTGTTCACAAAAACACCAACCCAAAAAACCATAGACATAGTAGTTAACAGAATCAGACAAGACAAAACTTTACATAGAAGGACAAACCTCACAGCAGATGACATAGCACAACTGATAGGACTGGTAGCTAACTCCACTTACTTCACATACGACAACACAATATACAAACAACTGGAAGGCTTCGCCATGGGTAACCCGTTATCAGCCACCCTGTGCGAGTTTTTCATGGAAGACCTGGAACAAAAAGCCATAGCCACCGCCCCCCCAAACTGCAAAATAAAACTATGGAAACGCTACGTGGACGACATACTGGAAATCATACCAAAAGGTTAAACAGAAACACTAACACAACACTTAAACAATATTGACGACACGGGCAACATAAAATTCACTTATGAGTTAGAAACAGAAGGCAGCATAGCATTTATGGATATGAAAATCACCAGGCAGACCGACGGGACCCTAAACATAAACACATACAGGAAACCAACACACACAGACCAATATCTATTATGGACATCAGAACACCCCACCATACACAAAATGTCAGTAATCAGAACATTATATCACCGAGCAAACATAATAACAGAAGAGAGAGACCGTAAACAAGAGGACAAACACATACAACACGCTTTAAAGACCTGCGCATACCCGACATGGGCAATAAACAAAGGAAAACAACAAACAAAAACAGAAAGCAAAGAACAACCCAAAAAAAGAACCAGAAACCCAGAAAGACAAGAACCAAAACCAGTGATAACCCTACCATACATCAGAGGCATAACGGAAAAAATAAGAGCAACAATGAAAAAACACAACATAAACACACCAACAAAGCCATACACAACAGTTAGAAACAGACTAGTACACCCAAAAGACAAAATATCAGCTGGACAAAAATGTGGAGTCATCTACGAAATCCCATGCAAAATATGCAATAAAACATACATAGGAGAAACCGGACGCCAACTCAATACACGGACAATAGAACACAGAAAGGAGTGCGAGAAAGAGGCAAATCGTAAACACACAAGAGCAGCAAAAGAAGAAGCAGAAAGTACAATAAAAAAGTCAGCCGTAACAGATCATTGCTTAAGAGAAAACCATATAATGGACTGGGACANAAATGTCTAAACACCTGTTATTTCAGTTGGACAAGTTTAACAGATTAATCTTTACATTTAGCTGAACTGTGAAATTAGCATCATATGCCAAAATCAGAAACTGATTGCTGAAGCTGCTGAATAGCGGAAGTGAAGTTGAAACTAAGCTAAACTGTCAAAATGAGCTGAATGTATTTAAAGATTTAGAAGCAAAAATCACCAACAAGTGTAATAAAGCTCAGAATAGAGGTGAAGAATGGACAAAAATGCTAAACCGCAGAAAACTTTAATCTTTGAATATTGATTTAAAAACTCAAAATTTGAAATGTTAAACAGCTGGCATTTAAATGAGAATAGTTTAATGGGTACATTTTTACAATTGGACTAACTTTGAATCTAGAAATATTTGCTGATATCTGAAACTGATAGATTAACTTATGTTCAGACTTGATATGGGATGGATGAATGGTTGGATGAATGAAATGATGGATGGATTGTTGAATGGATGTTAGATGGTTTATTTGATAAATGGATGGATGGATGGATGGATAGAAGCATGTATGGATTTATATGTGGATGGATGGATTCCTTAGGCCAAGCCGATCGATTTGATGTCTCACATGTGTGGGTGTGTAATTCCATTTAGCCAGAAGATGATTGACCTCTCTCAACCAATAAGGGGGCTGGGTGGGAGCGGGGCACTTTCCCACCTTCTGACGGTCAATCAAATTTAACTTGTTTCTAGTTTTAAGTACAGATAGTTCAATAAGTTCAAAAACAGGAGTCTGTTATTGGCTCAATATTCAGCTTTTTATATTCATTCCTATGAGACTTGGTTAAAGTGATTTGTAGTTCCTTGTGTTGCCATGGTAACAGATGACAGGAGTCTGCTTTAATAAAGCTATGTACAATAACACATGACTCTTAAACTTTGAATAACATTTCTATATTAAAGTATGTTGATACAGTTGTGTCTAAAATGTTATTGGGAAGCACGTTGCCATGGTAACGCAGAACACAATATCAAGTTAATACAAGATTCCTGAGACCAAGCTGGTCGATTTGATGTATCATACGTGTGGGTGCATATTTCCTTTTAGGCAGAAGACGATTGAAAACTCTCAGCCGATGAAAGAGCAGCAAAGGAGGAGGGGGCGGTTCCTGCCTTCTGACTAGTGTTAAAATGTCAGCTATGCTGCTAGTTTTAAGTGTATAGAGCTCAAAAAGATAAGAAACAGCAGTATTTTATAGGCTTGATATTAGCCTTTTCACATTAATTTCAATGAAACTTGTTTGGGGATATCCTTACGCACTTGTGTTACCATGGTAACAGATAACAGAAATCTACTTCAATATACTTATGTTCAAAATTTTAATAATGCTCGTATGTTGAATTACTTTGATACAGTAGTGTCTAAAATCTACGAAAAATCGTTGCTAAGCGTGTTGCCATGGTAACAGATAACGCATTTAAAATTTAATACAAGATTCCTGAGACCAAGCCGGTCGATTTGATGTTTCATATTTGTGGGTGCTCGATCCTGCTTAGACAGAAAATGGTTGAACACTCAGCCAATCAGAGAGCAGCACTGTTTTCCCGCCTTTTTCCCCGGCTGTTGGAGACATGTAGCTGTACTCTGTCCTGTTAATGAGAGAAGCCTTTAAATCTGTCCTTCAGAAGTGAAATTGGACCTGTCAAACTTCTGATCACCATTCGAAAAGTACTGCACCGATTAGAAAAATTCAAAAAGCGTGGGTGGCAGAAGGCTTTGGTGGTCACGTGTAAGATATGAGGACATTTCAGCTGTCTGTCGGCCACAGGTGCCTTTTTTTAAGGGGTTTAAATGAAGTTAAGCTGGCACAGTCCTCCTTCTGAGGCTTGTAGCACATAAAATGTAATACCAACAGCAAAACCGAAGACAGCACCTCGAAGCTGACAAAATAACCTAACGAATTTGAGAAAATCATTAGTGTACTATAAAAGATGTGGTCGGTGGAAATTTTTGTTTCAAGATTTCATAAATCATGCGGTTTATTTATTTATTTTTGGTCTACAGCAATAAATCATGCAGTTAACAGAGCTCAGCTGCTCAGATGTCATTTCAGACCTCTGAAACGTCTCATCACCATGCAAAAACCGCTGCACCTATAGGAAATTTTCAAAAAGCGTGAGTGGCAGAAGGCTTTGATGGTGTGAAATTTTATGTGCCTACTTTGAATTGTTTAGAAGCTATAACGAGAACGTTTTAGCTGTCCGAAGCTGATCGGAGGAGAAAGTCTCTGTTCCTTTAACATGGGTTTCAGTGGGAGAAAATCTGGGTCTCTCCTCCTGAGGGTTGTAGAGAAAGAACGGTAACACTTAAGGACAAAATGAAACCCATTCTGAAAAGCTGACAAAAATTCCTACTTTTTGAGATGTAACTTGTTTCGGTACTCCAAACGGTCTGGGTGTTGGAAAGAGTTGTTTCCAGAAAACGTGAAGGTCAAAAGTTAGTGTGCAATTTTCAGTGTAGAGTGGTGAGAGACATTTTTAAAATTTTGAATTTTCTCAAAGGAATGAACAAAACGACCACAATGTTTGGAGTACATTCATGATTTATAGCTCAAAACGAAGGTATATCCGTTAGCTGCAAGCCAGCGTGCGTCTCGTTTCAATCGGACCTGCGGTTCTCTCGGGACAATGCCAGAAATGGAGCAAGGGAGGGTCACCGCTCCTATCTCTGCCCAATATAATTTTTGTGATTTTTTTCTGAAAATCTCAAGCCGTACCTCAACTTCTACCTGTGATTTTAGAAAACCTGTAATAGATATGAAAAAGATTTTTTAGCCAGTAATAGCTGAAGGTCTTGTGAGTTTGATGAAACTTGAATAAAGTCTCTAGGTTAAAGATAACCTATACGAGTAAGAGTTAAAGAAAGTGCTAGGATTTAGCTGAAAACTGAGCAATCCCATTCATTTCAATGCCACCAAAAATCACAGAAAAAGCTGAATATCTCAAAAAGTATAAATTAGGGCTGCACGATATTAGGAAAACCTGCGATATTCGATAACAGTGCTTAATATTGCGATATCGATATTACTTGCGATAAATGAACAAATACTTAAGTATGCAGACAAACAAAAACTAATGCATGAATTCCATTACAACATAACATTTTTATTGCAAAAATATGCTGCTGCACCTGCTACTGTATTAGCAGCTGCACCCGCTACTGTATTAGCAGCTGCACCCGCTACTGTATTAGCAGCTGCACCCGCTACTGTACTAGCAGCTGCACCCGCTACTGTATTAGCAGCTGCACCCGCTACTGTATTAGCAGCTGCACCCGCTACTGTATTAGCAGCTGCACCCGCTACTGTATTAGCAGCTGCACCCGCTACTGTACTAGCAGCTGCACCCGCTACTGTATTAGCAGCTGCACCCGCTACTGTATTAGCAGCTGCACCCGCTACTGTATTAGCAGCTGCACCCGCTACCGTATTAGCAGCTGCACCCGCTACCGTATTAGCAGCTGCACCCGCTACTGTATTAGCAGCTGCACCCGCTACTGTATTAGCAGCTGCACCCGCTACTGTACTAGCAGCTGCACCCGCTACTGTATTAGCAGCTGCACCCGCTACTGTATTAGCAGCTGCACCCGCTACTGTACTAGCAGCTGCACCCGCTACTGTATTAGCAGCTGCACCCGCTACCGTATTAGCAGCTGCACCCGCTACCGTATTAGCAGCTGCACCCGCTACCGTATTAGCAGCTGCACCCGCTACTGTATTAGCAACTGCACCAGCCCGGTTATTATTAGCTGCTTAACAACACCGAGCGGAGTCACGTTCACGTTTGAAAGCAGCGCTGATTCCAGAAATCTCAGCACAAAGTGCATTCGTTGCTCTGAGCCACAATGGCGAACAAGGGAACGATGCCGCAAATGTTCGAGTGTTGCTTTCCATCCTAAGGGTCTACGTAGGGGCCGGGCGTATTACGTAAACGGACCCATCTGGTTGGCTGCATATCAGAAGAGCTACATTTGATTGGTCAAATCATACTTCCGCGTAAAAAACAGAGCTGGCTTACAAAAAGTTGATGTATGACACGGATGGAAATGTTTGAACCAAACATTTATTGCTGTTTTTGCCGTGTTTTGCGATGGGCCTATCGCACGTCCTGTTATCCCGATGACGATAATATTTCGATATATTGTGCAGCCCTAGTATAAATTATTTTAATACCAAAAGTTCATTGCCGACATAAGCTGAACGAGCTCAACGTTTTGATACCAAAATTGTGTAAATCGTTGAAGAATTGTGGAAGTAGTTAAATGCCAAAAAACGTACGGAAGCAGGATAATAAACTATAAAGAGAAACAGGAAAACAATAAGAGCGACAAGGCTACTTTATAGTTACACATCTCTTGCACACATTCTGCTGCTGTTTCTCACAAGTGCCAGCTGATGGAGGGCTCTAGTTTCGTTGCACTGTTTGTGTCAGCGGACACAGTAGGGTCGGGGAGGGGGCGGGGCATGACGCATAGCCTGGCGGGTGGCCAAGCAAAGCCTGGCGGGCCGCCACACTTATTAAGCGCTGGGGAAAACTCTGAGCTCTATTTCACTCTGATGAATCTAAATCTGTACGTTTCCCTTTCTGACGTAAGACAAATAAATATTTAGAGCCTGAAGGTTGACCATGTTTCCTTTGACCTTCTGAACTAATTTCTGGTTATAAGAATTATGTGATTTCTATGAGAAACCAGCCACACGTCCCGCTCCACCCAGCACCAAGCACCCTTTGGCCCATGCCCAGCAATACCACAGCTGTTGATGAGGCTTAGTTTCCGTGGCGATGGTCGCTGGACTGGAGAGGAACGTCTGCGTGAAGTGAGCTGATTTTGGAGAGGACCTTTCTCAACCAGTAGCAGAGCAGATATGACTGAGACACTTGGCTGCCTGTTCCCATCCAGCCCCTCCACTTTCTATTGCTTTGGTCTGTTTTTTTCCAGCTCACACCACGGATCTGTCTCATTTCATTACACCACAGGAGACTGCAATGTGATCCAAAGATGCAGTTTTAGTAGCTTTAGCTAGCTGGACTGGGATGTTAAAAGCGTTGAGTGGGGCACAGATAACTCAATATACTTTAATTTCTAGAAAAACAGTCACTTTATATGATTTTAATGAATAAGATTAGTTAATCTTATGTTCAGGATGTCTTTATGTTGTCAGGCTGGTTCTGATCTAAAGGTCCAGTCTGTCTGTCACCAGAACCTAATTCTGTGTGATGATGGCAGACAGGCAGGGGCTGGACTTAAGAGGTTTACACATGCCACTGGTGAGGTGGACAGCGGTTCAGGATAAGTATGTGCATACAGGGATAGTGCACAGTTTGACATTGATGCCAAAATAAAAAACATGATTCCCATTCTGAATTTCCTCCAGTTTCCTTAAAACAAGCCGACACCCACCACAGCGTTATCAAACGTGTACACGCCTGACTGAACACTGAGCACATTGTCACTGCGGATGAGATATTTTAGGCAAAACAATAGTCGTAAGTGTTGCTTAAAAACCAAGTTCTCTGGCAGGCGGTCTTAACTCCACACAAAACTAGCATGAGATGATCAGTAAACGATCATCTCATCTCATGATCGAGAGAGAGAGATCGAGAGAGAGATCGAGAGATCGATCTAGAGATCGAGAGAGAGATCGAGAGAGAGAGATCGAGAGAGATCGAGAGATCGAGAGAGAGATCGAGAGAGAGATCGAGAGAGAGATCGAGAGAGAGATCGAGAGAGAGAGATCGAGAGAGAGAGATCGAGAGAGAGAGATCGAGAGAGAGAGATCGAGAGAGAGAGATCGAGAGAGATCGAGAGAGATCGAGAGAGAGAGAGAGAGAGAGAGAGAGAGAGAGAGAGAGAGAGAGAGAGAGAGAGAGAGAGAGAGAGAGAGAGAGAGAGAGAGAGAGAGAGAGAGAGAGAGATCGAGAGAGAGAGATCGAGAGAGAGATCGAGAGAGAGAGAGCGAGAGAGAGAGAGAGAGAGATCGAGAGAGAGAGAGAGAGAGAGAGATCGAGAGAGATCGAGAGAGATCGAGAGAGATCGAGAGAGATCGAGAGAGAGCGAGAGAGAGAGAGAGAGAGAGAGAGAGAGAGAGAGAGAGAGAGAGAGAGATTCATTCACACAAAGACACATTGCCTCTTCACCAACAGAATGATAATGAAAGCCTCCCGCTCGCCGATTCTACTCACCAGTCAGAGACTCCCCCAATGGTAGGTGTGAATTGAAGTTGTCCAATCGGTCGGCGGTGGGTGTGTTGGACCGGTTCAGCCCAAAGCAGACTGCCTTGGGAGGAGGGCTGAAAAAATGACCAGCTGTGTTTGGGGAAAAGTCAAGACTACCCAGGTGGGAACACTCTGCACCTAGTCCAGGGCGCGTGGGTTTCGGGGGCCACAAAGAGGGCCCGTGGGCTGCCTATTGAGGACCACTGGTCTACAGCAATAAACTGGGAGCTTTCATCCTAGTTTACATGTACATTAGAAATCCGAACAAAGCGCTTTCCACTTTGCTACGGCAGATGGCAAAGCGTTCATGTTGGCATTCTTCCACTTAGCTGTAGCAAAACAATAGTAAACAAACACTGGCAGAGCAAATGCAGGAGGATAATGGGCGAAGCAATGGACAACAATGCTGCAGCAGTTTATTTGGTACACACAGTACTGTATGGTAGTATTACACGTTACATAGTGGTGGTATTACCAGAAGACCGTTTCAGCTCAACTGACCCGTTTACATGCCGAGTCGAGGTACTTCAGCTCCATTAGAACCAGTTTGCCTTCAACCAGACTAACTTGTTTAAATGCAGCATACAGGAATGTTCTGGTTTGGGTTTTTGGGTCTTTATTACACCTATTTAACCTTTATTCATCTAGATAAGGATCCACTTCTCCAGCAGCTGTTGAATCAAACCAGTTTGTACTTGTTTGGTATGACGATGACATGAGTGTTTTGTGTTTTTCCAGAGGATGGAGCCATAGTAAACCTTGACGTCAAGCTGGCCTACAGAGATGACATGGTCAGTGAGTGGAACGAGATGGCTCGATCATTTGAAAAGAGGAAACTCCACTGCAACTTCACCTTCCCCAAGGTAGAGAGAGATGCTGCAGCTGGCTTACATGTTCCAGTCAGACTTCTGCAGTGTTGCAGTCAGGAAAAACTATTTCACCCCCTGTTGATTGTGCTAGCTAGCCCAGAAATCATCACTATATAATTTCAATGTTTTTTTTTTTTTTTATCAGTTAAGACGGAACTAAATCAAACACACTTAAAACGTTTTAAATCAAGTCACATTTTCATGGAGGAAAGGGGAATTTGATCCCTTTGCTTAACATACTTTGACTTGGTGGCGAAACCTTTGTCGGCCATCACAGAGGTCAGACGTGTTGTTGTAGGCCACAAGTAGCTAACCTCACGGTTATTGTGACCAAAATTATCACGGTTTTTGATATTATCACTGTAGATTTTTAAACGTGTTACATTTTCAGACAACTAAATAAACCCTCTATATCAGGAAAATATTGTCTGTAGTTTGTCTAAATTTAGTCCAAAATTTATTTTGTAATTATGTTGTTATTTGTTTCCATTTTTCCCTTTAATCTCTTAAACCTGACGGACCCGGTACCAGTTCCGGAATTACTTCCGGTTTTAAAGTCATTTCAAAACCATGCTTACTGATCATCAGTATATGCAAACTACACATGCACATAACGGAAAGAAGCTAGTCTAAACAATCAAGACACCGTTTTGTTCTCAGCATCACCTAATTCACACACTGAGCCTTTAATTCAACCGGAAGTATAAAAAAACATTGACTTCACATATACCCTAACCCTAACCCTATCCAGAAAGCCAGCCACTCAAAATAAAGCCAAGATTCTCTTCTTTCAAACAATATAAGTCTCATTTCTGTACCATAAAAAATCACAAAGCTAGCTGCGATCAATCAGATAACAACACAGCTCTTTATTGGCAGTCAGTAGCATAAAGTCTGTCTTAACTTTGCAGATTTGTGATCATAATCCGTGTTCCTGTAAAAAAAAAAAAAAAAAAATCCACTCGATTCATGTAATCCATTTTCCCAACGTCAAAACGAACTAATTCCTGACTGTTTTTGCCATGTTTTGTTCCCTACAGGCAAGTTAGAAGTCTGCGACGCCATCTTATCCAGAAGATTGGCTCACCCCTTGGGGAGCTCATGGTCTTTTTGTTCCAATCCGGATGCAATAAAACGCAACGCCTTGTGATTCTATTGGCTAAGAGCTTTAAGGCTTGATTTGAACCACGCAAATCATCCAATGGGATCCTGAGATATCCTCGCGCTTAATACGTCTTTGCCATGTGCGCGTAAAAGTCACGTTTTACTCACGAGTGCAGGACGCACGAGGGAGTGTTTACCTGCAGCGCTGAGTCTCTATTGCTAGTGTTCATTGACGAGAGGAGCTTTATAGATAGTTATCTTCTTTTTTTTGACATCTTATTTTTGCAATGGCTGGAGAAACCCAGCACCCCAATGCATTTGTGGCTATATCTGGTGATTTTAATCATGCCTCGCTCTCTGCTACACTTCCATCATTTCAACAGTTTTTCAGCTGCTCCACCAGAGAAAACAAGACATTGGATTTGTGTTATGCAAATGTAAAGAATGCATACATGTCCAAAACAAGACCTCCTCTGGGACAATCAGATCACAATCTTGTTTTTCTCAGCTCAGAATACAAACCACTTGTTCAGAGGCAACCTGTGACAAGAAGAACTGTGAGAAAATGGTCACAGGATGCTGAAGAAGCCCTGCAGAGTTGTTTTGAGACCACAGATTGGATGACTCTCTGCCAAGGATATGAAGAGGACATCAATGCCATGACTGGATGTGTCACTGACTATATAAACTTCTGTGTGGACAATATCATACCCACCAGAACAGTAAGATGCTTCGCTAATGACAAACCCTGGATCACCAGTGAACTGAAGAATCTGCTAAATGATAAAAAAGAGCCTTCAAGGAGGGAGACAGGGAATTATTGAGGAGTATACAGAAGCAACTGAAGATCAAGCTCAGAGACAGTAAGGAGGCATACAGGAAGAAGCTGGAGAACAAACTACAGAGGAACAATATCAGAGAGGTCTGGTCAGGGATGAAGAAGATCACAGGCTTCAAGCAGAGGAAGGATTGCACAGATGGCAGCTTGGACACAGCCAATGATCCGAACAAGTTCTTCAATAGGTTCAGTTCAGGAACAAACCCAGCATCCTCCTTGCCTGTCCCCAGCCAATCAGACATCCCATCCTCCTCTGATCCAACATTTTTCTGTCACACGCCAGCTCTTTTGTCCTCTAACGCAGTCATGGACTCCTCTGGTTCTATAAATCTGTCTTCAACCAAGTCAGGAGATGCTGCTGCCCCAGTTACCTCCCCCTCCCACCTATCTGTCTCTAGAAGTCAGGTGAAGAGGCAGCTGGAGAGACTGAACTGGAACAAGGCTGCAGGTCCAGATGGTGTCAGCCCCAGAGTACTGAAGGCCTGTGCAGAGCAGCTCTGTGGGATTCTGCAGCACCTCTTCAACCTCAGCCTGGCCCAGGAGAAGGTTCCAGTCCTGTGGAAGACATCCTGCCTTGTTCCAGTTCCAAAGAAAACTCGCCCATCAGTCAATGACGACTGCAGACCGGTTGCCCTGACATCCCACATCATGAAGATCCTGGAGAGACTCCTGTTGGCCCACCTGAATAAGCAAACTAGAACATATCAGGACCCGCTGCAGTTTGCTTATCACCATGGAGTTGGAGTTGAAGATGCCATCATCCAGCTGCTTCAACCAACCCACTGTCACCTGGACAAAGCAGGCAGCACTGTCAGGGTCATGTTCTTTGATTTCTCCAGTGCATTTAACACAATCCAGCCTGATGTACTTTGCCAGAAACTCCAGAAGACACAGGTGGGGGCCTCAACTATCGCCTGGATTAAAGACTACCTGACAAACAGACCACAGTTTGTGAGGCTGAAGAACTGCACATCAAACCAGGCGATCAGTAACACTGGAGCACCACAGGGGACTGTACTCTCACCATTCCTTTTCACCCTGTACACCTCAGACTTCCAGTACAAATCAGAGACCTGTCATCTACAGAAATACTCAGATGACTCTGCAGTTGTCGGGTGTTTCAGAGATGGACAGGAAGCTGAGTACAGAGAGCTGGTGGAGCGCTTTGTGGCATGGTGTGGAAACAATCATCTGACCTTGAACGTGAACAAAACAAAGGAGATGATTTTAGACTTCAGAAGAAACAGGGTGGAGTCAAACACTGTTTCCATCACGGGAGAAGAAGTGGAGGTGGTTGAGGAATACAAATACCTTGGAGTTTACCTGGACAACAGACTGGACTGGAGAAAGAACAGCGAAGCCGTTTACAAGAAGGGACACAGCAGACTGCACTTTTATTTTAGTTTTGTGGTCATTTCTATTTTTACTTTTTATCCACCTCAGTATTTTCCTGTTGAAAGCAGAGAAGAAAATAAAACCTGTATTCCAATTCATATCATTTTTTTGTGTGGTAGAAGTATCTGTTTCGTCGAGTACTCAGATCCAAGTATCGGTACCATATCCGTTTGGACAAAAGTGGTATCGTTGCATCCCTAATATAAACTTATCCTTGACAAGTGGGGTGATTCCAGATTTTTGTAAAACATGTAGTGATTGAACCTGTGCTTAAAGAGGGACTGCACACCATCAGAAAATGTAGCTCCACCCCTAGTCAAGATGTGAAAAATACCATGAAAGCGGGTGTTGCCAGGAGGCACGGAGTGGAATGGCCAAGTGTGGGGGATTTCCATCCTGGGAGGAAGGAGTGGGAGGAGACTGTACCGATGACGTGAAATTGTTCCAGCCCCAGTCAGTCACAAGTTTAAAATGCAGTAGCCACTGTTCTGCCACAGGGGGCAGCACTGAGACGTTTTCAGACCTAGATTCTAGATTTAATCAAGTTTACACAAACATGTCAAAAATGCACAGAAACAGAAAGATTGCATTTGCAAAGTCCCAGTTATACAGTTTATAAGCACAAAATGTTATTTTAGGGTTTAGTTACTCTACAAACTGAGCCTGGATCCATCTGAGCTTGGAAAACTACAGACCTGTCTCCAAACTACTGATCACATCCAAAAATGTAGACATTGTGGCTGACCAACTGACGATGCATCTGGATAGTATACATGGGATGGACAAACAGGGCTTTGGAGATGATACTCAGCTGAAACACCCTTAGCGAGTTTCTAGTGACATCTTGATGGAGCTGATTAAAGAAAATTCATGAAACACACGCCCTCCGTGCATTATTAGAATACAAGGTGAACATGTTTTAATAAAGCACCTCTGCAGATAAAAATCACAGGTTGCTTCACAAACACATTAAAAACAGAATAAAATAGATAATAAGAGAAAAAAACAATAGCTTTTAATGTTCTTTATGGTGTCATTATATATTATATATTATGTATTATATTGTGAATAATGTGAAGAAAATGGTGACTTGAGCTGAAATCGCAATTTCTCCTTAAAAAAAGTCACAATTCTTCCTAAAATCGTTCAGCCCTAGCATACATCGTCCCGCCTCCTAGATCTGCGTACGTCAGGTTTACGTACAACTAACTAAAGATGTCATTGTTGTTGTCTAAACAAAAAGGCTTTGGATCATTGTTTTACATGCTTTCCCCCTTTTAACTTGTGTTGGTGGTTTTACTACAGAAGAAGTCAGATGAATGACATTACCCTGCTGTGTCTACAGACCTACGTGAACGATGGTCGTTTCTATACATGTGATGTGCTGCCTTTCATGGAGGTGGGGAGCGTTGCCCATAAATACTACCTACTCAACATCCGGCTGCCTGTCAACGAGCGCAAGAAGATCAACCTTGGGATCGGAGACATCAAAGACATTCATCTTGTTGTAAGTGTTAGGGAACGATGACAGCATCGGGTGATTGCGGTGTTAGCGTTCATGGTGGATGGTAATAATTGTTCATTTTATTTTAAGGGAATCCATCAAAACGGAGGCTTCACTAAAGTCTGGTTTGCTATGAAAAGTTTCCTCACACCCAGCATCCTCATCATTATGATCTGGTACTGGAGACGCATCAGCCTCATGAACAGACCGCCTGTCCTCCTGGAGAAGTAAGGCCTCCCCTTCAGATAACCTTAACGCCGTCACTTTAAAGTTGCAGTGTGTAGTTTCCAGCCACCAGAGGGCAGTAGATACACACATGTCAGGGTAGTTTTACACCACATCTTCCTGACTGTTGCTAGTTAAACAAACATTACAGTAAATATTACCCGTGGGGCAGAAAGAATGCGACCTTGGCGTGACTCCTCAGACTCTGATGCTCCTTCAGGTAATTCCATAAGAGAATGCGATGCCAATTGTTGTTGTCAGACGCTGTACTTTCCAGATCTGCTTGGGGGCTTGCGCCTGCTGATGACATCATCATACTACACAGCAATACCGCTCAGGCAAAATATGTTGCATCTTTTTCAAGTCTGTTCTTTTAAAGATTAAGATTAAAGTCCCATTTAGTCGTCACACACACAGGTGTGTGGTGAAATTTATTCTCCGCATTTGACCCATCCCCTGGGGGAGCGGTGAGCTGCAGACAAGCCGCGCTCGGGAACCATTTGGTGGTTTAACCCCCCAATCCAACCCCTTAATGCTGAGTGTCAAGCAGGGAGGCATTGGGTCCTATTATTTTTCAAAGCCTTTGGTATGACCCGACCAGGAGTCGAACCCCTGATCTCCCGATCTTAGGGCGGACACTCTACCACTGGACCACAGAGTCGGTGGTTTTATGTATGTTTGAGAAAAAGGTTAGCAGTTTTGTTATTACATTGGTGTTCCTTACTGCCTAAATGTTTTTGAACGAGGTAACGTTACTTCCAAAAGCTGTACGTTCAGCCAGTGATCTGGTGTGATGTCATCGCCAGGCACAGGACCCCAAGCTGGCCAGAAGGAAGCATGGCGTCCCCTAAAGAGGCTAGACTCGCACCTGATGCACTTAACACCTGATTTTTGTTGTAATATGGTACGAAGCCGCCATTATTTTTCAACAACTGGACATCATTTTATTCATTTTCACCAACGTTTTGATGGATGTTTCCAGAGACTAAAGGTAAAAACCACTAATTGCCTCTTTAAAGAGCAATTCAAAACCAAATGTGTATTGTTGAATAAAGGCAGCTTGTTGTGTTAAAAGCCTATTTTTAGGAAACAGTGCCGCCCATTTGCCGGAGCTCTATGGCGGCATCAGAGAGCCTTAGGTCGTTTATAAGTGCACAGACCGCAACGGTCATTTTGCCCAATCGTCTTTTTCAGATTAGGTGATGGCGGTGTAAAGGGGTATGGGGCAGTCTCTGTGCTGCTGCAGACTTCCGTTTATCGTAGACATAACTTGCTTTTTATTGCAATCAAAGCCGCGCTCATTAAGTTTTTTAACAAGCATCTCCTGAAGGTGTCTGTCCTCCACAGTCCCCGTGGAGTCTGTGGTGGTCTGAGCTCCAGCTCTGACGGAGAACAGCTCTAGAAGCGCTGCATTGCTCCGGTTTGCCATCTCAGCTGGTTCTGATTTCAAAAGCAAAACTTACGGCTCGTGTTTACTTTCATTTTTAATATGTTTCCCTGCCGGAGCTCGGCAGTAACTCCACACGTGGTCATGACACCTTCCTCTGTTGCGCCAAGGCGTGAAATGCATTCACAAGTCCGGTGTTGCAGTAATATTACTACCAAGCGTGGCGGCACAAACGCTGCAAAATTCCCGCATTGTCATGCCGCCACAATGCGTTCAGAAGACACACCGTGGCGGCAGTATTATGCAGATTTGCCGGCATGGTGCGTCCTCTAAAAGGGGCTAAATAAGTCATAAAGTCTGTGCCGTCTCTTACGTGCTTTTTAACGTACATTAGAGATGTTTTAACGGCCACGGAGAAACGGTTTGTTGTGAGAAAAGCTGGTTTAACACGTCATAAGCTTAGACACACAACCATAAACAGCATTTCTCATCTCACTGCAATGTCAGCAATATGTAAAACATAAGTCATGATAATGCCAACCACTGCACAGTGCTAGCCTTGAGCTAATGCTAAACCGAGCTACTACTAACGTCCTTGTTCGACAGGAGGAAAACAACAAAAGACTGTGGGAGCCCGCAAGTAACTGGATGTTTTGGGAATATCCAGATTGAATGAATGCAAATTAGAGTCATAGTTTGCCTAAAGAGCTATCTGGATACCGTACACAGCTGTATGCAGTGTTACTACGTTCAGGCAGCGATATAGAGCCATCGTGGTAAACTGACCAATCAGCACACATCTCATTTAATGTTTATGTCCTGGTCAAGTGGGTGCGGTCAACCACTCTTTTTATTTTTGGGCTTTATTATGGGATTGTGTTTGGCCATGTATCAGGGCTCCTGGGCCATTTAGAGCCCCAACAAAGTTTCAAATGATGTTCAAAAACAATATTCACTTGTGTAAAAAAGTTGGCCTAGAACCCCTTTAACCATTCCCAAGTGTTTCCATCTGTTCTTCATATCTAATCTGACTGGCTCAGTTCATTCGAGGAGATGAATGATTTAGCAGAAAAGGATCAGAGTAACCAGTAGCTTCAACAGGTGTAGTTATATGTGCCATGAAGGTCAGCGAATCATGTTTTCTAAATTGATCTCTGGTAACAAAGTCTATCACTAATCCAGAATCATTCATGTAATGTTAAACATCAGATGTTTGTATAACTTTCCAAACAAACTGAAAGCTGCTCTGATAAGATCAGGAATCGTGTTTAGGGTTGGGTTAGTCCAGAGTTTGTTTAACCTCCTGAAGAGGTAGAGGTCTGCACCGCAGGATGAGCCAGGCGGAGCATGAAACACGCTACAAACTCAACAGATAGTTACTGCAAAGCAACACACACACACACACACAGCTCAGGGCTCATATTCCCCGATGACAGGCAGGCTCTTAAGAAGTGTGACTTGTTGGATTCTGTTCGTGGACCATAGAGGATTTTTTCATGTTGTAAAAGCTTCCCCAGCCTCCTGTTCCATGCTAGCCCACAGACCTCATGGTGCTACACCTCGGATTCCTTCCAACAGTAGATGATGTGATGATCACAAATAGATGTTATAATATTCTAATGATACCATCACTTTAATTGTACCATGTCACCACAGGAAGGATAGCACACTCAGCCTTTGAGAGGCAGGCTGGTTATAATCATTAAGCATATTAAAGGGGCTGTATCATGCTATTTTCAAGTGTCATGTGGACAACTACCGACCTATCGCTCTCCTCCGTTCGTCTAAAGTCATTGAAAGGATGGCCTTCAAGCAGGTCACAGGACACCTCTCTGTCTGTCTGCTTGACCCTTACCAATCTGGGTTCAAAAAGGGCCACTCCACTGAAACTGCTCTGCTAGCAGTGACCAAATCCTTAAAAGAGAGACTGCCAAATCCTCATTACTTATCCTGCTTGATCTATCAGCTGCATTTGACACTGTCAGCCATGGCTTCCTTTTGTCCATGCTCTCTAGCATGGGCATCACAGGAAAAGCACGCTCCTGGCTTGAATCATGCATGACAGGACGATCTTTCAGTGTATCTTGGCTGGGACAATCTTCTGCTCTTCACCATCTTGCCACAGGAGTCCCCCAGGGTTCTGTACTAGGACCTCTTCTCTTTACCATATACACCACCTCACTGGGTGAGATTATTCGATCGCATGACTTCTCCTACCACTACTATGCCGACCGCATCCAGCTCTATCTGTCATTCCCGTCAGATGACCTCACAGTCTCTGCACGAGTCTCTGACTCTTTCTGACATATCAAGATGGATATAATAAAACCATCTCCAACTCAACCTCTCTAAAGCTGGATTACTTGTCATCCTAGCGAAACCATCCATACGGAACCATATCACAATCCAAAATGATTTTCTATCTCTGGCTCCTTCAACAGCAGTTCGAAATTTGGGTGATGTGATTGATGATCAGCTGATCTTTATAGGTCGCGTTGCCTCTGTTGCTCGTTCATGACGCTTTGCGCTGTATAACATACAAAAGATCAGACTGTACCTATCACAATATGCCACCCAGCTCCTGGTGCAATCTACTGTCATCTCCTGCCTTGGCTACTGCAATGCCCTTCTAACTGGTCTTCCAGCCTGTACTGTGAGACCTCTTCAATGGTCCAGAACACAGCGGCACATCTGGTCTTCAATCAGCCCAAAAGAGCACACGTCACCCCTCTGTTCATCGAGCTACATTAGGAGATATTTTTTGATCTGCTTAAATCAAAAGTATCTCGTGAGGTTAAAATATAGGAAGGCAGGCAGCAGTTTTTCTGTTGGACTGAGAGGAGATGCACTCCCCCACCCCCAGAGGGCTGAGTGGCATAAGAGATGGTCATGCCACTGTCTACCATAGAGTCATAAGTCTAAGCATTACATCACACAATTGTTGCACAACAGTCTGTTGCTGCAGCCCAACATGTAACCTGAAACTATATCTCACATGAAGGACGCCGCATATCATCTCTGCACCAAAATACCACAGAGCTCGCAGAGACAGAAGTTAGTTTCAGCTGGAGAAGTGCCCATCAGGGTCTACGTTCCAGCAGTGAAAGGTCATCCAGGCAGTTTTGTGAAGATAAGTAGGTAATGTTTATTTATATAGCACTTATCACAAAATGAAAAATCACTAAGTGCTTTACAAAAATCAACTAATGAAATCATGAAGTGTTTCTAATGCAGAACAAAAACGAACACAAGATGACTAAAATAAGAAAATAAAACATTTCTGTAAAAGCAGCTTTAATAAAAGGTTCTCACGCTGTTTTTAAAAGTGTCCAGACCACCAACGCTGCGTAAGGATAAAGGAAGATCATTCCAGAGTCGGGGTGCAACCGTCTGGAAGGAGCGATCACCTCGACTTTTATATCTGGTCTTTGGAACTTCTAGAGTCTAGAAGGTTCTGGTGGGTGGACCTGAGGGCTCGGGTTGGAGCATAAGGCTTTAACAGGTCAGTAAAATAGGGAGGAGCTTGACCATGTAGAGCCCTGAAAGTTCTAGTCAGGACTCTAAATGAACTCTAAAGTTAGCGGGTCACCAGTGCAGAGACTAGGGCTGCAACAACAAATCGATACAAGGCTATCAGAGAAGAATTTGTACCAGCCACCCTGATCAGTAGGAGGTTAACAGACTTCTGGAGAGCTTGATGAGCTGTTGCACAGGTGAATCAACAAAAAGATGCAGGATACCAGCCCTCGAGGACGGGAGTGTGACACCCAATTTTTGACAATTTAGCATTTCCTTTAGAAATCAAGGTCCCAGAGTCTGGAGGAAGAGAGGAGAGGAACCGGATCCACGTTGCTTGAGGTCCAGTGTTTTTCCCGCTGCGCTTAAATCACGCAAATAAAAATACATAAAAATACATAAAAGTGGTACGCAAGTGGACCAGAAAGGCTGAACCTAAAGGGTTCCCGTGAACCGTTACACTCCTATTAAAGACCCATTTAAATTCTTTAATAAAAACTTATAAAAGAGCTGAAGTGAGTTTAGTTTTATTTGAGGTATTTTGTTCTCTCACTGCTACTGTTTGGGTGTGAGACGTTTTATTGTTTTATTTTTCATTCTTCTAATGAAATTGTGCCTAATTGTACAAAGTTAGTGTGTTTACTGTATCATGTACCGCACCTTGGGCAGAAAAAATGTAAGGAGGTGCTTTATAAATAAATGATGATAATGATGATGTTCTTCTCCTCAGGGTGATCTTTGCTTTGGGCATCTCCATGACGTTCATTAACATCCCAGTGGAGTGGTTCTCAGTTGGGTTTAACTGGACCTGGATGCTGCTGTTTGGAGATATCAGACAGGGAATCTTCTACTCCATGCTCCTGTCCTTCTGGATCATATTCTGTGGAGAACATCTCATGGTACAGTAATGTTTAATCTCCTGAGACCCTGCGTGCACACATGAGGACATTGGCTTTGATTTAATTCGCTTCAACTTGAACCTTTTTCATTATTAAGAGACACTTTATATTGACTTTAACAACTGACGACTGTCCAGCGTTTTCTCCAGCGCTTTATAAGCCTGGCCACCCACCAGGCTAAGCGTCATGCCCCGTCCCCGACCCTACCGTGTCCGCTGACACGAACGGCGCAACGAAACTAAACCCAACCCTAACCCTCCATCAGCTGATACTGGTGAGAAACCGCAGCGGAACATATATATATATATTAGTGGTGGGCATAGATTAATTTTTTTAATCTAGATTAATCTCACTGTAATCTTGGAATTAATCTAGATTAATCTAGATTAAAATGGCTCATTCAAATTCTGCCAAAGGCGAATGTGTGTGCTACCTAGATAATGAATTAAAGCAAGTCTTTGAGAATGGAGGCGTATTTCTTGTTTCAATAATGCATCACAGACTGATGAAGCAGTTTTACTACGATAACTGACAATGAAAATAAATAATGATCAATAAGTATTTGTGTTTAATAGCTGTTTATTCAGTTCAACAAATTCTGCACTGTAGGTCTACAGAATAGGTCATGATTAACTATTTACAGTCAGTAGCATTTGGTCAATCAGTCCAAGCTCTATTTCTCCTTCTTCCACCAGTCACTCAAGCAGACCAGCTTGTTCACATTGTCTGGTGACAAACTAGATCTTCTGCACAATATGGCCTGCTAAAGAAAAAAGTATATAGATCTATATATACACACACACAAACACACAAACACACACACATACATACAGTACATACATACATACACACACACAAACTATCTGGCCTGGGGAGGGGGTTAAATTTCTGGGGTGCCCTTCCAATGCCCCCCATTAGTTTGCATGTAGGATCGCCTCTGGTGAATAGGAGCGAGAGCTGGAAATGATGCCACAGCTCACCTGTATGAGCAGAAGCCAACTGTTGCTGTTGTTGTCTCTGAAAACGGCAAGGGGAGTTATCCTAGCTCAACTTTTCTAAACAAATATAAAAATTTATGAGTAAAACGTTTATTATCACAGGTGAATTTGAGTCGAAGCCACATGAACAACGACCTGTAGAAACAATTTATCACTTTATCACAATAAACAGCTGCTAAAAGAGCTAAACTTAGTTGGAAACCGCACCTGTCTGAGAAAGTCTTGTCTCGGTTTTCTCACATCCGAGCGCTGCTTCAGCCGCGGACGGTGAAGTGTGGCCCGGGGAAAGCCCGGCTGGAAATGTCGGGGGTAAACAAAACAAAATAAAAAGAATCAAAGTCGGATTTATGGATTAAACTCTGGTGAAAGTACATAAATTATTTACTTGTTCCGCGCGATGAGAAGGGAGAAGCACTGCTGGTGGCGAAAGTGCAACTGTTCGGCTGCATGGGGAACATTAAACCCCGCGAGCCTGGCGTCCGTCCATACGTGCGATGATCCGCGCCGAGTATACATCCGCGCCAACCAGGTATCCATCCACGCAATGTGAAAGTCATCATAGCTTACTTAGTATAGACCCAGATCCCAACCCAACTTTGAGAATAGATTAACGGCGTCATTTTTTTTAATCGCGCGATGAGTCTGGCTTTGCCGCAGCGCGTTAACGCCGATAACGGCCCACCCCTANCCCCTAATATATATATATATATATATATATATATATATATATATATATATATATATATATATATATATATACAACATCACAGTGTTGTGGGAGTTCGCTTCCAGAGATGTGAAACATGTGGAGAGCAGAGCAAGGATGGAGCTACAGGTTTTTCTGGTAGATCAGGAGGCCCTGAGGTAAAACGGGATGTTGGTGTGAGTCTGGGAAGCTACTCCTCTCCAGTGGTGACCAGCCAGGCTGAGATGTGTGAAAAAAAACAGATTAAAGAGTACAATATTATTATTTATATTATTGTTTACCTAGAACAGTTCATACAGCTTGTCCTGTCATTCAGATGGAAGCTGCTCAGAAGCTCTCCACCACACCTGGGTCTGTTCAGGAGTGTAGAAGCTGCTCTGGGTGGAATTCTCATCATGGTCCCAGTAGGGCTGGGCGATACGACGATTTTAGACCGTTTTACGATCTACACATCTGACGGTCTGTCATTTTTGAGAGACCTTTTTATCACGATTCACAGCTCTGCTGTTGAATTTCTGCCTCTGAATGAAAAGGGAACTTACCTCCGGCGAATGACACGCCTTTGTTTGACCCTTAACCAATCAGAGTGAGTCATAGTAATATATTAGTGCCCCGCTTGTTTTCACCTGTGTGTGAACAAACATGGCTTCGGCCGCGGCTGAGAGCAACAACGAGCTTTTCGTTCCGAAGAGGAACGCCTCGTCCGTTATATGGAACTGGTTTGGTTTTTCACCAGATGACAAAGAGCAGCGAAACGTCATTTGCAAGGAGAGCGTCAAGGCAAGTGATGCAACACCACAAACTTGTTTAATCACTTGAAAAGAAGACATCCCAAACAATACAATGAGAGCCAGCTAAAGCTAAAAAGCCTGCAGCTACAGCGGCAGCGGCTAGTGCTTCTTCCATGCAGCAAACGCTAACATAAACACAAAACTCACTCCTTACAACAGAGACAGCAGACGATGGAACAGCGTGACAGATGCAGTGACGTACCACTTGGTTAAAGGTTTGTGTCCCGTGTGAACAGTAGGAGCGGGATTTAAGAACATGATAAAAACATTGGATCCGCGCTACGAGTTTTCCAGCCGCAAGTATTTTTCGAGCACCGCCATTCCACGCATGTACGCTGAATGCAAAGTGAGAGTTGCAGAAAATATTCAGAATGCACAGTTTTTTGCTACCAAAAGCGGTCTCTGGTCCAGCCGCACATCAGAGCCGTATTTGAGCTTAACTATCCACTACATGAGCAACTGGGAGCTAGATAGTATTCTGAACAAGTTAATGTTTGCACAATACGTTTGCAATTGACATGTTTGAACTTTAAATATGTTTACGATTTTAATTTATGTTAAGTTACTTGAAAAACGAGAAAAACAGATTTTTGTAATTGTTTCTCTCAGGGCTTTTATCATCTCTGGTGTGAGTTTAAAATATAAGTGTGTTAGCACTGTGCTGATTATCCCTAATATGAATAAATGTTTGTTTATTCAATGTTTCTCTTCTTTAATACGCAATTGAAGTTATCCTATTCATGGATAAAAAATCGTGATAAAATCGAAATCATGGTAAAATATTGGAAAAATCATGATATTCTATTTTTGCCATATCGCCCAGCCCTAGGTCCCAGTGCCAGACACACAGCTGCTGGGAGGCTGTGTGAAATATAAAGAAACAGCAAATATATGTATAGTTGTTTTTAAGAGCAGCAACACACGTGTAACAATAAGCTAAAATAATGACATAATGTTAAAACTAGAAGGTAAAGAAAGACAGATGGTTAAATAATTCACCTGCAAGGCTCAAGCCTGGACCGGTGCAGGCTGGAGGACTACTTCCGTCTTGGACAGATTTAGCCTGAAAAATATAATAACTATAGTAACTTAGATCGTGTACAAAACAAACTAATATATGTGCTTTATAACACGGCTGGTGAGTGATCTGACTGCTCTCTGAGCTAACTCAGGGTCCAGAATCAGACAGGTTCTAATGAGAACCGGACTCGGCACCAGTTCAGAACCGGGTCAGGTCTGCTGTAGGAGGAGGAGCTTCTCGTCAGTGTCCCTCCTGCTCTGCATCAGTGCTGATACCTAATGGGCCATTCCCATCTGTACCGGGTCGGCCCGGGCCGGGTAGCCCCAGTCGGCCCCAGCCTGGCCCGGTTGATTCCACACATCCTTGTCTTAAGCCCATGTGGGCTGATTCTACCCACCAATCAGAGGCTTGCTCTAATGGAAGGTGTGAATTTGCTGTCAGCAGTGGGTGTGTTGGCCCTGGTCGGCCTGAAGCAGACCCCCTCGAGAAGAGGGCTGAGAATGAGCCTTGGTTGGCCCGGAAAAATACCAGGCCACCCAGATATGTAAACAACCTACGCTACCCGGCCCGGGCCGACCCGGTACAGATGGGAATGGTCCAATACTAGTACAAAAACTCAACCCGAACCAGTCTGTGACATAATCACACAGACACACACACACACACACACACACACACACGCACGCACACGCTTCGAGCCTGCAGCAGTGTGGACTGATTAGCTAAATTACGTGAACCACGTCTCTCTTACTTTGTAATTATAAATATAGCAATTATAGCTGCAACAGTACAGGTAGAGAACAATCTTTAGAAGCTGTTAAAAGTAATTATTTAGCTTACTCACCTCAGATTGGGCCCAAAATCTCCGTTTTGGGGAAGCGGCAGTCGGCGGGATCTGGCTAATTACTGGAACAGTTTGAACTAATTTGTGAAACGCTCTTTAAACCAGCATAACCGGTTCAAACTCCACCAAGTTGTTGAAAGACTCGCATGTAAAAAAACACTAAACTACAATCTAACAGCCAAGCTACTGGAACTAAATAATTATAACACTAGAAGTTTTGCTGGGACTCTGACTCAATGCTAATGCTAGCTACAGCTAAGCTACAGCATAAACTTGTGGCTAATCTGAGTCCACGGCTACAAGCCTGGCTGAGACCGCGATGCTTTTATATGCTACAGCCACAGAGGTCTGACACCTTACATGGGACGTGGTTACGTTGCGTGTGACCTTTCACCCATTGGTCCAGAAAGTTTTCAAACTGCTGTTGTAAGTTTGTGTAGAATGTTTTTGAGCTGAAGAGGGCACTGGACTGAAGATTTTAGGCTTAATTTTGAGTTTTTAAAGAAAATGCAAAAATAAAAAAAAAACAATAAAACAACTGCACATGTCTACAACACTATTATACACTTATTTATGCAAGTTATCGGCAAAAAAGGTTGATTTTGGTGTGACTTGCTCTTTAATGAGCATAAAACTGAGCTCGTCATCTTTCGCCCGAGTTCTATGTCAAACCCAGGTGCAATATCCAACCCGGATGTTCTCTCACCTTGTTAGAAGCCGGTTGTAACTAGCCTTGGGGTTACGCTTGGTAAAATGGTAAATGGCCTGTATTTGATACAGCGCCTTCTAGAGTCCTGGAACCCCCCAAGGCGCTTTACAACACAGTCAGTCATTCACCCATTCACACACACATTCACACACTGGTGGGGATGAGCTACGATGTAGCCACAGCTGCCCTGGGGCGCACTGACAGAGGCGAGGCTGCCGAGCACTGGCGCCACCGGTCCCTCCGACCACCACCAGCAGGCAACGTGGGTTAAGTGTCTTGCCCAAGGACACAACGACAGTGACAGACTGAGCGGGACTCGAACCTGCAACCTTCCGATTACGGGGCGAGCACTTAACTCCTGTGCCACTGTCGCCCCACGCTTGACCCTGGATTAGAATTTGAAGCCCACAGGGAGCCGAAGTCTCCTCCCTTTCCGGTCGGCTCATGGGTCCACGTAAGAAGGAACAAATGAATGCAAGTTAACGGGGCTAAGAGCTGTTTTCTAATCCACTTGGCCTCACTGATCACACACATGCTGTAGTGCAATCTAAATGAAAACTAGTGATGGGTGTTTCGACCACGCCTGTCACATACTTTGAGATTTATCAGCTGATAAATGTTCATAATTAGCATGACTACAAACAAGAAAACAGCACGTCGCATACAGTGGTGTTAAAAACGATTTGCCCTCTTCTTGATTTCTTATACTTTTGCATTTTTGTCACACAAAATGTTTCTGATCATCAAACACATTAAACCGTTAGTCAGAGATAATCCTTATGGAATATTTCTCCTCCTGTTTTTGTCCCATCTCAGGATCAGACTGAGAGGAACCGATTTTCTGTCTACTGGAAGCAAGTCGGACCCATCGTG
>SSNQ01000471.1:547517-560094 GCA_006942095.1 Nothobranchius kuhntae | reverse complement strand
ATCCAGCTGCGCATTGTTCCAATAGCAGCTAGCTTAAGGGCTAAGACTAGACGAAATAGAAAGTTGGTTACGTATTGTAACCCCAGATTCTATGAGTCACTGGCCCCACTGGTTATGATGGGAATAAGAGCCATTGGAGGTGAGCAGTGGGGTCACTGCGGTTATATACCACGAGGGGGCCCACTATTGGTGGGCGTACATTTTAGCTCTTCATGATTGGCTGATGCGGAGATCATCCTTCCAATAGCAGCTAGCTTAAGGGCTGCGACTAGACTCATAGAATCTGGGGTTACAATATGTAACCAACGTTCCTCTCGTTCCATTTGTTCCGTTAGGTTGACCAATCAAATGGCCGGATTTGTTCCATTTCTTGAGACTGACGTTTTTGCAGACGAATCAGAGAGCTGGATTGTCACAGCCTGTCCGAGCGTCCGCCATTGCTCCGCATTGCTCTGCTCCGAGATCTGAGAGGTGAGAAGTACTATCTTTTATACTTTTTATTTGTAATAAAAAAAAAAACTTACAAAAATTAAAAGCATTACAGCTCGTTTAGGGGGATTAAGATGGTACAGGACTTTGTTTTTACCGTAATGCCGTGAAATGTTAACGTTGTTTTAGCTAGCATGCTGCTGCATTACGCTGCTGTTAACCAATATATTCTTGTATTTACGGAATTTTTTAATTGAACACCATCCTGATTGCATTAAAAACCACGTGTAAGTGTTTATTCAACCATGTTGTTCATCATCATGATCGTGCATGTTTGGGCTCTGATTAGTTTTATCTTCACTTATAGAAAATCCAGCCAATAGCTGGGTTTGCTAGTTAGCTTTTGGCTACCTAGAAAATGTTAGTGTTTGTTTCTTATGTTGTTTATTTCACATAAGACAGGACAGCACGTCATGTAAACTAATCATAACATTAATGAAAAATAAGATAATCTGTTACTGATCAGCAGTTGCTCAGGTTTTGTATGAACTGTAAACCTGGTTTTCCTGCAGCTTCTCATCCAGTCTTTTGCTCCTTTATTTAGATGGAACATCCAACTTTTACAAAGGCCAAGAATGGGACCCTGATCCTCAAGGCCTCAGATGAGGCAAAGGCCGTGGGACCCCAGAGGCAGGGGTACAGGGCCAAGCAGCCAAAGGAGGTGGAGGCGGAGGCAAGGGCCCATGTCGCCAGCAAGGGTGGCGATGACAACAACGCCACCCTCGTGCTGAGCCGGTGGAAGGTCCAGTTTGGGACGTACCAGGGCAAGACTTTCCACTGGCTCCTGCAGAACGACGTGGGCTACGCCGTGATGGTGGTGGCTTCTCACCAGAAGGAGCAAGAGAGAACTGGCTCTCAGTCCCCTCTGATGGCCAACAAGGTGGGATCTCTCAGCTCCCCTCCTCTGTGCATAACAGAGTTTGATCATTCTAACCTTCACTTTGTGAACACACAGGACGCCTTCACCCGTTACTCCTTGGCGTACCCGGAATTTGCCGAGGCAGTCCGGTTCCGGCAGGCGTTTGAGGAGGCGTGGGTGAAGTCCCTCCAGCCTGGTCAGGAGGGACAGGCCCTTGTTGGCTTTGGGGACTTTAAGTTTGAGAGCCTGCAGAGCCTGTACGACTCCAAGGACCCCAAAACGATCCGGTGGTTATTTTTATTAATAATGATGATGATGGTATTATTTATAATAACAGTAATAATCCACTTAGTTTGTAAGTTCCTTTCTAGACAGCCATGGTCTCCCACCAATAGAGTCAAAACACAACAACAACTTACAAGTTAGTCTGAATGAACTTCTGTGTCTCACCTGTACAGGTTTGTCAACTACCTAAGGAGGACGGCGCCAGCTCCAGGCTCGCAGATGGAGAACGCCGTCCGCTACGTGAGGAAGAGGGACAGACAGAGGGAGGGCACTACTGCTGCTGCTGGTGCTGCCACCACCTCCACCCCAGTGGCTGCATCCTCCTCCAGCTGCAGCAGAGTGTCTGTCTCTCCTTCCTACCAGGGGCCGAAGGCTGCATCTCAGTATGTTTTCTGTCTATTTAATCTTTGATGGGTTACAACACTTTAAAATAACATTCTGTTAAACAAACACTTTGTCACCTTTCAGATTTGCAGCCTTTGTGTCTGGGCGGCGTTCTCTGTCTGCGGTGGAAATGCAGGCAAAAGTGAAAAAGATGGTGGCCCCTAAGCCTGCATTTCCATGTAAGTCTGTTTAATGATCTCGTTTGTATTCTTGTACTCAAGGTCAGCACAATGAGTGTTTCACACTCACGCTTTCTGGGGCAGAAGCCTGATGTTTGATGGTTTTATTTCCAGCCTCCTTCAGACCAGCTCGTCCACCCACAGCATCTGGGGAGCCCAGTGATGAAGAGCTGGTCCAGGCGGTAGTTGACCAAGGGCAACGTAAGTGACAGAAATGTGCTCATTTCATATTTTGTTGGTAACAGTCAGACACCTGGTGCTCATTAATCGTCAGATCCTAGTCTCTCTGGCTGCTTCCTGCTTTGACTTGTGGTGTCTGTGCAGCTCACAGTTCAACTGAATTGTTACTAGTCCCTAACTCATGGCCCTTGTGCTTCAGCCTCTGGAGTACAGGCACCTCTCCTGCTCCCTCCTCCTCCTCCTTCTCCGCCGCCTCTTGTGGCTACAAACAAACCATCTGTGGGACGGGAGGAACCCACAGACGAGGAACTCCTGGAGGCCACTCAGGAATCTCCAGCGCTCCCAGCTGCAGTCCTCCCTCCCCCACCTCCTGCTGCCAGCTCTAAGGTGAGGCATCAGACATTAATTCAATTCAAAGAAACTTCATTAATCCCAGAGGGAAATTAGTTTCAGTACACAATTCTGAGAGCAGACATATATGGGTATAGACACATGACAAGAATTGGTGACTGCAACCCGAGTCACCTTTCTCACTCTGCTGCTTTGTTTTCCCTCTCTCTAGTTGCTGCCTGAGTCCTGGCAGGCAGCTCTGAGTGCAGAACAGCAGGAGTGGATCGGCCGGGTGCTGTTCACCAGGGACCGTGCTGGGAGGCCACGTCTCATCACGGAGCTCAGTCCCTGGTGGTACCCTCCCCAGCCCCGGGCGGTCTACAATCAGCCTCCCGCCTCTCCCGACCCCTTCTTTGCATGTCGGCTCTTCCTGTGGATGCCTCACAGGATGTGGCACCTGCAGCTGACGTATCCCCAGCCTTTGTGCAGCGGCATCCTGATAAAGGCTGGGCTCTACAGGACCATCCAGAGGGTCCTGGACATCGACGGCTGGTATCTCATGGCCACTGAGTACCTGGAGTGCCGTCGATGTAAGAAGAAGGTCGGCGGGTGGTCGCAGGGCATCGGAAGGCAGCTGCCCCCCACCTACAGCTGCCAGTTTCCAGCTGTCCTCACGTACAAGTATGAAAGAAGTGAAACTGTGTGCTCGTGCGGGTGTGTCTAGCAGAGTTTAATGTGGTAATGTTTGTTTTGTTCACGCAGGCTGTCCTGTGACGGTGGTTGCTATGCTGAGATCTCGCACTCTGGGCATCAGTGCCACTCAGCTGTGCAACACCCTGCGGGAGCAGCATTCCGCCGCCTGGATGCGGAGAGCGATTCAGTACCTCGGCGTCTGCGAGCAGTTCCTGGCCTTGGGTACCACGAGGGGGCAAATCGCACCACCTCCCCAGATGCCCCCTGTGCCCTCACCCGTCTGGCTGCTGACCGTTTACGGTTACGACGTGCTGACGCGGCTGGACGAGTACAAGGCCAGGATCACGTCCACCTTCGGATCCAACCTAAAGATGGATTCCACAAAGAAGGTCGGTCACCGCGTTGTGTTTACTTGCTGCTCGTGAACAACAGTTCTGCTGGTCTTTACGCAGGAAGTTCTCTGTGTGCAGGTGACGAAGAAGGTCGCAGGTGCCGCCTCTGTCACGGCCGCCTGGGCTACCAACGTGGGCAACGAGCACGGCCAGGTCCTCATGAGCGTCCTCACTTGCTGCGAGGGCTCCGAGGGCCTGTCCAAGATGGCGGCCGGACTGATGAGGCGGTACCGATTAGCCGAGGTACCTGCCCCCCAGCTCATCTACGTGGACCGCGACTGCTGCAAACAGGACGGCGTGTCCAAGACGGCTGCCTTATTTCTGGTATAAACTTGCATCGTTGCTGACTGACTTATTTAGTTGTTTATTTAATTTTTCACAGCAATGATTCGTTATTTTGTTGTGAATTACTTTAATGGATCACCAGGTCACCTGAATTTATAAAGAATGTCTTTCTGAAAAATTTAAAACAATCAGACACCCAAATAAATTTCTGTAAACTGTTCATTTTCAGGTGTCAGTAAAAGCTTAAGCTGATTTTATAATCTAATCATGCAGGAACGTCGGCCAGTGCCAAGTACTTCCAGGCGTTCCTGATTGATGGACTGGTCAGGTGGAACGAGGACCGCGCAGCGGCAGCTGAGGGACACGAGGCGCCTCTGCTGTCCTACAGTGGCCACCTCAGACACGCCCTTAACCAGAAGAGCCAAAGGGTGCTTGGTCATCAGATGGTTAAGGACTTCACCAAGCCTGCTGCTTACACAGGTAGAGGAACAGAGAAACACGTTTTAACCCGGCTAGCTTGGATAAAGAAGATGAAGGGGGTTGCTTTGATTATATTTGTTCATATGTCTTCATCACTCTTACTTGAGTTAGAAGATCAAGGTCTATCATATTTACTGGGGGAAAAGGGCACCACAGAACTCTTCCAAGAACTGATAACAGCTAAGCAGCTTGAACATGAAACACCACAACAGTTTCTACATCGTATGGTGGGTTTGAAACAGTGGCTGATACTCACATCAAAACAGAAAGACACTGAGATTATATACGAAGCAGAAACTGTACAGAATGTGTTTCTGCACACAGTTTATCAGGGTTTAAGTGAAAAACATGAAGATATAAGGCGTGAGTTAAAACCTCTCCTCTCAGAAAAGTCTGTTTCAGATGACGCCCTTCTAAGACAAGTCATCAGAACAACCGGCGAAGAGAGCGAAAGAAGAAGCCGCCTTGGGCGTAACCCACGTGCCAAATACGCTTATGCACAGAGTGGGCAGGTGACTTCAGGGAAGTTGGGAGACAGTAAAGAGGACCCCCACCCCAGAAGTAAGGATGAAGACATGCAGAAGCTGAGTGCACAGGTGCATGCATTAACACAACTAGTGGAATCGCTGACACAGCCAAAACCAACTGATATGCGACCCCAGGCTCTACCATTTGAGTCTTGTTATTGTGCCAGCTATCAGACAAGACCACAACAACATAAAAAGGTTAAACAACACGGATGTCCCTCTTGCATTGAACAGAAGCTTGCTAATTGTCAACACAGTTTTTCATGTGGTGAAGAAGGGCATCGTGCGGTAGGCTGCCTAAACCGCAAGCAGTCGGGAAACCAACAAAGGTCACATGTGAGGGGTGACCTGTGATCGAGGACAACATGCAGCCCAAATCAAATGGTAACAATACTAAACAAATTCCACAATGCCAGCAGCAAACGTGTTTTACCAACATGTCTGCCACTGATGAGCCTACATCTGAAAGAGTGGCACAGTTAATTGGAAAAAAATGTCTGCTAAAGTGTAACATGAATGGTTACGCCGTGACAGTTCTGCTTGACACGGACGCCCAAGTTAGTCTTGGGGACAGAGCCTGGAAGCAGAAATACTTACCTTGACAATTAGCAAGCTTCTGTTCAATGCAAGAGGGACATCCATGTTGTTTAACCTTTTTATGTTGTTGTGGTCTTGTCTGCTAGCTGATAGCAACTTTATTAACACAGAAAGGGGAGCTAACACATCTGAAGTGGTGGCAGTAAAGATAGACCATAATGATTTTGTTCTTAAGCCAGGGCAAATAGCTATTATAAAGTTTCCAGTGCCTGTTAGCTTCACCCAGTCGGTTGCTCTGTTTGAACTTTGCACTGATTACGATCAGGTTGAGCGGCTGGATGTGGGAGATGGTCTAGTTGAAGTACATCACACAGAAAGACCATTTGTTGAGATCCCAGTGGCCAATATAACAAAGCATGAAATTATCCTACCTCATCGCACAATGCTAGGAAACATCCAGTGCATTGAAAAAGATTATTGAAACTGACCAGACAACTAGAACTGACACACAACCCACAATCAGTGGAGATAACAACACAGACACAGCAGCAGGTTGGCACCCTCCAGTCGACATCAGTCATCTAAGTCCGAGAAACAAGTTGTTGTGAGACAGATATTGTTTGAGGAATCCAAAGCTTTTGCTCGCAATGACACCGATATTGGCTGCATTTCAAATCTACAAATGACAATCAGTTTAAAAGACGACATACCGGTACAACGCTCCTATTCGGCCATTCCTAAACCTCTTTACAAAGAAGTTAAAGAATACATTCAAGATTTGCTAGCCAGGAATTGGACAGTTAAATCCGAATCACCATACTCTGCTCCTGTGGTTTGTGTGCGGAAAAAGGATGGCACACTGAGGCTCTGTGTTGACTGTCGCCTTTTAAATCGTAAGACCATTCCACATCGACATCCACTACCGAATCCAGGACCAAATGAACACACTAGGGGGGATACCACTGGTTCTCTATATTACACCAAGGGAAGGCGTATCACCAGGGCTACATCTCCGAGGGATCCCGGCACCTCACTGCTTTTATAACCCCCTGGGGTCTATACGAGTGAGTCTGCGTTCCTTTTGGCCTGTCAAATGCCCCAGCAGCTTTTCAGAGGTGTATGGAGGAAGTCCTGGACTCCTTAAGAGATGAGTGCTGCATTCCCTATCTGGATGATGTGCTTTGCTATGCCAAGACTTTTGAGGACCATGTGGAAGGGCTAAGGAAGGTCTTAAGGGCTCTTCGACAACATGGCATAAAACTCAGACCTACCAAATGCAAGTTATTCAGGAAGGAAGTGCGCTATGTTGGAAGGCTGGTGTCAGCCGAGGGTGTGCGTGTTGACCCGAAAGACATAGAAGCAGTCTAAGCCCTCAGGGAAAAGACACCAACTACAGTTGGAGGTGTCCGAAAACTGTTAGGTTTTCTGAGTTACTACAGAGCTTACGTGCAGGACTTTGCAAGAACTGCCAAACCATTGTATGATTTATTGCAGATCAAAGGGAACCATGCCGTTCACCCTCAGCAGAAACCAGTAAAGGAAAAGCGGGACAGCTTTCTTCAAAAGTCCCTATTCAGTGGACTCAGGAACACCAGCATGTTCTGGACAGACTAATCCACATCTTATCCACTCCACCTGTGCTAGCTTATCCCAACTTTGACTGCCCTTTTGTATTACACACAGATGCATCGGCCGAAGGCCTTGGAGCTGTGTTGTATCAACGCCAAGATGGAAACCTGAAAGTCATCGCATATGGATCGAAGACACTGTCTCCCGCAGAGAAGAGGTACCACATGCATTCCGGGAAACTGGAATTCCTCGCCTTAAAGTGGGCGGTATGTGAGAAGTTCCGCGATTACCTCTTCTATGCTCCTTCTTTTTTGGTATATACAGACAACAACCCCCTGACTTATGTCATGAGCACAGCCAAACTAAACGCTGTAGGCCACAGATGGGTTGGAGAGTTGGCTGATTTCCGCTTTGAAATCAAATACCATCCAGGCAAAGCCAACGGTGATGCAGACACCCTCTCTAGGTTGCCTCTTGACATCAGTAAATATGTGGATGAATGCTCAGAGACCCTTTCGAGAGAGACCATTCAAGCAACATGGGAAGGCACCCAGGCTGCCAGAGAGAAAGATGTGGCTTTTGTGGCTATCCTGGACCTTTCGCATCAAGGCTTGGAGCCCTGCACGCTGGGAACTCAGTCTTCCATAAGCCATGAAGAGCTAAGACAAGCACAAAGAGAGGACAAAGTAATCGGTGAAATCATCAAACTGAAAGAACAAAACACACAACTCACAAGTCACACCAAGAAAGCTATGAGTGGTCCAGTGAAGAGACAGTTGCATGAGTAGGAAAGGCTACACATTGAAGATGGGCTACTATATAGAAAGACGGTACAGAGACGACAGTTGGTTGTGCCTGAAAAATATAAACTGATAGCAATAATATACCTGCATGATGAAATGGGACATGTAGGAGCAGAAAGAGTGACCAGTCTGACCAGAGACAGATTCTATTGGTCGTACATGAAAAAAGACATTGAGGTTTATGTAACAAGGAAATGCCCCTGTATGAAGAAAAAGAAACCAGTAAGTCATGTCAGGGCTCCCATGGGTTCTGTCGTCACTGCTGCCCCCCTGGAACTGGTGTCCATTGATTTTTTTGCACCTGGAGTCCAGTGTAGGTGGCTACGAGTATATCTTGGTGGTGGTAGACCATTTCACAAGGTTTGCTCAAGCTTACCCCACTCGCAACAAATCAGGAAAGACAGCAGCAGAGAGGTTATTCAGTGACTTTATTCCAAGGTTTGGTTATCCCCATAGACTCCATCACGACCAAGGCCGGGAATTTGAAAATAACCTTTTTAAGGCCCTGCAACAGCTTTCGGGGGTTGACCACTCTAGGACAACACCTTACCATCCCCAAGGTAATCTGGCTGAGAGGTTCAACAGGACACTCTTACAGTTACTTCACCCTGACCGACAGAGAGAAGACCAGATGGAAGGAGCACTTACCTCAAATGGTTCATGCTTACAATTGCACAAGACATGAATCAACAGGCTATTCACCCTTCTATTTATTGTGTGGTCGGCACCCACGTTTGCCAGTGGATCTCCTCTTTGGTCTGACACTACAGGAGGAAGCCACATCTCTAAGGGGATTTGTGGAAAAGTGGGCTGCGAGGATGAAACAAGCCTACAAAGTTGCCGTTGAACACAGTCAACTATCAAGTGACAGAGGGAAACAACATTATAACCGTGAAATGAAAGGAGTGGTTCTGCAATCAGGTGACCGTGTACTCGTGCGCAACTTGAGTGAGAGAGCTGGTCCAGGAAAATTAAGGTCCTACTGGGAAGACACAGTATATGTGGTGAAAGAACAAATGAATAATAGTCCTGTGTACAAAGTGTCCCCAGAGAAGGGCAATGGTGGAACTCGTACATTACACCGTAACCTTCTACATCTGGTGAATGACTTACCGATTGACATGTCACCACCTTCATTGAGGTTGAAAAAGGGCAAGGGCAAAAACAAATCACCTTCACACATGGAAACCAGAAATGAAAGGTCATGGAAAGGAAAAGGAAATCAGTCCATGAACAGTGATGTGTCGTCTTCTTCAGATGAAGAGGAAGAGGGTTACTGGGTTTGAATACCTGCGAGGCAGGAAGCTTTCCATGCACCTCATAAGGTCATTCCGGAAATGGAGGACGCCCATTGCCACAATCAATGCACACCATGCAGTGAAACGGGGAGAGACTTCTTTAATGAGGAAACAGCTGGTCCATCATGGAGTCAAGAGGGAGAATTTGGAACAGAGACACAACAACAAATGCTGAACAACACTCAGGCAGGCTCAAGTCCAACAAGGTCACAGATGGTAAACCCCTCCTCAAATCATCTGACCAGTTCCAACCAGTCAGCCTCTGGTCAGTCCATGGATCAAAGAGCTTTTGTTCAGAAATCTACACGTGAGAGGAGGCCTGCTCAACAGTTGACTTATGAGTCTTTGGGACAGCCCTCCTATCAGCCAAAACACATGGTGAACTCTATATCTACAGATGGGAGGGGGTATTCACAAGTGGGAGGGGCAGAACCTTATTATATTCAGGCACTTTTCCTTCTTTTGCAAGCGCCTCAGTTGATGTGGCCATGGCCAAGTTGGTGTTGCCTGGTGGCCAATATACCACTCATGCTAGCCCTTGTTGGGGGACAGTTATGTCACTCTAAATTTGAACCTTTGTGTGTGAATCCAGATGTTTAACTCTATGTTGTGTTGCAATGCCAGGAGCCTTCTTTCTTTCTTTTTTGTTGGGAAATATGTGACGCACACAGAAAGATGTGGTCACATTTTTCATATTGATGCTTTAACCATCGAATGTAATGTATTCTTGTGTGAAAAAAATTATATATATATTTAATGGATTCCAGGCTAAAAGGAAAAGAAAAAAAACTTAAATAGAGTCTAAGGACATTGTTATTATTAATCTTTGTCAACTGTTCTGTAAAAGTAATGCACCTTAATGCCAGTAGAGGGCAGTATGATACTTGGCCGGGACCCAGTGTTGCCAGATGTGCGATAATTATCGTATTTGTACCATAATATTGGGCTCTGTACGATGTACGATCAATAGTTTCAAAAATCCTCAAATGTACGATAATTTCACATTGCACCTAGTAACACCGTCTTTTGCTGTGGCTTTCCCAAGTCAATTACTTAATTTTAAACTGTTCTGAAGTCAGATTTCACCTCAGTGCTTACAGGTTTATGCTATTGTGTCTATTACAAAAACTGACTCTGGGTCTCTGTACAATAAATAGCCCAATCACATCGATAGGGCCTACTCTCGCGAGAAACTGTAAGGTTATATAATGTGGCAGTGGCCCGCCAGTTTTTGCTGTTTTCCCGCGAGCACGCCGAGTTAAATCTAATCTAGGATGACAGAGCGACGAGACAATGGCTTCTAATCTTAAAAGAAAAACCAGAGAAGGGACAGATTAAACAGGGCAATATAAAACACCTTCTTTGTTATATTATATTGGAGTGACAAGTCGTTTATAGAACGGTATTATCAAATTTATAATGAACGATAATTTGTACTGAAAAACGATAATTTAAGCCTCTCTGTGCGATATTGTGGGATTTTGGATCTGGCAACACTGCCGGGACCACCGAGAGTTTGGAGCGGACGTTAGCTTTTCCTCCTTCTGCGACGAGGAGCTGACGCAGTAAGACATGCTGATGTCCTGTCTGCTCGTTTGACTGTTTTAACAGGTTAGTATCGTCATATAAGAGCGATAAACAGGTGAAAACGGGAGAAAACCGTGTGAAGATGTGTTAATCGTTTTTGGCGAAGTTTTGTTCTTAATGTGTGGTTAATGTGCTGTAGGCACGCGGCCCCGGTGGCGAAGTTGAAATGGCGGCACATTAACTGCGTCATGTTTATTTGGATTTTACCTTGTGTGCTCCATGTAAAATGAATGGCATTGCTGAGAAAGAAGGGTTATTTTGTTCATGTAGGTGAAATAGTGAAAATAGGCAAGGTAGTTGATGAGAAGGAGTTATTTAAAGTGGTTTACGTTTATATTATTTTAAAGCTCATGTGGAGTAGAAATATTTTATATTATTTTAAAGCTCATGTGGAGTAGAAATATTTTATTAAGTTTGTTCCATGAGTGTTTTATTATTTTATGAACATGTAGTGATGAACCAGTATTGTAAGAACATGTCAAATGCAGTAAAATAAGTGTCTGACTATTCAGAATTGGTCAAAGGGGAACTGGTTAAACAAAGTGAATGGTAGAGTGTGCAGCTTGACATGGTTAAAGGTGTTAATATAAATTCTGCGACGAGGAGCTGACGCAACACCATGCTGCTCGTTTGACTGTTTTAACAGAAATCATAGCAGTCTGACCGCGACCTCTGGTGGTTAGTCAACGCAATTACAGTTTATTTGGTTTGTTTTCCACCCACGACAATCCACGTGAATAAGCCTTTTCTCTTCGGGTAATTAAAAGAGGGCAAACAGCTGTTAGGCGTTTTATTCAACCGATGTAGTAAAAACAAGCAGGTTTCTTGATAATGGACCAGACAGATCGTGTGTGTACTGTTTAAGAGTGCTGAGAAGTTGGTCAGCTGGACTAAAACCAACAAATACCATAAATATTCAGTGTAACACAACGAGTTAGGTGTTATTGTTATCACGTGTGCAGTGCTAGAGCCACGGTGTTTTCATAGCGTTTCTGAGATGAGTTAAACACATTTATCCTCAACGTTTTAGCCGGCTCTTCCGCTTGGTCCGCCCACTTCTCCCATAATGCATCTGGGTCCTTTGATCGGCACCATAAGTTACTACACAAACCGAACATTGAGGTCTTGAATGCGGCTCTGGAATCGCTCTTTCGTCGTGTTAGCTCGCTAACACATATACTAAAATTGGAACGATACAGAGAAGATTAGCATGGCCCCTGCGCAAGGATGACACGCAAATTCGTGAAGCGTTCCTCATTTTTCTTTTTGAATAACATAATAACCCTAAATGACACTGTTTGAAGCAGTTAGGAGCGTGTCCCCCCTGCTCAGTTCCAACATTTGACCAATCAAATGACTGGGTTGTTCCAAGTTAGAGAAGCATGGGTTTTCAGCATCTAATCAGAGAGCTGGATTGTTTCAACTCTGAAAGAGATCCTTTCACTCCGAGCTGGCGTTCCTCCGCTACTGAACTGACTGAGACGTACAATTGTTACTTTAAAACAACAATTAGACTTTTAACATGTTAAAAAAACAGTTCGTTGTCTTATGAGCGATGTTTAAGATATGGTAGTATTTTCTTCTGGCCTCAGGAGGAGGAGAGTAGTGTGAAATGATCTTTCACCACGTCCCCAGGGTTAGGGCTAGGGTCAAGAGTACAGAGAGCTGGTGGACCACTTTGTGGCGTGGTGTGGGGACAC
>SSNQ01000471.1:528898-539666 GCA_006942095.1 Nothobranchius kuhntae | reverse complement strand
AGACAACATGCAACGTTTCCCTCCGATGAGTCTCATCATCCTCGTTAGCATCCAAACGTTAGCTTCAAACTTTTTGAGTGACACAATCGCCCGTTGTTATCACGCATGTGGCGCAAACCAACTGCATCACATGTGATAGTCGATCGATGCGTCAAATAGCCAATGAAATTCAGAAAACAGCAAAGTGTTTCCTCGTGGCCTGCCTCCACAAACTGAGTAAGCACGAGTGTGATTGGTTGAATGCCTCCTGTGGTGTGTCAGGCCCACAGAACGCGGTTATATCAGCCATCGTTTCTTTCACCCCAGTGTTTACTAGGGTTTGTTTACTAGTCTGTTTGTTAAACAGACTAAGGTAAACTTGTTATGTGGTTAACTTGCAGCATGTGCACCATCACTGGTTGCCACGGTAACCGGTGTAGCGGTAAACCCCGGTAAAAAGGTGGACAATAATCATAACCGTCTTGTTTTTTTTAAACATATTATCTCGGTGGATTACCGTGGCTGCGGTGTAGGCGCAGTGACCCTTACCAGCCACCGTATCATCTGCTGAAGTTGCCGGCGGCACATGCGCGCTTTGTTGTTTACGACCAAAACTTTCTTGAAGCTAAAGCTGAAATAATGGCCAAAGGAGGAGACGGCAGCGCTCAGGAGGACATTTATTATCCCTCAAAGAAGACAAAGTTGGAAGTACGGGCATCTTTTGGATATTTGAAGAATGACGAGGGACAGTTGATAGAAGACGGCTATCCTGTTTGCAGCACGTGCAGAAAAAGTGTCTGTTAAAGGCAGCAGCGCTTCAAATCTCATGACACATCTGCGTGACCATCACCCACAACTCTACAGTCAACGCAAGGCAAGCTAACGTTAGCGCTTTAGCTAAAATGCGTGATCCGAGGATTTGGGTTGAGGGAGAATGCAACGAGTCGCTATATAAAGCAGCCGCAGCGCCGCTACCTGTATATAAACCGTGTCGCGGACACCCCCATGTTGAAATGACGCTATGCATTACGGGGCTCCCAGGGACAGATAAGAGTTGGTCTCTCTCCGAGAATAATTATGAATTTAACAACGATTACTGCCTGATGACATTTTCCCACATCTGCAAAGCTCACTGGAAGGACACAAACCGAGGACAATATTTTCCTGATGTAGGGTTTATTACTCAAGTAAGGGTAAAAAAGTATCTGATTAGAAGGCTACTTGAGTACTGAGTATCGTCTGATCTAATATTTTTAAAATGATGACATCAAACAGACATAAAATAAGAAGTTATGAGCAAATATTGGTATTTTAAAGACTAAAGGGAAAAAATGTAAACAAATAAACAACATAATTACAAAATAACACATTTTAGGCAAAATTTAGACACAAACTGAGGACAATATTTCCTGACATACAAGGTTTATTTAATTGTGTGAAAATGTAACACGTGTAAAAAAAATACCGCGATAATACCGAAAACCGTGGTAATTTTGGTCACAATAACCGTGAGGTTAAATTTTCACACCGTGACGACCCTAGTTGGTTCTACGGTGGCCAACTTGAATCGGGTTGATTTCATACATTAATCAGTTGTAAATCCACTGACGACCATTGAGTTTCGTTAAAATGTGTCCAGTGTTTAGATATTTGGTTGGTAGAACACACACTCATTGTTTTTTCGTGTACTAGAAAAACTTGATGGTCTGTTCACTGAAAACTCGTTTGTGACATCCACACCTTGTGTGGTCTGAAGCTTCTTGTTGCGTTCACTCAGGCATGAGAAGTACCGGACGCAGTATCGAGCCATGTTTGTGATGAACTGCACGGTGAAACGAGACGAGGTGCTGCGCTACGAAACCAAGCAGCTGAGGAAGCAAAGAAAGCGGAAAAGAGGACAGAAAGTCGAACCCCCTGTAGATGCACCAACCAGCTCCACGGACCCTGATGAGGTTTACCACCCAGTCACATGTTCTGAGTGCTCCACAGAAGTGGCTGTGATTGATAAAGATGACGTCTACCATTTTTTTAACATCCTTGCCAGCCACTGTTGAGGTCGACTGAGGGTGCTGTATTGTAGACTTTTTTATTTGTGCCATCAGTTTCCCTCTCAACGCTGAAGTTTGTGCTGCTCAGAGGAAGCTAATGGTGAGGGATGCTGCACTACCACTCATCAGAGGGTTCTCGTCTCACCTTGCATCATGTATTATTTTAGTTTTCCTGGTTGAGGTGGACACGCCTGCTGTGGCCAAGTGGACTAAATCTTTTGATCTGAATGATCTCAAACAAGTCATTTAAACCATCCCATGTCATTCCTAATTTAAAATAAAAATACTTGGATAGACAAAGGAGGGGAAAACCACAGGATTTGTTCTGGTGTTCTTTTATCCTTAACACCACTCCATTATCACGGATGCTGCTAGTCTCCTGAATGGGAAGGGTGGTGAGTCTCTGACTCAAGTGGAGAAGTTTGAGTGTGTTGATCTCATTCCTGAGTGCTGGTAGGATGGAGGAGAGATGGACCAGTTGGTGAGGGCTGGGTCTTCAGCGATGAAGGTGTAGCTCTGGTCTGTCACAACGAAGGAGCTGAACCAAAGACCTGGGACGTGGTTCATGAACAAAGATGGAGTCGCATGTAGATAAATGATAAATGACCCGCACTTGTACAGCGCCTCTCAGAGTAAGGACTCCAAAGCACTTTACACTACAGTGTATCATTCATCCAGTCACACACACATTCACACACTGATGGTGATGAGCTACGATGTAGCCACAGCTACCCCGGGGCACACTGACAGGCGAGGCAGCCGAGCACGGGCCCCACCGGTCCCTCTGACCACCACCAGCAGGCAAGGTGGGTTAAGTGTCTTGCCCAAGGACACAACAGCAGAATTCTCTGTCTGGAGCCGGGATCGAACCTGCAACCTTCTGAGTACTGGACAACCCACTCAACCTGATGAGCTACTGCTAGAGCATAGAGGCTGTTTTCCATTGCAGGTGTGACTTTTGCATCTTGTGGTGGATCTCTTGGGTAAACTGGGAGCTCAACAGGAGCGGTGTCAGACCAGATGTTTTTCTGAATGTGTTGCTGAAAAGTCCAGTTGTTGTTTGTTTTGTTAAGGTTCTTGTATGAAGGCTCAGTAAAGTCTGCACCCTGACCTACTGGGTATTGGGCAAATCATGCAATGTGAACATATATTCAGCCAGCCGATTTTTTTCTGTTACTGACTGCACTTTTAAATGTGGACGCACCAGGTAGAGAAGTCAGCTAGTCTGGATATTACAATGCTAATATCCACTTCTGTTTCTCATGTGCAACAAAACCCCCAAGCTCACAGACCACAGGTGCACCTGTTCAAAACGCTAACTAGCCAATGGCTGCGTCTAGATAGGGTGAAGATGTTACCAGACAATCTGGTCCCACAGCCATCTCTGGGGTTTACAGAGAATGATTCAAATTGATCAACATTCCAGTGAGCATCTGTTGTATGGATGATGTTTATTTTTTATGCCAAGAGAAGTCTGGGAAGTCTGATTTGAGATATGATATAAAAGTCAGAAATAACCACAAGAGACCGGAAAACCATTAGCTGATCTGATGATCTCAATTTCAGCTGCAACATGCACTCAGAATCGGACACTCAGAATCGGACGCATGGCATCTGCATCTTGCCCAGGGACACTTATGTTTATGTTGATGTATTAAGGGGACACTTTTGTCCAAAGCGACTTACAAGTGCTAATGAAGCCACCAGGTAGTCCCTGAGGCTAACAACAAACACTAATCAGTCCTAGGTGGTAATGAGGCAGCATAATGAGCGGCAACGTTTTGTCACCTACTGTGTAAACGCACCTTGTAGCACTGTCTCTTATTTTGAAAACCGGAAGTTGGAGCTCCCGTTTTGCGTCAGAGGCGCGTATCGGAAGACGGAGTTGTGATTGACTGATTTTACCGACGTCACACTACCAGGAAACAGTAGCAGAAAGATAAGGGAAGTTGGGACCATGGCCCTCGGAGACTGTTGGAAGCAGTTGTCCTGGTTTTATTACCAGTATCTTCTGGTGACTGCGCTCTACATGCTGGAGCCCTGGGAGAGGACCGTGTTTAGTATCCTTTTGTGTGTCGGACACCCAACCGGGAAGTGCGTAGAAGCTAACGCACTAGCAGAAGCTAACAGCGTCGAATGCTAATGCTACAACACTTTGTTTTGAGTAAACTGAAGTGTCTTTGTGAACGGAATACGACATTTATCAAATGTGAAGGGTTTCGTGATAAACAATGTATCTGAACAATTAAAGTTTATCTGGATTTTACGGTTAAAACCAAGAGAGGTCGAGATTTTAATAGCTTCAAATAACCGATCAGGTTAACCTATGAACCCATTTCCGGACAAGGCTGAAGTTCGCTTCTGATTCGGGAAACGGCTAAAGGGCCATTACACCCAATTTTTCTCTACTCTGACCGTCTTTAATCTGCTCTAGCTTAAAAACTACAACACCCACACTGTTCAGACCAGTTCTAGATTATTCTACAATAATAGCAGGTCGCATACAGCCTTGTTTGGGATTTGTGAAACTTCAACAGAGTCGGATTTATGCATTTTTTCAGCACCTGCCTGACACTGGAACCGCTCTAGCTCAAGAAGTAAAGCACCTACACTATTCAAACCTGTTCTGTTCTAGATTATTCTAGTATAATAGCAGATCAAACAAAACACAGTGTGGGATTTGTGAAACCTTTCCCTGATTTGTGAAACTTCAACAAAGTCAGATTAATGCATTGTTTAATGTGGTTTGATTGGCTTCCTGTGCAACTGCCTGATTATAAACTTAGCTTAATGTTAAAGCAATTTGTGTTTGATTAGTGCTTTCTTTCTTGTAGTAATGCTTCCCCACAATAAATTGTAGTGCTGGAAAGGCTGTTTAGTCACTATGAGCTATTGGACTCTTCAGACACCCAGAAGCTTATCACTTACACCAGTTTCTGGTAAAGCTAACTTGGTGGCTGCTGATGGGAGACATGTAATGGTGCGTTTTCTCCTCTTACAACAACTTGGATTAGAAAAATGTTTCCTGTAAACACTTATTCAATCACCATTCAGTCACACACGTTTTAACTGAATCCAGTGATTGTTTGCAGCAGCCTCCAATTCCTGCTGGAATATCTGAATATCTCTGCAGAAATAACCACGTAAAGTAGCATGAACAGTGGGTTCACATCAACTACTCGATGATTGTTTTTAAGACTTCATCAGACCTCTTTGTGACTAGTCTACTCAGATCCTCTGTTGGCTCATAAATCCAGTCAGAATTAAATAGCTTTTTAATGACAACACAACAAATAAAACCTTTTTTATTTCAATCTGACTCAGATCACTTTCATAATTCAGGAGTCGAGAAGCAGGAAGACCTACTTAATGTAAACGAACAACGCACATTATCGTTATTTTCTTGGATCTGAATGTACGACATCGTCTGAGCTAGGGTTGGGCGATGGGACGAATGAATGGACCATCGGCGATGGGCTGAGCTGTTACAGGAGGCGATTTGTTTGCCCATTAGTTTGTTATTGACAGATATTTTACATGTTACACACAGAGAACATCGCAGAGGTAACCATCAAGAAAAGGTCTCCATCCATGCATCGGAGCATTTTCTCGCCTCTGGCTGCTGACAGTGGGCGTGCAAGCGACTCGCTGAGGAGGAGCTCGGAGAGCGTCTGTGACGCACTCGACGTTGTGCACAGCAGCTCGGTGTCGAGTGGAAAGTTGAAACTCTTCTGACTTTCAGATAGTCTGGAAGACTTCTGGTTATTTCATTTGGAGAAATGTTTCCTGATTTAAAACTTTGGCTTAAGTTGCGCTCATCGTTATTCAGCACCTGCTTCGAGTGCATCAGCGGAGCGCGGATTCATCCAGAACAACATTTAAACAGAGTCTGTCTGAGGCAAAAGTCCACAACCTCAAAACCTCTACAGCAAGCTCCTTAGAGGCATCTGATCAGACCAGGTCAGGTTCACGTGGAGCAGAAGGAATGTACGTTCGGGCCACAGCAGGTCAAATGCATTGTTTATGTTACTACTGGGTCACTCTGTTCAGCTTGTTTGGACTAAATATTAATTAAAATAAATGGAAATTTAAGAAGCGATTATTCATTATTTTAAAAATGAATGTGATAAATACATAAATGGATCGTGCAGCCTTTGGCAACGAGCAAATGCTGCCTCCTCGGAGTGCGTCCAAACGCAGCAACGATTCATTTCATTTTCTACTCTATAAGAAAGCAACCCAGTAGCCTGTGTTCAGAAATAAACATGTTATACCACAGCGGTGGGCACCACAGGGAAACAAAGACACGGCTTCTTTTTAACATTTTAACCGTGTGTAAAGTGATAGGGCAGTAGGTACCTAAATCACTGCAAGTAAGACCTTACCAACGGATGGCCATTAAGGTCAAAAATCTCTGGGAGTGCATCTTCCAGCAAAATGACAAGAACATCTGGATCCCTTTAATCAATCGGAATGACTGTCAAAGGAGGTGGAAACCACAGGTCACCTCCGATGACAGAATGCAGAGGTAAATGTGTAAACGAGCATTTATTAATGTTGAAAGTTTTGTAACTATTTGTTACAAATCAGTAAATGCTTTTTGTCCTCACGGGCTCCTGTAGAAGGAAACATGGCATCCATCATGGCGTCGCCCAGACACATAGGCCCGCTCCCATGTATTTTAGAACAGATTTTATGGTTACCTGTTATGAAACTGCCAGTATTTTTCAACAGCCGGGCATCTTTTAATTCATTTACAACATTCTGATGGATATTTCCAGAAATTAACTCATTCACTGCCAGCCGTTTCATGATCGGTAAAGCCGTTCACTGCCATCCTTTCTCACCGTTTTTTTAAGTCACAGAACGTTGCGCGCTAGGATGACGTCAACGCCAAAATAACCAAAACAAAGAGTAGACCTCTTACATCAGGAAGAATGTGCGTTTCGAGCGTTATCCATTCTTTCATAATCCGTTGTTGAACTGTGATCGGCAGAAGCTTTTCCGGTTTGCGCCTCACTTTTTTTACAGCAACAGCCCAAACGATCTCCTAACTCATGGATTTTCTGATCACGTGACCTGTGACGTACGCGGATGAAGATCGGCTGTAGAGAGCTGAGATGTTTTTTCTCACGGTGCGGGGGCTCGTTCCGATGCCCATATAGTAAAAAAAAAACCAGTGAAATTGGTAGTGAATGGTTGGATTTAAAATGGATTAAAAACTACACATTGTCACTTTAAAATGAGCAGTTTATACGTAACTCTACCAAACTACAAATACAAAATTAAATAAAAAGGAAAAATCTAAATTTCTCTTCCAGCAAACATTTGCGCTGCACTTGAATAAAAAAAAAAAAATCTATGTTTTGGGCTTCTTCTGTGTTTGCTAATCAGTATGTGTGTCACAACGTCGTTTTTGGCGATTGGCGGTGGGGAAAATGCTACAAATCGCCCAACCCTAGTCTGAGCTGCACACACCCTCCAACATGTGGAACGTCCATATTTACTCTTGTAAACAGCTCGCCGTCTCCTTCTGAACATGCAGGTCACTTTGGGGTTGCAGGACATTCAGACTGCAGTCTGAAGATGGCAGCTACATTTAAATCCTAGCGTAAACAAAAACAGGAAAGTAGCAGAGAACGTAGCCTTATTTGACTTTTATGCTTTTTCAGGTTTTATATGACCCGCATACATTCCTCTTCTCAAGCTTGTCCTCTATGTTATGTTATAGCTCTGCTGCTTTAATGGGTCCAGGTTGAATCAGTAGTTGGGTTAAGCTGTGGCTTTATATTTTTCCTCCTCTCAGTGGAAACTGAATCTGTCGGATCGTCCTCCTTAACGCTCCCACCCAGATTCTCTGTTAATCTCTGTGGCCGGCATGGCCATCTACACCGGCTACGTGTTTATGCCGCAGCACATCATGGCCATCCTGCACTACTTCGAGGTTGTCCAGTGAGAAGGTGATCCTGGCCGTCCACTAACTCGTCGCCGGGGTTCGTCCTTGTCCATCGGTCCACCAACTGTCCGGGCCTCGGCAGAACTTTTCTCCTTTTTCACCAAAACTAATTCATCAACAAAGGTTAAAGCTGTGAACACCACTGGAGCCCACGTAGGACAATTCAGCTTTCTGTTGAGTCTGAAATTTCCAGTAGTGTTTAGTGTGGTGGAAAAGCACCGAGCCCCTGTTGAAGTTGGGCTTTTTCCCTCACCAAAGTGCATTTTACCTTTTTGAAAATCACCGTTAAGTGTCCTGAACTATTTTTTCCCCCTTATTTGTTTGTTTTCTCTTCATTTAGGCCTCAAAAATCTTTAGATTACTTCTGTGACACAAGACTGAAGGGCATAATCTGGGATTGGGCTCAACTGGTCTCATCCTGTTGATGTCTCCTGTGTTGTGAACGGGTTAGGGTTAGCCTCTGTAACTAATATGCCGCAGTCATTTAGATTTTCATCATTAGTGTTGAGGGTTCAGGCCAGTGATGAAAGATGAGCAGAGCAGGAAGTGAATCCAGATTGGGTGTGTTGTTTTGTTTTATATTTATTTACTGGAAACGGATGAATGTTCATGACGGAAAACCCTTCTGCTTCAGATGCTTCCATGTTCTGAACACGCAGAAAGATGATGACTATCTTATAAAGGAACTGGTTTTCTAAATGTTTGTTTCTGTCAATGTTTTCGAACGCGCCAGTTCACAAAAATACTACAATGGACTTCGTTTCAGGGCTGGAGCTTTCTTCAGTTAATGAGAAAAAGTACAGGAAGATGAGGAAAAAGTAAATTCATCCAGATAAATGGAAATGAGTTCATTTTAGTAGCCGGTAAATCCAGCCTTTTGACGACACAGCCGACCAACCAGACTAAAGCTGCCTCTGGATCGGTCCTATTTGAGGTGGAGCTGAAGTCCTCACCGACACATCTGCTCTAGTAGCTGCTGCAACGTTCCTGGGCTGCTGCTGGCTCCGGTTTCATTCACTTCTCAGCTGGAAAAGGATGTTAATGGTTGTAACTAATCAGGTGAGAGGAGCAACGTGAAGTACAAATACTTTTTTAATCATGTTTAATACAAGGATTAGGGCCACTGAAAAAAGAAATTATGTCTCTGACATCTGAGTTATTTATTTATTTCCGTGTCCCTAATCCGCTTCCATAACTTAAATATTGACCCCTTTTAGAAGGAAAAGCTACTCCAAACCAAACCTTGGTCCAGAGGTTTGGAGGTTTCAATCCAGTAGATTGAAGTTATTCCCAACATCTCTATGTGTTGGTTTCTTACTGCCGCTTACGGTTGTAAAAACCGAGTTAAAGCAGTAGAATTCTGAGAAGTACACGCCGGTATTCTTAAGATAAGAATAAGCATCTACAACTCCAGATGACAGGCGGGAGGGGTGCTGCTTTTTCATAAATTTGAGAAAAAAATGTCTGTATTTAGTAACTTTAAACTGTAAAGCAAACTACTGCAGATTCCTCACCAAACTGTGACTTCCTCCCTGCCAAACTGTATTTTTCCTTCATGATGTATACTTGTATACATGTTTGTAAAGTTTTATATGTTGGCATAAAAACTTTTTTGTGAGCTAACTGCGAAACGTTTGAATATATCAGGAATGCATTAAAATATTTGGCTGCGTTTGTTTTACCTGGTTTGTCATTTTAGGCTTACAAGATGAACGTAGGAAGATTTTGAATGATCACAATCTATTTTTTGGCTCAAATGGATTTAATAGAAATAAATATACTTTACTTTTCCCCAGATTTATCTACTTACAGGTGATTACACTCCTGAGTCTCCCTGGTAAGGTCTTTTCAGGGGTTCTGGAGAGGAGGGTCGGTCAGATTTTCAAACCTCAGATTCAGGATGAACAATGTGGTTTTGGTCCTGGCCGTGGAACACTGGACCAGCTCTAGGGGCATCCTGGAGGGTGTGTGGCAGTTCGCCCAACCAATCTGCATGTGTTTTGTGGATTTGAAGAAGGCTTTTGACCGCGTCCCTCGGGGGGCCCTGTGGGGGGTACTCCAGGAGAATGGGGTACTCAACAAAAAAATGGGTCTTAAGCAGGGCCAGATTAAGACTTCGTTGTACCCTGGGCAACAATATTCAAGGGCCCCATCATCACGACCCAAGGATCACCATAATATGGTCACATACAGAATATTTTACTGTAATATGCAGTAAATATACTCAATACTTGAATGCCTGACATCACGTAACCCGTTCAGGGTAACCTTTGACCCACCTCGTGTGGACTGACCAATGAGGAGAGGGTCTTAACTTGAGGCCCTCTCTTCATTGGTCAGTCTGCATGAGACTGACTCTCAACTGACGTTCAGTCATAGGCAGCGAAGCGTCTCTGTGCAGCGCAAAAGCCCGGGTGGACAGTTTGTTTAATATAGGGTGATCATATTTCCATTTCCAAACAAGAGGACAGGGGATCTGTGCCTATGACGTCACACTATGGCAACGCCACACAAACCATGTTGGGACCCATTTTTTGTAAGAACTAAATTAATATCAGATTCTGCCAATAAAAGGGCTCTAAAACAATTCATATGTAAATATTTAGCATATTTATTGCAAAATCTCATTTTTCTGCTTTAGTGCTGCAACAAGGTTTTATTAATAATAAATTATTATACCTTTTGTTTTACTACAGCATCGGTAAGCTTCCTGTGCACAGATTATTAAGGATGCTTGTTTCAGCTGTGAGATTAGACGATAGGATCAATGAAAAAATAAGTTGTC